>JZKD02S2394708.1:366359-387241 GCA_000966675.3 Picea glauca
AAAACATGGGCAGACTGTACAAGAGCTCATGAGCAGGATCCCATGAAATCTTTTGAGTCGAGGAGTATGATGCAGGAGCATCACTCACTCAATCAAGCGAGCCAGCGCGATAAGTCAAAGAGACAGCTGGACAGCGCCAGCATTAAAATTTTGGGAATATTAAAATATGGTTGCACTAAGCATTAATACTTGATGTGATGAAGCGCACTTTGTATATGTAACGGACCTTGAGCGGATAATCTCTCTTCCTTAGGTAGCCGAGGCATTTACTTAGATTTAATGCAAGTAGATAGAGAAATTAACTGTAGATTAGACAGTTTAGCTTTCGAGAGGGAAAACGGAGTATAGACACCCTCCCTTGTATCATTGTAAGATTCATTCATTGAGCATTGGAGAGAAGAAGCAGAACGCAGAGCAGAGAGTTGTGAAGAAACCTCCATGTACAGTTATTGAATTAATAGGAAAAGCCCTGATTCAATTCCATGGACGCGTTTGATCTCTGTGTGTTGTTGATATTGTGCTTGTGCATGTTTGCTTCCTTCTATGCTTATCTTTTATATGCTGCATATGTGATCGCATATCAGGTTCGAAACTTGAGAGATGAGTGAATGAGTCTCAATTGCTTCTCTTCTTAGGCCATGAGATTCCTGCATCGAGTGCAGTCGAATACCTCCGCATAGAGTGCGTCGAGTAGGCTAAGTAGTTGAAATTTTGTTCTCTTTTGTTCAGAGTTGGATTTGAGTATTCGAGCCTTGCAGGTGAGTGCAGGTCGAGTTTGAGTCTCAGTAGCAAGCCTGAGTAGGGAAAGGTTGAAGTCGTTGCGAGCGTGGACGCACCGGACTTAGAAGATTTCAACACTTTCAGAAGTGATTGAAGAATCGAACACCAGGAGCGTGTTCGAGGAATCCTTGAAGGAGTCGGGGAACAAAGCTCAGGAGGGATAGCTCCTTTCGTTCGCTGAATAAATAAGCCCAGCAGAGGTCGCACAGGACGAAGGTGTTGGAGCATAGATCTCTTCATAGAGGAAGAGAATCGGCGACTTGGATTTGTCATGAAGACTCGCGAAGTCCTGTGGATCGTTGGATCTGGGAGAAGGAGTGAGGCGGTTAACCCTCAGGTGCAGGGAGAATCAGTTGTCGTTGCATATCGGCAAATCAGAGTTGGCGAGTGCAAAGGTTTCATGCACATCGAAGTCGCGACGCGCGACTTCCCGATTTGATCGGAGCCATCGGTTTCGGAGGGACAGGTGGCACGAATCCGGGACATCGAGGTTTCGGCATTCGGGGTTTCCAGTAGCAGGAAACTTGGAGTCGCGGACCCGCGATCCGTGAAGTCCCGACGTGACGTGGTAACGTGGGGCCCAGGAGACTTAGTGGAGGACAGGTGGCCTCACACCGGGGATCGGCATTTTAGAGCTCGGGGTTTTTGAGGTGCGAGGACTCGGCATCGCGAATAGCGATACCCCGAGGTTGACCGTTGACCATTCAGAGTCGGAGTTTCGGCGGTTGAGTGATGGGGAGCAGTGTCACGAATCTCGCGACATCGCGAGACCCGATCTCCCGATTTCCGAGGGGAGGATTGTGTGGAACTATAATTGTGGGTAGGAGACTCCCGAGGGAGTTAGAAGAGATTGGACTCTTCGGGCCGAGGTTTGTGAAGGTCCTGGTGGGTGACCTGGCCATCGAGGGTGCGGGTTGCGTCAGGGTGACTCTGCATGGTATTGCGTGAGTGGATTCCCTATCCATTGTTTGAACCCCCATCACCATTATGGTTTTTTTTCTTTGTGCCCTCCAACAAATTCTTAGCAAACTGTCCCATATGGTCGATCTTGGCCTTTTGACCCTTGGCTAAGTCCTTCAAGATATTGAACAAACTATTGATCCTGATATCATATTATTCCCCCATATTTACTTTTCCCTTAGGTGTGATAGATGGTGATGCCTCTCATGTCCCTTCTTCTCTAACTACTTATTCTTCTCCCTAAACCCGGGGGATTTGGGGTTCTTCCATACGTCTCTGGTAGGTAATGTTCTGCTCATCTTTTGGTCTCATAAATATGATTATAAATTCCCCTTAGAGCCTAAAACTGCAGAGGAACATGCTCTAATACCACTGTAATGTTCTTTGCCACAATTTATGCCCATATTCTGACTAGTATAAGGTTTAATGCTTGGTTTAATGGTTCATTTATTTAGACAAATAATATGTGCGCAACATAAGGTAATGGAATACAAGCAATTGATTCTTTAAAGATTCACAACTGAACATTGGAAACACTCCCAGAGTGATTACTTCCCTTTTTTATTTTATTAAATATCATAGTTATAAAGATAATTATTTAAAGACCAAGCATAGTGAAGGAATAATGAACCTGGTGTATTCTTTTCTGTAGCTTCCCACTTTGTCAATATGAGATGACTCTGGGAATACTCCAACACAGTAGCAACTATTGTATGATAAATAGATGATATGTTATATACTCAATCTGATATATATCTTTGTGTATGAAATTTATGAAAGAACATCCAAGGAGTATTTCCCAGAAAAGACTATAAAGTGCATCAACTCTTAGTACAAAAATATCAGTCCTGTAGGTGGAAGTTTCAACCCTCAAAAATCATGAACAACAACCTCTAAATAAAGAGATATACCTGTAGATAGTATCTTATAGTTTCCACTCCTCAAATTAGCACCAAATTGTCCCAATGTCCAATACTTAGTCCATCCACAAAAGGACGTTGCCAACTCCCAAGGGAATTAACCCAATATGTATAGAGACTATAGAAACATGCCAACTCTTAAGGAAATTCGCCCATAGTGTATGAAGCTCCAAAAATAATCAATCACTTCTCCCTGCAACCCAAGGCTCCACCCAACACACACAAAAATGACAAAAAATAGGAAAATCAACCCCAACTGATAAAATCGACCTCTCTAGCTATGTACTCAGATATTTCTCAACAATTTTGTGTCTTGCAGCCTCCCACAGTGAAATGGCTCCTCTATATTCAAACATGCATCCCCCAATAGCTCCAGATGAGTAAGATGAGATCCCACGGAACAATACTCTGTCCACAAGGCAGGATATGCACCCAAATCCTCAAGAATGCGCCCAGATTGTAGAAAACTCAACTTTATAAGAGGAATTCGACCTCCCCACTTCACAACTCGGCTACCAATGATGGAAATAGAATCCAGTTGATGAACAATGAGAAAATTGTAATGATCTCTCCCACATACTGACTAGGGTGTATAGTTGCAACACCGAAACCAGTGAATGAACCAAGGTTTCCAAAAACCCTAGAAAACTCTCCAAGTGTTCTCCAAATATATTTTCTCAATAAGAAAACACAAGAATTAGGGTGCCTCCTCTTTTCCCCTCTTTTATTTCTCCATTGAGTTATTTCCCACTCACTTTACTTTTTAATTTTATTTTTTAAAGTTTCTTTATGCTTGCACACTTCATCATTTTTTTAAGTGACTTTATTTTCCTAAGACCCATTTATCCCTTTTTCCTTTTTCCACTTTATAAATTCATTTCGTAGGCAAAAGTTGAGTTCCCTAGGTAACTTTTCCGAATTAGTCTATGGGAACCAATTTAGGCTAGCAGAACCACTACTTTTGCTTCGTAGGCAAACGAGGACATTAGATTCCTTTCCTCATCCATATTTTCCTCTGGGACCTCCTTCATATCCATCTCTCTCGACACCACCATTTTGTTCCTTTTGTACCCTGACTACATCATGGGTATTTTCTTGCATCAACTAGAGTGATCAACAATTGTTCAAATAGTTTCCTACAGACCTACAAAATTAATAGAATGGAGTATGATACATCTTTTGATATTATCCAATGTTCGACAGTGGGATAGTACATGGCCCAATTTTCTACAAATTTTACACCATTGTTTCTAAGGTCCAGTTGGAAATGGAATTGATGCACCTGTTTCCACATAATTTCCAAGTACAAGACACTCATCTATGCGATGCCCCTCATACCAAAACATGGTACACCATACCTTCTCATGCACAACTTTTTCCTTTTCCATATCTTGTAATTGCATCGTCAGGTTGTGCAACCAAGATTGTTCTTATGCCAATCCTGTTGATGTCTCTCCTCTTGGTGTAGCCTCCAAGCACATTGCAATTTTGACCACTTCTTCCTGAGTATTCACCTTATTCTAGGTGAGTGGAACTCATATATGTGGAAGTAGCCTCACAATGAACCATTATCTATGCTACACATATTGTGCTAGAACATCAACCTATCCAAAAAAATAATGAACTATTGGTCATAATCCCACATGTTTTGTGTTTTTTTTTTCTTAATCACCTTGATATTTGTAATAAATTGAAACTTTGACTTAGGTTTCTAGAATTCCATAAGAATATCTTTCTTGATTTCTGTTAGGGACCTTTCCTTTCCCACTAGTGCAGTAGCCTTGTGCTTCATATACCATGTTAGATATATGTACCTAAATGTGGTCTCTAGCTACATAATATTTGATTCCTCATCCATGATCCTCTTCACATACCATATCACCTCACATGTGAATCAATGTTTCTCTGCATCATCTCTACTTGTTCCATAGAACATGAATATCCTTAAGGTACTATCCTAATTTTCTATCCTCAACCTTGAACTCTATCCTCTAATCTAATTGTTGGGTATCTAGGATCTTTATACTGATACTCTTCCTGGCGATGTAGCACTTAATTCATTTTCTTCTTCACTCGTCGCTTTTATTATTTCTCCTCCTACTCTTTCTTCTACTCCAATCACCTCGATGTCAATTGTTCTTTCTTATTTTCTACAATTGCGTAAGGGGGGTGGTTCAAAGTGGGGGTAAATCCATATTCTTTTAACTTTATTTTGACAAAACCCATATATTTTCCTACCTACAGTCAGGAAATACCATCCACTATTGCTAAATCTTCTCCCCCACCACTAGGGGATATTCCATATTCCTCTCCTACTTCTACTCTTTTACTATACACCTCATATTCCTCTAAATTTGTGACACTCTGTAACAACAAAGGGGTTCAGACTTCATCTTATAGGCCCCTACTATTACTACTACTGGTATCTCCACTAGATACCCTACTCTCAATGGCGTCCCTCTCTATGGGCCTATCCTCATCTATGCTCATCTCCACCACAAATCACTCTTCTTCACTTCCTCTTAGTGTAGTATCCTTCCTCTTCACTCTGGGCCTAGCCCCTTGTTGCACACCCCTTGCTAACTTACTTCCACTTATTTTTTCTCCTCTCCTCCTTGACTTAATTCTTCTTTCATACCTTTCATATCTCTCCTATAATCTTATAGGTCCATCCTATTCCTCACCTCATTTTAAAAAAAATTGGATCCTCCTAAATTGATCCATCTCTTCTCTCACTTTTTCCCATGTATTTTCATCCCCCCCTTAGTGTGAGGTGATTCTAGTTAGACATCCTATCAAGATCCATGCGCATCAACCCCTTCTTGATGAAAAACATTTTTATGCAGAGTGGGATTTCATATTTATTCTAATAGCCTTATTCTAGGACCTTCTACAAAAGTTATTTCAACCTCGCTGAAAGAATACATGTACTCAACAAAAAATTCAATTATACATCCTTCCTTCACCTGAGAAAATAAAAAATCTATGGCTCAAGTCAAATTATTATCCAATTCATTTAGCCTATCAATCATGACTTGATCCCATACGAATGATTCTTGTGGCCTCAAATCAATATTAGTAGCAGTATTCCTCTTCAACCATTCATTAGATAGGGGAATTCGATAAAGAAAAGTTCATGCATATTAGAGTAGAGATACTTGTCCTTCCATCACTTCACATTAGTATTCATACCTTGAGTTTCTGACCGAGAAAACTCATATTCTTTTGTAGTCAACTAATATTGAATTTATTCTAGAGATGGGTACCACCTCATTATTGGCCTTAATCACTCAATAAAAAACCTTCAGGTATAGGAAACATAAACATTTGTTGGTTCATTTACACGTGCACCCATCATTCTTAATGTTGGGGGATTGAAGACCTAGGTTTTGTCCAAATTTGACCAACAAAAAATCCAAGGCATCGACATATCAATCCTCAGTCAAAGACTGAATAAGGTCTCACCTGATATTCCATGAGGATCATAGAGACCATCTAGTGTTGTGTTGATGATGATGAAGGACTGATTGCACAAAAATCCATCTAGGTTAGCATTCAGATGATCCATTGAAAACTACTTAACAACTAACAATGTATAACAAGAATAATCACATTCAATTGAAACATGAGTAACACATCATATGACCAAAATCATTACATAATTAATATCCTTATTCAACCATCAAAAAAATAAATTAAGAAACTCATCGATTGAAAACAATAAAGCCTTTCTCTTTTTATACGTTTTCCCAGTATTACATTACATAGTTTTACGTGCATTTTTCAGACTCTGCGAATACGAAATAATATGAATTATAACTAGGTACATTACATACATAATATCAGTGAGAGCTCAAAGACTTGGACTAACAACAACGAAAATACCTATAACCATCAACTAGCAACAATTGAATAACTAGATAACTCTCCTTCTATTATCATTTCCCTCTTTTGTTTGCATCTCAGTTCTGACACTCTTTCACTTTTAGTTTTTCTCCACTCACTCCTCTGACTGCCAATCACACATGCTTCTATCACCTACATGCATCCCATGTAGCCTCTTTGGAATTGTGGCAATCTCAACTACCTTTCCATCTCATCTTCTTACTGCTACATGTTCCCTCATGCTGCCTATAGTAATCATTCGAGGAGATTTCCCAAAAATCATTTTCTTGATTCTAATGTGCATGCAGTGTCCTCCTTATTTTTGGTGCACATAAAAAAACTCATACCAATGTGCATTAGCAATACTTTAACTTGTGTGCATTAACAAAAAATGATCTGACATGCACACCTCCTCTCACCCTTTGTGCATTTGCTTGAGTGTGCACAAAACTTGAATAGGCATGCACAACTTTTTTTGTGCGCACGCATGATATTAGCCCAAAAATTTGGGTGCCAACAATAGGTTTATTTTCAAGCATTGTATGTACAGCTACATACCTCATCTTTCTTACATATATTATATTTCTAGCTAGATCAAGAATTTGAAAAACCTCGAGGAGTGTTCTAATCCTTCCATCCTTGAGCCACAACTTGAATTTTCCTTGTTTTGTGATTTTTGTTGTTGATTCATCTCCTATGAAAACGTCACCTACATTATACTTTTCATATTCACGAAATTACTCTATATGGGGAGTTATATGAAAATAAGGATTTGAATAAATCAACCATACATCATGATATGCATGTGTTCTTGAAGAAGCCAAGTACATATCCCCTCCTTCCTATGAGGAGATATTCCCCTATGTGGAAGGAACACCATCATATCCATTCGTATATCAACACTTTTATATATACAATCCTTTTTGTAATTCCCATTTTTACCACATTTCCAGCATTTACTTAAGGATTTTCCTAGATATTTAGATCTCCCACTCGAGGATTTATTCTTTATTTCTATCTAGGGAACATCCTCTTACAAATAAATCATTTATTCTTCGACTATCCATGGTTTTCCTCCTCATTTCTTCCAATAAAAAAGGATGAAACTACATCATCAAATTTTAATGTGGTTGCATTATTCTGAATAGCTACTACTAAACTATCCCATGAATCCAACAAAGAACATGGTAAACTAATGCACTTATCTTCATCATAATTTTTAATTTCAATAGAAAAAAACTAAATTACCATAATATTGAAGGAATTTAGATTCTCTTTCATTGAGTATCCATCATACATCCTCTAGAGGTATATCTTCTTATGAATGAAAATTTTGTTTACCAAGGACTTAGAATGATACAAAATCCCCTAACGTATGCCATAATTCCTTGGCTATAGCTTTTCCTGTGACATTAAGTAACACTGAATCTAAAATTCACAACTAGATTTCACTATTTTCCTTCCTATCCAACCTCATCCATTGTTCCCTCGACATACTTGTAAGTGAAGTACTAGGATCCATAGTGACCCGCTCTTCTTTATCTACCAAAATATCCTCCATATTTAGCTTCCAAGGATAAAATATTTACCCATTAAATTTATTGATCTCAAATTTAGAACTCATCACCATTATCTTCCACCACAAGAATCACCATTGTAGAGATTCCACTAAAACCAGGTTTATCACAAACTCAATATAAATAAATGCTTATCAACAAAGGCCCCCCCATAAAACAAAACAAAAAGAAAACAATAAAATTCACACATGGTACTTATAAATTTACATTTGAAACCCTTAACTGGGAAAACTAAAAAATATTTAGAGTGGCACCTCTAACTCTCATTGTATTAAATTCACCACTTACAAATACAATATATATGATTCTAAGGAATGAAAAACCTTAATACGTTGACGTATATTATATTACAACCTTAATTTATTCATTGAAATTAGAAAACCAATCGCTATAAAACCATGTTCCAAAACCATCCAAAATGGACCAAAAAAACATCCAAATTTCCTTTTCGGGGGATTTCATCCCCCCCTTGTTGCGCTGAATGTAATGAATCATGCATGGGGATAATTGTGCAAATAATATAACACATACCCAATAGTAAATAGGGAGAGAAGGGGCATAGAGAGAGAGAGGAGGGGAGTGATGGACATAGAGGATGAGGAGGAGGTGTTACACATGATTTTGGTCACTCTGGTGATGTCTCTACAAGTGATGTATTCAAGCTCCCACAAGGACTTTTTGGCTGAGAAAAGTGACTACTGTATTCTTCCAAAAAACACATTTTTAAGATGAGTTTGCAGACTGCCTATATCACAAGATGCGAAAATCCTTCATTCTCACTGGCAACCAAAACTTAGGGTGCGAATTGTTTGCATTCTGCTCTATAGGTAGGGTGCGAACCTATTTCAAAGCTTGGAAAAGAGAAGAGGTCATGAAGGTTCTAGAAGGGAATCTTCTAGAAAATGAGTTGGCATTCGCATGGTTGGAATCCTACTGACTTCTCAGATTTATTGGGATCATCCTCATCCATTTAACCATCTCTCCTTCTCCTATATATTGAAAGGTTACTCATGGAAAAGGTTAAGCAAGATTGAATGAAGAATTGGTGAAAGAATTGTGTGAAGAACTTCGCTTGGACATAAGCTTGAAGACTCTATTTGGTCTATCAAGTTGTACTAGATCTTCTTCATGCAAATGTAGAGCAAGTGTGTGTGTTGGAACCAAGGGTCATTGAAAGGAAGCTTGCAACATCAAGGTGATTAGGTTGTATCTTCTACTTTCATTTAATATAATACAGTGGCATGTCCCTTTCCCATAAAATCACTCTTATTTTATTGCGTAACCCCTTCATCATATGCATAGATTGACATTGAATATACTTTGCTATCTTCACTTTGGTTGGTTTGTGTTGTCTTGGACCTGATTTCACAAGAGCGTCGGAGTGAAGCAGGAACAATAGAGACCTAAGGAAGTGATAAAAAGGTATGTCACTAGTTCCTTCTCATTAGTAGATTCAATGATTACAACTTAGGGAAAGAGTCATGTCTTGTCCTGTTTTGTTCTAGATCCAGGTGGATCTAGGGAGATCTGTTAGTGTCCGCACCTACCAATTTATACGATAACAAAATTGGCGACTCCACTGGGGATACAACCCATTTTGGTGGTTTTTTCTTGGTCATTTTCTCTTGACCTACCCTTTTTCATTCCCAATCAATCTTTGGGTCTTGAGGAGACCCTCACAGACTCCCTGGATCCAAAAGTTCTGTCATTTTTCCAAAATTTGCTTGATTATAGACCTTCTTGAACTGCACCTCTCTGTAGCCCATGAGAATTAGTGAGGTTCTCACCCTAGTGTTTAGTTCAGTGTGAACTTCTCCCACTCTACCTGTGTCTAGCCTGTGAGAATGCTTAATTCTCGCACTGTACCCCACTGTGAGACTGCGAACTCACTTGTGAAAATTTTGGTTTAAGTCTTTTGTGTCTTCAGATGCCCAGATTGGTTGGTGTGTCTGGAAATAACTTCTCTGGCCAGTGATTGAATGTTTCTTGACTTCAAATCTCGTGAAAGATTAGATTTCGGAAATCGAAATCTCTTCTTCTTCATTTTTTCTCAATTTTTACCTCTTGACCTTTTCTTAACAAGGGTATAATCTCCGATTCTAAAATCTGAGTGCTTGTTTGGTCAGGAGCCTTTGATTGGATTAAAAGTTGAGATTAATTGTCCTTTTCAATTGCTTATTACTTGGAAAATTTTTACCCGTGTGCATTTGAAGAGATTGGACTTGTCAATTTGTTATTTTTGTCTTCATTGAAAGATCGATTTGGGTGTTTGTTGTGTATTTCTTTTTCATTGGTTGCTTACTATTTTCTTAGTTCTAGCCCTATTTCTTGGTTTCTAATAAAAATTAAAGACATTTTCTTTTTTTAAGCAACTTTTTATTCGAAAATATTGGCATTCAAGTATTGAAAGAGAACGAATAGAGAATTTGCATTGTTCATGGTTGTTTGATATTACATTTAAGAGAATATGATACCTCGTAGTTCACATTGTTCCAGAAAACTCCTTTTTCCCTCCTGTAAATAGGATTCATTGAACAAAAATTTGTATCATTCATTTCTATTTATGCATTGCTGGGTCAGACTCTCACACAACATCAGTTTCATTTTCGTCTCCTTTTGAGTAACAACAACCTTTAATAATATTGCGCAATTTTAAAATTCAACTAGTAAATTTTTCTAGGGCTCTTTTACACCAACATTAGTTAGGCTAGAGCTTTGGAATAGGCAGTGAGGCACACTCTCCAAAGCACAAAACACACAATATTATCTTATGATAAGTAGTGTCAAATTCCATTTGCAACATCTTGTCCTGGGAAGCCCTTCTCACACGAGGGTCAAACCTAAGGTCGCATTGAGATTGACAGAGTTACTCACCCTGATTTGTTGATATTGGTGTAGAGATTGCAAGTATTATAGGGGTCACTTGAAGGTATACCCACAATGATGAGTGGAAGTCTCTCAAGATGATTTCGGTCTAGATACCCTGCCCATGCATGTGGATCGTATTGTCGACTATTCCCCCATGCATTATTGTTGTTGGTGGTAACCTTAGTAGCTTATCTTATTAGGGTCTTACACGAGGTGACTGTGAAGGAGTAAGTCTTCATGGTACCTAGAATCGATGTTGTCCAGACTCACTTAGGCTCCTTGGAGGGTATACCCACGATTGTGTGTGGGAGCTTGCACCAAGGTGTAAGTCCGTTAAGTAGGCCATCAACATAACTTTTCCACCCTGGCCCAGCCCCTTCTTGTCTCGTTGTTGTGACATTGGATTTCATCATAAACTAGTGACCTCAGAATTACAAGGTCTTGTTTGCTTGGTTTTTCTTCCTATATTTTATTAGCGCATGTTGTTTGTTTACCCAACTTGGCCATAGAATTTCTTTCATACAATTCTAACTCGATCACAATTGACCCTCCACACCATTCATGTAGAATGCAAGCCCTACCCCAAAAACATATGGAAGGTTCTCAACCCTTGCCTACCAACTGAACGGAGGGCTCTCCTCAATAGAGTGAAGTCCAGGACGTTGCCACTCCACCAGTGGAAAGAACTAACTCTTTAGAATGGTTCCAAATTACCAATTCTCGAGAGGAATTTTGACTTCCTCCCGACTCTAGGAGAGGTATTGTGCAAGTGAATTCTTCTGGAGATATAGTTGTTCAGTCTTCTAGATCACCAATCAGACCTTTCATAGGGCCTAAGGGTCAAGATCCTTTTTGGACTACTGGCATTTTTAGACGGGATCTATTTGGCTCAGGAGCAAGTGTTGATATCACTGTCACACCTGAGCTGCCCGAAACATCTGATCCAAATGCAGTACCTTTTACTACTGCCTATTATTTTCCTGGTACAGACGCTCCACCAGCTAACCACATCTTGACTATCCCTCTACAAATGGTTCATTAGACAATGGTCCCAGATACTGCGAGTCCTCACACCAGGATTACAACGGCTAACCAAGCCCCCATTGGCACACCACTTTTACCCAGATTTACCCCAACCCTTCCGCTAGGATATCATGCGTTGAATGGTTCTATTCTCGCTCCTACACAAATCTCATACGGGACTCCTGGCACTTCCACTTCTTCTAGGCACCATCTCGTTCCCAGTTTTATTCCGACACTTCCTCGACCCCCTTTCAGAGGACCTCTTCCATCCTCTATTGGAGACACCGACCCTAGTGGCACCATTCCGTCTTTCACACCTAATTACCATATTCCTGTTGGTGGACAATTTCACCAAGGAGGCCAAACCCAATCCCCTTTTGTAGGAAAAATCCCAATAGGGATGCAACCCCCGATTAGAGGGAAACCCCCACCGACCCCACCCTATGGACAAAACATACCTCCATCCTTGGCCCAGTATTGGAATTATCTTATACAACATAATCCTCACTCGACTGGGGGGCAACAGCCTCAAGCTAGCTCTGTCATAGCCCCTAGTATAGGCCAACCATATCCAGGCACGTCTAATCCTATTTGGGGCTCGAACGCCCAACCCCACGACCCTGTTCAAGGGTACAACTCTATGAATTACTTGCCTCCACACCAACAACCGAATCTACCTGGATCTTCGCATTATATGCAAACTTCTTATGGTCCCACTAGTCTACCGACGAGACTCCCTCCCCAAAGTCACTAGTACCCACATGTGAATAGACAGTTACCCTTCTTAGCCACCTTGGACCTCCCTAATATGTCGAGGATTTTAAATGATCCAATCTGTCACTCTCCTCAATGGCCCTCCATACTGGCCAAAATACCATCTGACATCCCTAAATTTGATGGTAAACTGGGAGAGGACCCGAGCAATCATGCAATGAATTTTCACCTTTGGTGCTCATCCAACTTCTTGATGGATGACTCTATTTGTTTACGCCTTTTTCAGCGAACCCTCACAGGTTCCACCGCGAAGTGGTACATAGAATTACCATGAGGCTTCTTCACTAACTTCAACACCCTCGCTATGAATTTCCTCACCTAATACCAGTTATCGATCTACTACAAAATGAGAATCGAGATTTTGAGTTCTTTCAAACAAACAAAAGCCACTCATATCTCTGATCACATTCATGAATGGTGACAAAGATGACATCTCATCAAGCTCGAACCTCTTGATCAGTTGCTGGCAGAGTGGTTGATGAAATCATTCGTGAACGACATAGCTCGTGACATCGCCATGGGTGGATTTGTCACATAAGAACAGGCATTTAGTCGTGCTCAATACCTCGACCTCATTTACTCACAAATGGATACTCTTTATGACTTACTCCCTGATGCACCTCGTCCTTCTACTTCCACTACTTCGAATACTCCTGCTACTTCTCATGCAATTGATGGTGTGATTGGCACTTTCAATGCCCAACCTCACTTCGTCCAAACCTCTAGCAACAACCCCAAATCAATTTCTTCTAATGTCCAAAATGCTCCATCTCCTACCCGTCCCACCGGAAAGACTTATGAGGTAAACTCTGTTCAATCTACCCCCACCGACAAAAATAAAGACAAAAAAGGAAAGGGTAAGAACAAGGAGGATAAAAATAATCCATAATCTGAGAAAACCAAAACACCACCTGTTGACGATAGGGATAAGCGAAAACCCTGATACCCTTGTCTTATCTGTGGTGATGATCACTACACTAAAGATTGTCCACGATGAGCCAAGGTTACTAAGTTCCTTCAAGGGACCACAAAACCCCCCACTCTGGCCCTATTGTTTCATCCCTTCCCCTCTCAACAACAAGCCTAATTGGTCATTCATGACCAAACTTCCCCCTCCAATACATCCTATGTCTTAATGTGTACAAGTGATTCAAGGAAGAATGACATCACACTTACCACTCGAGCCAAAGATTATTCTTCCTCCAAAGAGAAGTTTGATGCAATACCTCCTTCATTGGTCCAACTATCTCCCATGAATCCACCTACCAATGGTCCTCTTCATCTCAAACGAATGAGCCTAGATACAGTCCTTCGCTCTCCTCCTAAGGGTGTTGTTCAAAAATCGACTTTCAATCATCATGCATGTCCTGCCCATAGCTACAATATTGTCGAAGACCTAGCCCAAGCACCATCCATGATGTCATCCCTCGAAGTCCTTCAGACTTGTCCTATACAACGGAAGGAATTGTTGAAATCTATTGGTGGAATCGACCCTACGAATACAAATTTAATAATTTTTGACTTGGAAAATCACATTCCAAGGTTACCCCCTCAACTCGCATTCCAAATATAAGTTATTGTCTCTGACAAAAACATTTGTAGAACTATTATTGATGAGGGTGCCTTGACGTGTGTCATGTTTATTACCTGTTGGAAACCCATCGACTCTCCTCCTTTGACTGAATCCCATAACACGCTCAAAGCCTTCAATGGCTCTGGTTTTAAGCCTTACGGTGTCCTTCCTTCGTTGCCTATTACATTAGAAGGAAAAACGGTCAACTTTGAAGTGGAGGTCTTTGATGCTCCTCTTGATTACAATCTTGTACTTGGTTGTAGCTAGATCGATTCCATGCATGCAGTTGTGTCCACTCTTTTCCATGTCGTGTTTTTCCCACATCAAGGAAAAGTAGTTACCGTAGACCAATAAGCCTTCTTTCACTCTAATGCATGTACCGACAATGTACCTTTCATTGCAAAATCCCCCCTGGATATGAGAATGTCGGTGTGGGTCTTCTTAAAGATTCCTCTTTCATGGGTACTTTCCCCACTCCACCACCCGATGTTCCACGTCCATTTTTCGCCTTGATCAACATGATCTTCACCTCTGTTCACAGAACCCCTGCATCTTACGACTCGTGGATGGTACCCAACCACGACGATCATCTTTGTTATGGCGACAAAATGCCTTTAAGTCCGGTCGAATCCGCTTATCAAACCATTCAATCGGCAACCCCATCTCTTGGTGATTTATCTCCGGATCCATTCCACATCATTTTCCCTACAGACGAGATGATTATGTCTATTATGTCCATGGAAGATACCCCTTGGGACGATGGACATCATTGTTCCATCTTCTTCCTAGAAAAATGCACCATTGAGGGTTACCAATGACTCTCGATCTCGTCAACCGTTGTCATAATTTCTACCATTCCTGAGTCTACACACAATATGTTCTATGAAGGGAACTTAAGTAATATCTCACCCACCATCCCCCACGACATATCAATAAAACTTGGAGTTGTCAAAAATTTGCATATCAGAGCTTCATGTTCCCATGACGAAGTTGTCACCTACAAGTCTCTCTTCCAATAATTTTGTGACGTCTTAGCACGGAGATATGAAGAAATGCTGGGGATTGACCCTGACATTGTGGTACATGAGATTAAGACATACCCGGGCACTAAACCCGTCCGGCAATGACTTAGTTCGATCCACCAATGTAAAGTAGCTGCTATTAAGCTTGAAGTTGAGAAACTTCTCAAAGATGGCTTTATTTACCCTGTGGCTCTAATTGACTGGGTTTCCAATCTTGTTTCGGTTGATTATAGGGACATTAAAAAAGCTTTTCCTAAAGACAACTTTCCTACCCCCTTCATTGACCAGATCGTCAACAATTGTTCCAGAAGTGAAATCTTCTCTCTGATGGATGGTTTCTCTAGATATAATCAAATCAATATCATACCCACAGACCAACAGAAGACCGCTTTTATTTGTCCTTGGGGCACTTTCGCCTATCGAAAAATTCCATTCGGTTTAAAGAATGTCGGTGCAAATTTTCAACGTGCTGTGTCTTACGCCTTTCACGATATAAAACACATCGTCCAGCTATATCTCTATGACTTACCCACTCATTCCATGTGCCGCGTAGATGATCCAATACACCTCCGTGCTATTTTCCTTCGATGTCGGTTTTACCAAATACGCTTGAATCCCCACAAATGTGTTTTTTGCGTATAATCCGGTTGACTTCTGGGATTTATTGTTTCATGTCAAGGGATAAGGGTAGATCCTTTGAAGGTCGAGGCGATTCTCAATCTCCCTCCTCCTTCCTCACTTCGCCAGTTACAAAGTTTGCAAGGGAAGGAAAACTTTCTTCATCGTTTCATCCCAAAATATGCTAAGCTAACTCTTGGATTTATGCAACTTCTAAAGAAAGGTTCTGAGTTCATATGGGATACCACTGCCAACAAAGATTTCGAAGCTTTGAAACTGTCTTTGACACATACCCCACTACTCTTCCCACCTGACTACAGTCAAGATTATTTCCTCTACCTCGCAGCCTCAGACTATACCATCGCTATGGTTCTCGTCCATGAGGATGATTCCCATGATGAACATGTCATCTATTACTTGAGTCAGAGTCTCATGAATACCGAAACCAGGTATTTACACATTGAAAAACTAGCCTTGGAAGCCGTCCAAGATGTTCAATGTTTCCGACACTATCTCATTTCTCGCAAGACTACGGTAATTTCTAACTGCAACCCTATGCAACACATTCTTACACGCCAATTTATAGGGGGAAAATACTCCAAATGGATCGTAATACTCCAGGAGTTTGACTTAGAATTCGAACGTGCTAAGTCCAAGAAATCCTTGGTGTTTGTTGAGTTGATATGTGACCTTCCCTGCTCTGAGACGGAAAATGTAGCAGCAAATTCATTACCCAATGAATCCCTTTTCTTGATTAGTTCTGATGACCTTTGGTATGGAGATATCATCATATATCTCCAAACCCAGACTTTCTGACCCAATTTGTCTAGTACTGATCGTCTTCGAATACGATACCAATCCAATCAGTATATTATCCTTGGTGATACTCTTTATCGTCGTGGGATTGACTCCATTTTTCGACGCTACCTCACATTTGACAAAGCCGAGAAAGCCCTAAATGACTGCCATTTTGGAGCCTATGGTGGTCACATGTATGGGTATGCTACTACCTAGAAGATCTTATGAGAAGGGTATTTTTGGCCTTCTTTATTCAATGATTGTATAATTTTCATCCAAAAATGCCACGCTTGCCAAACCTACAACAATAAAATACAATCACACCCTGTGGTCTCCGTTGGTCCTTTTGCGAAATGGGGTATCAATTTCATGACATGTCACCCTCACTCGGCCGGGGGGCATGAATACATTATTGCAGATGTAGATTATTTTACGAAATGGGTTGAGGTGATGCCAACATTCTACAATACCAGAAGGACTGCAGCATTATTTATATTCAATCACATCATTGCTCGATTTAGTGTTCCTCAAGCTATCGTTACTAACCATGGTAGCCACTTTAGAAACTTCATGATGTCCGAACTCACTAAAAATTTGGGTCTTCTCCATGAAAACTCAACACCCTTTTACCCACAAGCCAATGACCAAGTTGAAGCAATAAACAAAATCCTCATTACCATGCTTTGACGAATGATAGGGATTCACAAAACGAGTTGGCACACAATGTTGTTTTCTGCATGGTGGGCTTACCATACATCCATTAAGTCTGCTATCAGGTTTACACCATTCTAGTTAGTCTATGGTCTAGAAGCCATCTTGTTGATTGAATGTGAGATACCTTCACTAAAAATAGCCATCAAACTTCTCCCAAACACTTCTTCCAAAGAAGAACATGTTGTATCTCATGAAATTAGACAAAAGTCGTCGTGACCCTACCCTATTCATAGAAGCCTAGAAGAAATGCATCAAAGCTGTTGGATCATGTTGTCATTGATGCCAATGGTTTGATTATTTGGGAGATAGTTGAATCATATGTCATTGGTGTAAATGGTTTGGTTTGATTGATGTCAAGTAATTGATTGATATGATGTCCTTGAAGAGAACAATATATGTCCAAGTGTAAACCAACTGATAAATATGGATGATGCCCTTGATGAGAATGATATATGTCCAAGTGGAAACCAGTTGATAAATATGGATCATTGCTATGATGCATTGATGAAGATCAATCAATGAGTTATCATTGATACATGATGCATAGTTGATATATATGATGCAGTGGTGAATTGATGCAAAGATGAATCATTATTGTCTTATCATGGTTGATAAGGTGCACAAATGGATGAACTCCAAAGTGGTCCCCTTATGGTGAAAGCCCTCATGGGAAGACGCTTTACGGATTGGGTTATCTTAGGAGAATGGTTGGAGGACCCATGCTTGTATGTGGAATAATAAGATGAAGATCAATGAAGTTGTTGGTAAAACTATCCTAGATGGATAGTTCTTGATATTCCATTTCTGGTGGTATGTGGAATGCCACATAACTCCTCACGGTTTGAGAATTATGGTCTTATGAAGTTGGAGGACCCCCATACGAAGGCTTGAAGCCCCAAAAGTTCAAAGAAGTAAAAGTGCTTGAAAAGAAGAAATCATTATTTAAATGATAAAGTAAAGCGACAAAATCAAGAAAGATTATTTAAATGATAAAATGAAGTGACAAAATCAAGAAGGAATATTTAAATGATAAAGTATTGGAGAACTTTCTATTCATGGAAAGTGGTTAACCCTAAAATAAGGAAAATAGGTTAAGTGACCTAGAAATGGGTTAAGTAACCTAAAAATGGGTTAAGTGACCTAGTAGATGAAAGTATAAATAAGAATCTAGGATCTCTTGTAAAATGCACATTTTGTGAGAATCCTTGTCGATCAATGGAGAGCTTCTTGTGAATATCTTTTGGAGTATTGATGGAGAGCTTCTTGTGAGAGAATTTTATTGGTGTGGATCTCTTGAGCATGATTGAAGATCTATTCTGAGGAAGATATGGAGAGGAGGATCTCATTGACGCATCAAAGTTTTGGCAATGTTAGATATCTTTACGAAAAAAGTCTCAGATTCATAGAAAACCCTATTTTCGGATGCCCACGCAGGCTGTCTATGTATAGGGTGCATGTACACGCGGGTTGACTGTGTACAGGGAGTGTGGATTGAATAACCTCATGGATATTTGTGTTTGAGCTGGTGCCAAGCTCTTGGATGATGAGGCAGGTTCCAAATCTACATTCTATGGCCTCAGATCTATCACTAAGACACTGGTATGGTCACATTATTGTCTTGATAGATGGGATTGTTTAATATGTTGTGAATTCTTAGGGAATTCTTGGTATGGCTTCTATGATGTGGCTTAGTTTGGTTGATTGGTTGATGGAGTGAGAAACACTCTTGTGATTCAGTAGTGAAATGATTACTATGGTATACTAGTTATTTATACATGATTGAGATAGAATTCATATTGATTTATTTTGGAGCATGAGCAAGCTATTGAAGAGATTGGATGTGTTGTGACTGGATGTGGGTCGGTTTGGACAGTGGAAGACATAAGAGAAAGTGATTGCAGGTTGCAGAGGATATGAGCATGAGAATCAAAGCAAAACCCTAGTTGCTCAAGAGCATACGCTTGTTACATTATACACTGGCCGCGTTCACACGCGGGTTGTAGTGAGCCAAGGTGTGTGCACACGTGGGCTGCACTACTGACAGGTCGCGTACCTATTGACAGGTTGATATCTGTTGAATATTGTTGCGTCGTCTCAATTGGTGCTGAGAATGTAAACTGAGTCTTGCATATAGAGCTGGTGCTCTTGTAGAGTTGTACTCTATTTAGTTGTTGTTGATAAACCTAAGGATTGTAGTCCGTAATAAAAATAAAATTGTACATACATCTTGTGTTCCTTGTGTTCATTGTGGTGTTGACCTGTTGATGATATATTGATGATATATGTTGCTGATATGTGCTCACATCTAACTTGTTATAAATGACAACAATGGGTAATGAATAAATGTTGAATTCTAATTGATGAGTTTTTGTGCAAGAGTGAATTTTTCTAGGAAAAATAGCCCCACACTCATTCACCCCCCCTCTAAGTGTGGTAGGTGTTTCCAACAAATGGTATCAGAGCAAGCCTTCACTACAAGCCTTAAAAATCTTGAAGGAGATCCATAGACACACAAATGGATGATGAAGTTCCAATCCTTGATGAGGAAAACTATTCTACTTAGAGAATAGAGATGAGAGTGTATTTGAAGACAATGAGAGCAACTATTTGGAAGGCAGCCATCAGTGGATATGTTCCGTTGAAGAACAAGTCAAAGTTAGCATCTCAAAGGGAAGGAAAGAAGAATGATGCATTGGCTCTCAAGACAATTTTTAGTGGACTCTCAAGCCCTATCAAAGAGAGCATGGGACGATGCACTTCCTCCAAGGATCTATGGCTAAAGCTAGAGGATACATATCAAAGCAAGGAAGAGAAATAAGAAATTGAAGACCACTCCATCAAGATCATCAAAGGTAAAGAATCATGAAAAACTCTTGAATGGATTAGTTCTAAATGTGATTTTGAAAACATTTCAAGTGAAGATAAAGAATCAAGTGATAATAGCACAAAGGAAGATCTTGAAGACATTTCAAATGAAGGCAAACAAGTATGTGTTGATATTGGCAAAAACGAAGATCATGAGGATATTTCAAATGAAGGTAAAGAACACTCTAAATCCCTTGAATGAAATGATGATGATGATGAATTTTTCTCTACAAGTGAAGAAGAAGATGTAGATATAGTTTGTGTAAAGTTTGATGGTATATATCCCATGAAAAGAATAGAAGGAAATCTATTAAAACTTCAAAAAGAAATTGAAGAGGATTTACACATGTATAGGAGTGATCATTTTTATACACACTATAACTATCTTTTGGATAACACTAAGAAGTTTCTTAGGAGGAGTCAAAGGCACATCTTGAAGTTAAAGGGAATGCTCCAAGAACAAGAAGAGAGTTCTAAATTAGAAGAAAAGGAAGAAAAGATCACA
>JZKD02S2394720.1:12994-29235 GCA_000966675.3 Picea glauca
ATTAAATTAGTATATTTTAATTTATCGAAAAGATAAAACAATCAATTCCCTCTTTACATTTTATAACCACGGATTTTATTTTTTATGAATAAATTAATTTCTTACTCCCTTCATGTTACAAAATTTTATGAAGATCATAATTATTATTTAAATTGTTTTTATTTTAATTATTATTATTTTATTTTATTTTATCTATTTTTTTATTTTTTTATTTTTTTTTAAAGGTAGACAAATTTTTACCCCTGGCGTAATTTAGACTTAGAACTTAAATTTTGTACTAGGCGACATTTAATTAGGGAAATTGTTTTTGTTTTTTTTTAATACTTAACTAGTTTATTCGTCTTAGGGCCATCTAGGTTCATCCCTCTATCATCAACAACGCGACGTGCCCTTCAGGACGCACTAGGTGCTCCAAGGGTGCCACTCGCCTCATCTGTTCCTTTGCGCGACGTGTCCTTCGGGACGCACAACGCGCTCCAAGGGTGCCACTCGCCTCTTGACTGATTTGGTAGACATCAATAATCCCTGGAGTCAACACTCCGCTAGGTGAACTTGTGGGAGACTAAGGGATTCTAAGGAATAAGGCCCCTGCCTTATTGCGCGCCCCTTAAAATCATCGTGAGCAACTGTCGCAATCTGCCCTCACGGCATCGTGGGTCCTCTCGAACTAGGTAATCGTTAACCTAAAATTCGAGCCACAGTGAGAGTGCTAGTAGGTTGTGGCAGGGTTGTTGTCCACACCTCTCCCTCAACATCTCTGGTTGTCGTGTGTGACCCCTTTACTCCATATGTGAGTCTGGTCGACAAGTTATCGTCAGCCTGCATCATCATCAAATCATATCAGAACATATCCATATCATATCATCCAGTCAAATGCACTAAAATCGCAGTAAAAAAATCAAACCCCAATAGCACACTCCCTGACTCGATCCGGAGTCCAAGGGGTTCATCGATGCCTCTGCATCGTCAAGGTCCAAAACCCTGCACACTCAGTAAAACCGAGTCAATAGCACCTGTCTATGTCAATGTAGTAAAACAACATGTCATCTACCCATAACACATCATAATCAAAGTCAAAAGTTTTAATAGAATAATAATATGGATCACTTGCGAGCAAGTGTCCTCAAAGAATAAGTTTACTCAATGTGTCAGAGTGGGATGTTACATACACACCCCTCTTAGTCTAAACTTTGTCCCGAAGTTTCACAGTATAAATGCCGAAATAAAGTGTATCACAGTATCATATGTCTATCTATCAAACAAAAATAGAAACTACCGGCGCATATCATATGCGTCCTCCCAGGTCGTCGAGTGCGGACTATAATTGTCCCACTAGACCTTGACCTGATCTACCATTCGACGTCATAGCTGTCGAACGCGATGATCCAAGATGCGGACCGGCTCAACCGTGAGCGCTCCCTCGTCCGATACCTGCAAGGAACTCGTGTCAGTAACATGTGTAGGATCACTAATATAATGTCTCAAAACGGATCCATGAAAAACATCGTGCATACGCCTCAAAGAATCAGGCAAGGCTAGTCAATAGGCTATGGGCCCCTTTCTCTCCATAATCTCTAAAGGTCCCACGAACCTAGGAGAGAGTTTAGCTCCATTTCCAAACTTGATCGAACTCTTATGCGGTTTGACCCACAACAAGACTCGATCGCCAACCTTGTAACTACGGTCGACGCAGTGCACATCGGCATAACTCTTTTGTCGATCATGTGCTTCTTTAATCCTTTATCTTATTGTTTGCATTTGCTCTTCCATTTCTTGGATCGTTTATGATCCCACCAGGACCCTATCCTCAAGCCGATCCCAACTCAAGGGCATCTGACACGGTCACCCGTAAATAAACTCAAAAGGCGTCATCTTAATGGTGCTCTGGTAACTGTTGTTGTAAGCGAACTCCACTAGCGGCAAGAATTCTTCCCAACGCTTTTGTTGGTCCACCACGTACATGCGCAATATGTCCTCCAAGGTTTGGTTCATTCGTTCGATCTATCTGTCAGTCTCCAGGTGATACGCAGTACTAAAGTTAAGTTGGGTTCCCAAGGCCTCTTGGAAACTCGTCCAAAATCGTCCAGTAAACACCGATCATCGATCGAATATAATCCTCTTAGGCACGCCATGCAGCCTCACAATTTCACTGATGAAAACTCTAGCTATGTCAGGTGCCTGATACGTCGTACGCACGGGAATAAAGTGAGCACTCTTCATCAAAGTTTCTACTACTATGAAAATCGAGTCATGTCTCATTGCCGTTAGTGGCAATCCAACAATAAAATCCATCGAAATAATCTCCTATTTCGATTCTGGAATAGCATGTGGTTGTAGTAATCCTGTTGGATGTCTATGTTCAGCATTTACCTGCTGACATTCTAGACATCTGGGCACATAGTTGACTATGTCGGCCTTCATTCCCTTCCAGAAGAACAAGGGTTTAAGGCCTGCCCTCATCTTCGTGACTCCTGGGTGAGACATGTAAATTGCTCTATGAACCTCGCTCAGGATCAACATCCTCAACTCGTCATTTGGCGGTACGTAAATCCGACCTTTAAACCTAAATAAACCATCGCTATCAAATGAAAACCCCTCAAATCGTGGTACCATCATTGTGTTTTATCCGATAAAACCCTCGACCTCTTTGTACCAGTCATCTTCACGTTGTAAAGTTAGAATCTTTTCACGTAGATTCGTCTCGAAAAGATGTGTATTCTCCAACTCAATGCATCTGCCACTCGGTTCACTATTCATTTTATGTAAGTAATCTCGAAGTCGTGCTCGCTAAGCAATTCCGACAACGTCGTTGTCGCGCGTTCAGGTCACTTTGCGTAAATATGTGTTGTAGTCCACAATGGTCAGTCTTTAGTTCAAATTTTCTTCCAACAAGGTAGTGTCTCCAAACCTTCAAGGCATATACGATGGCTAATAACTCCAAATCGTGCGTCGCGTAGTTCTCTTCATGCCTTCTTAGTTTCCTCGAAATGTAAGCAATCACTCGTCCGTCTTGCATCAAGACCCCGCCTAAGCCCTCCTTGGATGAGTCAGTGCATACCAAGAAGTCTATGTCCATGTCAGGGACCTTTAGTATTGGTGTTGTTGTCAACAATTCCTTGAGCCTCCGAAAGGCTTCCGCACATTTCTCGGTCCATACAAACTTCTTGTTCTTCTTCTACAACTCCGTGATCAGACTTGCTATCTTCGAAAATCCCTTCACGAACCGTTGATAGTATCCTGCTAAACCCATGAAACTACGCACTTCTGGGACATTTGTCGGCACAGGCCATTCCATAATAGTCTCGACCTTGGCTGGATCCATGGCGATGCCTTCGCCGAAGATGACATGCCCTAAGTAGTGAATCTTTGATTGATAAAAAAACATTTGCACAACTTCTCATACAATTTGTGCTCTCGTAGACACTGTAGTACCAAGCGCAAGTGCTCATCATGCTCCTTCTTCGTCCGAGAGTAAATAAAAATATCGTCAATGAATACTTGGACGAACTTGTCCAAGTACTCACGGAACACCCTGTTCATCAAACTCATAAATACCCCTGGGGCATTTGTCAGTCCAAATGGTAAAACAGTAAATTCATAAAGTCCAAACCTCGTCTTAAAGGCGGTCTTAGGAACGTAGTCCTCTTTGATCCGTAACTGGTGATACCCTGATCGCAAATCAATCTTGGAGAACACCGTCGCACCCTTCATTTGATCGAACAGATCATCAATTCTTGGTAATGGATATTGATTCTTGATCGTGGCCTTGTTCAGTTGATGGTAGTCAATGCAAAGCCTCCACAATCCATCCTTCTTCCGTATGAAAATATCAGGTGCACCCCACGGTGACACACTAGGACATATCAGTCACAGGTCCAGCAACTCCTTCAGTTGCATTTTCAACTCTTGTAACTCCGGGGTTGACATCTAATAAGGCGTTCTTGCTATCGGTTCAGTCCCCAGTTTTAGGTCTGTGGTAAACTCCAATTCCCTCTCCGACGGCATCCCAAGTAACTCCTCCGAAAACACGTCTGCAAACTCTCTCACCACCGGAAGGTGTTCTAAACCTTCCGCTACTCCCTTCTCGTTTAACGCAAGGATCGCATAAAGCTTGCACCCCTTACGCATACTCTTCCGTAGCTATAAGGAAGAGATGAACCTCAGGGAAACTCCCTAGTTTCGTCCTATAATCACACGTCTCTGTCCCTAGTCATCGACCAAGCTCAGTCGTTTTGTCTTACAGTTGAGTATCGCCTCATGTGATTCCAACCAGTCCATACCAATCACGATGTCATAAGATCCTAAGATTGTGGCATATAGGTTGGCCCTGGTGACAAACTCTCCTAGGTTAAGGATACATCCCGTAACCTTTCCTCCAACCTTTTGTTTGGCTCCGGAAGCCATCTCCACGAAGTTAAACTCATCTTATTCGACTACCTTTACCTTAATCATTTTTAGCACTGCACCAGAAATGAAACTCTCGGTAGCACCGGGATCTATCAAAATACTAAGGGTCTGGTCAGTGACAGTACCTGTCGTCTCGAGCACAGTCGACTGGTGCTATGCCTGGCGGTTATTCACCGCTGCATGAATTCAATGGGTCTTATCCATATCTCCCACGATAGTGGGTTCGGCTGATCTAGACGCTCCGGTCCTCCCCACCTGGCAGTAGTGTGGCTCCCCACACGTCCCACCCCCCGTCTTCAGCCCATTAGTCATGGTACTCGACGTAGAAGATGACGACCCACCAACCTGGAACCCGGGTCTATTCTGCTGAGCAGCCTAAACTGTTGCTGCTACGGTCGACGTTGTTGCTGATGTTGTGGTCCCCGATAAGGTGTCCGCTACTGAGACGTCAGTCGTCGAGGTGTAGTGAAAGTGGATCCCCTCTGGAAGCCACAATATCCCGACGTATGTCTGGCTGGTGTCTGATGTTGTTGTACTCTAGATGAAACCTGCCCTGTTGGTCTCGCTGGAGTCCTAGTCTGACCCCCACTAATAAGCTTCGCCTCTGCTATGAGGGCCTTCTGGACGGCATCATGCAAGGTTTGAGGCATCAAAATCCTAACATTTGCATGTAGGCTGTCGTTAAGGCCGAACACGAACCTATTGACCTTAAGTTTCTCGGTGTTAAGATGCGGGGCATACCGAAGCAGCTCCATAAAACAGGCCTCGTACTCAGACACCGTACGACCTCCCTGTCGTAAGGCGTTGAACTCATTGAGTTGACACTCAATGTATTCCTCTGAAAGGTACCTCTCTCGGAACCGTTCCTCGAACAGTTCCCATGACACGTCTTCAACGGCCATGTTCAGTTGCAGTAGGAGCATCTTCCACCATAGAAGAGCACTCCCCTTCAGTTGAAAGACCGCCATGCGGACCTTTATGTTGGAGGTATAATCACGAAGTGCGAAGCACATCGCCATGTTCTCCAACCATGCCTCGGCAGTTGCGCCGTCCGGGGCACCAATGAACTCGGGAAATTTGACCTTCTCGAGTTCACGGTGAATGCTACCAGCACTGACCGAAGCACGTGGTGGAACCTCAATGGGTGTCGACGCCCTGGCCTCATCTTTATCCAAACGGCTGATCAGAGCCTCGGACATGAGCTAAAAAGATCTCATCATTCCAACTACATCACCAACTGTTATATGCTCCTATCTGACAACCTGCTCGTCTCCCTGGGGTTTAGTTCCCTCAGGCGTGGATGCTACTGGAGGCGTCGCGCCTCCTCCCCTAGCACCTCGTCGTCTACCTCCGTGACGTCCTCTAACCATGATTACCTGCACGCACACAAGTCAACTCGATCAGCCACAATATAATCAATCATATCAACGAAAGCCGTAGCGATTCCAAGTCACGGGTTGAACCCGCTCTGATACCATATGTGACGAACCTCTTGTCTCGTACGACATCAACATCTCGTAACAAGTGCAAATATTTTTTTTATTTTTTTTTTGTGTGTCTGTGTGTACAAGGGTAAGGAAGACATTATACTCTGCGTCGCAACACGGCGACGAACAAGGTGCAAGCAACTCACGCAACAACAACATGACGACCAAACATAGAAGCACATCCATCACCCAGAAGCAATATACGACATTCAACCGACAAAGATAAGAATGACTACCCGCCCGTCCTACCCTGCAATGGTTAGGACCTCCAGGACACATAAGCAACACTCAAGCCCAGGTTCCCGTCGATTTTGACCATTTAAGGTCTCAGGGCTGGGGACTGTTCTGAAGAACAAGGAGGTGTCTACATCCCGCCCGACACAAGCAGACCAAGCACATTACTGTTTACAGCCCAGTACAACATTAATTAAAATGAACAGCCGCACCCTTAACAGGAAGTGCAAGCTAAGGACGACTTCGTCAACAACCAACCATTACTCAAGGCTAAAAGGTCAAATTACGATTTAAGTAAGCCTTCAATACAATCAATTAACCAGTATAAATTCCATTAGTCAACAATTTCCAACCGAGCTTAACATGGATTTCGACTCATTTGAGCGAGTCTGAGTTAGAGAAATGATATTATGATTTTTCTATTCATTGTCTGAGTAAAGGAAAAAGGTTTAAAAAAATGATAATTTACAGTTGTCAAATTCAACAACCATTTGGAAACTAAAATGCACATGTCATATCTATTCATATGAGAACTACGTTTTAACCCTAGTTGTAAATAAACAAAAGAAAATTTATGCATACTAAACATAAACAAAAGAAAATTTATACAACCATTTAGAAACTAAAATGCACATGTTTTATCCATTCACATAGGAACTATGTTTTAACTCTAGTTGTATATAAAGAAAATTAATACATTCTAAACAAATCAAAAACCCCAGTAACCATCAAAACTGATACCACCACTTATTCTCCAAAAAGGGGTACTCTTATTCTAAATATATAGGGCATTTTACTGTTAAATGACTGACAGACCAACTAATATTCACTTCCAATTAACAGACCAACTAATATTCACTTCCAATAAACCTGTCTTTTGTTGCAATAACTCAAGTCAATTTATACATACGTAAAAATCTATAAATACAAATGTTTTCACACTGCACACCAACTTGGAAACTTGAATAAAACCATGTAATCAAAAGTACCTAAACATCATATCTTATTCACAAATCCCAAGCAAACACATTCAATAACATGGCAAATACATTCAGTTATCTTCTTCGAAAACATGCAGTGCAATCACTGCAAATGATTTATCCCTTACTTTCAATAGTTCATTGATTGTTGTGGAGGAGCCGTGACTGTTCTAGAATCCCTGCGGAAACAAGGACCGCGGAGATCTTGAAAAATACATAACACCGATCAACCATCTGAATAAAATGATGATCCCTCATGTTAAGATAAACACCAACTGAATGCCATCTGATATCAGTGCCATGCTTCCGAACTTTATGCAGTCAACCACAAAGAACAAAATGCAAACTGTAACCAAAAGGTCGTGAACTGAAAACTGACCTAGCAATGATATAGTCAGGTTGGGAGGCACGAACTACAATCCAACATTTGAGGATGTGATCCCCAATGCTGTGACATTGTAACTTATGCCCTTCGGCAGAATTGCAACAACACGAGAGTGCTAAAGGAACATTTAGAGAAATGATATTATGAATGCCTTTACCAGCTAACACAACGCAGGTTAACAGAAAACCAACAATACAATGAAAGTGGATAGGGTCGCCGACAACTCTATAAACCATTGATGATAAGAAGGGAGTTCCCGAATCACCAAGTGTGAGTCTACTTTGGTAGAAGACGGAGAAGGAGAAACTACTTCAATCCAAGAGACGAAGGAGAAAAACGAACCAGCAGAAGTTTAATAAATTTCACATCGGCAATCGTTGAAAAAAAAAAGGAATACACAGAATTTCTTTCCATGGATAGTTTTCTATGAATATCGAATAACGGGGTAAGACGTCAGAATCCAAGGAAAAGCACATCAATCACAGACATAGGAGGAGGAATGCTTGCAGTCAGATAAGAATAAAAATCGTTGTCGAAAAGCACTGATGTTGTTGTTTTTAATAAAAATAAAAAGGAATTTGTTGGGTATCATGAGCATATCGCTAGGAAGCTGCTGGTGAAGGCGCAAGTAAGTATTAATTCGCCAGGTAAGTATTAATTCGCCAAGGTAAAATCAATTCGCCAGGTAAGTATTAATTCACAGGTAGGTATTAATACACAGGTAAGTGTTAATTCGCCAAGGTAAAATCAATTCGCCCAGTAAGTATTAATTCGTAGGTAAAATCTCTTCATTAATCCAAGGTAAATTTTCCAGTCATTAATTCGCCAAGGTAAGTTCATTCGTTGTATAAAGGCTAGTAAATGTAATGGCGCTTGTCTTAATAATGCCAAATATTAAAACGTTGCCCATAAACAACTATGTAGATGCAACTACACAGTCAACGCAGGCACACAAACAAATCAATGTTGTCTTCCAATTCTTAATAATGTCCAGACTTTACCAATCAAGAGATGGAAACTGTCATTAAAACACAGAAAATGAAATGAAATAAACAAGCGCAGAGATAAACCCACAAGGACGCAAAGATAAACCATAAGCAAGGGTACTCAATCGATAGAAGGCACGAAGACCAATCAATTATCCAGGGACAGTCAACAGAAGTGGACGACTGGTAGGTTCGTCCTTTACTTCAACATCCTCGCACAAAAAAGCAGGGCGTTGAGATCCATAGGTCTTTTAACGCTAAGGCGACCACCGTAGATTAGACTCCTAGCCGACTACTCGGGCAAGGACTGGTGAACTAAGGACGAAAGGTAAACATACATTAAGAACACAATCAATCCCAGCCAGGTGGTCAAGACAAGCGGGAAAATGTAGGGCAAGAGAGTCAACAAACGTCGAGCCAGGCTAAGAAAAATTCCAACCATCAATCTAAACATCCAATCTACTTACGAAATCAACATGCAGGTCCAATCATAAAAACCTACAACAATCTACCATTCAAACAAGAAAGCGTATCGTTGTTTGTTCGCCTGCTCCGAATGACTTCCCACGTGCTCCGTGCAACTTCCACTCGCCGACCGTCAAGACTTCACCGGTACCTCCCAACCAATGCTAGGGGTACTCTTCTTCCCCCTTAGCACCCCGAGCCGCAAAGGGGCCACACACACTATCCAGAGGTTTTGTCTAGCTCCCAGCTCGCCTCGTAAGGCCAAGTTACCACTCCTCTCCAAGTTGGGTATCCCAACTCCCACAAGTAAATCAATCAAGTCGATATTTCTGCAGCGTAACATTACGCAAACAGAAGATGCTCCAACCTCCATCACCTCCCTTCTTTAAATAGAGTTTTGTGGTTCCTTACTTTCCAAATTTCTCTTTTAGTTAAGTTTTTATAATTAAAATCTTAAAAATTATTCTCCGTACAAGTGTCACCCATCCCCTCCATTCCTCCATTATTTAATTTATTTAATTAATTAACTATCTTATTTCCCTCACCCACCTAAAGTTACTCCTAGAATCACTCCTAGGTGTCCCCAAATTCCCTTACAGGTTTTAAAGGTTTTCCCTATTATGAAATTGTTAATTCAGTTTAAAATTAGAAAGCTCTTAAATGTAGATTCTTTACTAAGTTGACTTCCCGCTTTTCCCTTAAGTTCCCCTTTTTCTTTTTTTATGTTACCTCTTTTCCCTAATTTCCTATTTTTTTTATTTTCCCTCTTTCCCCTTTTACTTAGAACTTGAAAGCCAGGTGTGGGATTTAACCTCTTTTTCCTTTTATTATTAAGTTAGTATATTTTAATTTATCCAAAAGATAAAACAATTAATTCTCTCTTTACATTTTATAACCACAGATTTTATGTTTTATGAATAAATTAATTTCTTACTCCCTTCATGTTACAAAATTTTATGAAGATCATAATTATTATTTAAGTTGTTTTTATTTTAATTATTATTATTTTATTTTATTTTATCTATTTATTTTTATTTTATTTTTTTAAAGGTAGACAAAATTTTACCCCTAGCATAATTTAGACTTAGAACTTAAATTTTGTATTGGGCGACATTTAATTAGGGAAATTGTTTTTTTTTTTAAATACTTAACTCGTTTATTCGTCTTAGGGCCATCTAAGTTCATCCCTCTATCATCAACAACGCGACGTGCCCTTCAAGACGCACTAGGTGCTCCAAGGGTGTCACTCGCCTCATCTGTTCCATTGCGCGACGTGTCCTTCAGGACGCACTATGCGCTCCAAGGGTGCCATTCGCCTCTTGACTGATTTGGTAGACATCAATAACCCCTGGAGTCAACACTCTGCTAAGTGAACTTGTGGGAGACTAAGGGCTTCTAAGGAATAAGGCCCCCGCCTTATTACGCGCCCCTTAGAATCATCGTGAGCGACTGTCGCAGTCTTCCCTCACAGCATCGTGGGTCCTCTCGAACTAGGTAATCGTTAACCTACAATTCGAGCCACATTGAGAGTGTTAGTAGGCTGTGGCAGGGTTGTTGTCCACACCTCTCCCTCAACATCTCTGGTAGTCGCGTGTGACCCTTTTACTCCATATGTGAGTCTGGTCGACAAACTATCGTCAGCCTGCATCATCATCAAATCATGTCAAAACATATCCATATCATATCATCCAGTCAGATGCACTAAAATCACAATAAAAAAATCAAACCCCAATGGCACACTCCCTAACTCGATCCGGAGTCCAAGGGGTTCCATCAATGCCTTTGCATCCTCAAGGTCCAAAACCCTGCACACTCAATAAAACCGAGTCAATAGCACATGTCTATGTCAATGTAGTAAAACAACATGTCATCTACCCATAACGCATCATAATCAAAGTCAAAAGTATTAATAGCATAATAATATGGATCACTTGCGAGCAAGTGTCCTCAAAGAATAAGTTTGCTTAGTGCACCAGAGCGGGACGTTACATCAATCAAAGCCCAATATTAAACAATTTGTAAGTAAAAATGACCGAAACTACATATTTGATTCAAGATAAATACAAGTTGAGTGATTCTTACATGTAGAATATGATTGCTTCTTCATCATCTTCTGGAAGTGAGTTACAGAAGCTTTCACTGGTACCTGACATGAAGTCAAATGCATATGGGGGGTATGTACGTCGCCAACAGGATGATGTAAATGTTGCAAGTATTCTTGATTAGCAAGATGTTAAAAATATCTTTCGTTCTGCTATACTTGCAATTCAAAATGAGAAAGATATGACGACTCCTCTGATGATTTAGGCACCGGTGTTGTAGATTCGGGGATTGCTCAATCAAAGAGCTTAAGTAATAGTCTTCATCCACAGTCAGCTTCTAGATGGACAAGTTCTTATTTCTTCAACTTCAAAAATTTAGTGGAGCCTCCTGAAGTAGTGGTCAATAATGGTGTGAAGAAGTACATTTTCAATTTATTAAAGGCAGATATGTAGAAAATGATACATGTCCGGATGATATGGAAGAGAAGGGAGAAAGGGCCATTGTGTTGGAAAATGCAATGCAAAAAGCTCTTCAATTGCATGAAAGTTCTGCAAATTTTCCTACCATGACGAGAATTGCCAAATCTAGTGCGAAATTTATTGCCGCAAAAAGTTATCAAGAGATGGAGATGTTTTGTTGCGGAAAAAGTCACCAGTGCTCAAGTATAGTCAAGCAAATTGAGCGCATCATGGAACTAGAAGATCCGAAAAAACAAGGGTGAACTCAACTAGAAGCTCTAAACGACTCCAACCCTCCAAAACACAAACAGAAACTAACACGTGGATAAGAGAGTAATAACGAAATTTCCCAACTAATGTTGTTTTATTAAATGGAGAAAATGGAGGTGGTTCTAACCTGTATTCGCTTCGATCCGTTGAAATAAAATGGCCCTTAATTACTGAAACTACCCATCGTATATTATAAAACAAACAGTGAACAACCGGTTGAGGGGGAGAAAATTAACGAGAGGTATGCAAAGAGCTTTGTGAGGTTCATTCTCTGAATCTTTCATCTTCCATTCATTTTATGTCATGGATTTGATAATCTGTTGATAGCAGGGATGTCTTGCAAAGTAGCAAGAGAAACAAAGTGAGTTTTGGTTGTGTTCATGAGGCAACTAGTTTATTTGTTAAAGTCTACTATCTATAAAATCTTATTTATTTAAGTGTTAATCAGTATTCTTGTATACAGATAACAACCTTGTGTGTCACTGTTATTGATCCATTCAATGTTTGACTTTGTTTTCTTCATTTTCTTTCTACGCTTGGTTATTCTATGTATGAGTGCAAATAACATCTAGAATAGTTAGAGTCACTTCTAGTCCGAGTTCTCGCAGGAATTCACAGGAATTCAAAAGCATCAAAAAATCTAAAGAAAGTATTTGGATTTACATATAAAAATAAAAAACGATATTCATATTTGTTTGTTCTTTCTTTCTTTCTTGTCTTATTCTTTTTATTTTCTTTTGATAAAGTATTCAAGAACACAAAAATACCCTAACAATGTTAATATATTTAATTTCTTTAAATTAATTTCAATGCAAATAATATCTTTTATTTCTTTTTATTTTGTTTAACTTTTCATTTTATTAAGTGTAATATTATAAAGAAAATATTATAAAAATTCATTTCAATATGTTTATTAATCTAGAGTAGTTCATATAAACACCAACTAAATATTTTAATTTATTTACTTTTTGTTAAATTATTCAACTTCAGCGTTTGTATTATTAATTTCACACTAACTTTTTCTTTAATTTATTTTTATTTTCCATGCCCACAGCAAAAATATAAAAAAATTATAAAGTAACAAAACATATAAAAAATTAAATATTTGCAAAAACATAAAATAAAAAATTCATGCTTAGACTCTTAGGTTTTAGGGTCTAACATGCTTGGGCTTTAAACTCAAGGCAACCTTCTTGTTGCCTCTTCAAGAGTAGCCTCATGGGAGGTTGAGATGTTGGTACCGAAACATCATAGTTTCACCATCAACATAATGATATTCAATACAAAGTACTGTATAATGTTTTTCTCCTACTCCAAAGATTTCAGATTTCAGTTTCCGTTAATTCGCCATCTTGAGAAACATTAAAATTTAATTTTAATTTAGGGTTTTTACAAATACAATTTCTTCTGCCATTAGAAGCCGCAGCTAAAAACTGCAGATAGTTTAAAAACAAGCTTGATATATGTATGTTTAAATAAACTGAAGGAAATATCCAATGAATTTGTGTCCTGCCATGATTCTTTGGCACAAGTGCTCTTCTAAAATGCTGTTAGCTTCTAGTCACTTTGTATAAAGTCATCCTTGTTTTAACCAAAGTACAAAACCCATGCCTAGTTGTAAATTATTATACGATTGCCACGTTGCTTTTCTCATGAAAAATCGGAAACGAAAATACTTTGTTTCTAAGAAGGGATTGGAAACCCCTCATTTTTCATGATTATGACAATACAGGAATAGATTAAAAAAAACTTGTATAACTTTGGCTGAGAAACCCAGAAAGAAACTTAAATACCAGAACCTTCCAAACATTTAGGATTTCGAGAAAAAATATGATGCTAGGGATAGACTGAAGAGGGGGGAAACTAAAGGATTCAACTAGGTGTACTAAAAAGAAGTAATACACCTTTCAGAGGTGATGCCCCAAATTGGCAAACAATCAATCTATTTTAACTGTCAGGCCAGAAAAACTACATCGTGAAAATTTATGTCGAGAATGCTAATGGGACTCACAATATCGAAAGAAGAGCCTTTCCTCTGTTTGGACTTTTAAATCGTGGAAGGTCTGTGATGCAAAGATTGCAATGATGAGTTAAAAAAATGAACCTTGGGATTTGCACTTAAACATCATGTCTATCACAAACACTTTGGCTCATGGTTTGACCTAACTATACGCCCATTTAATCTACATATGGCATGCCCTTCCTACGTTTGGAGGATCCTAAAGTGATGTCATTGTCATCAACAAATTTTGAAGCGATCCGAGCTCGCAGTTCTGTGAGACTCTCATCTTCCCGTGCTTGCTCCAAAACCTGTTCACATAAAATTATAAGACACAGCATCTGAATGACACTTTGAAATTTAGAATGTGAGTGTATACGGTTATCAATACATAAATTGTTCAGCCGCATTAAAATTTACCAAAAAACACATTTCAAGAAATGCTCCCTTACCAAATGCCGACCATAGAGATGTGAACTAGAGAGTGCATTGAATGCATTCTCGGCTTCCTGCTTCGTAACAAACTCAATAAATGCAAACCCTCTATGACTCTGATCAGCTTTTTTGGGGAGCCGTAAACTCTTTATCTATAAAAAACAATGATTTAAAGAAATAAGCACCATCCATATAGTAAAAAAATTTGCAAACTGGCAGTATACATAGGTACGTAATTTAAGCATCATGTTCAACTATTTTCTAATTATAAGCATTCCTCGTAATGCATTCAATTCAAAAATCAATAGATAAAACCGTTGCTTGCTTTTAACTACTAACCTAAATGAGAGCTTTGTTATCATCATGATGATTCAGAAACATCTCACAAGTGAAAATTTAAGTCGGTTTGAGTTTGACAACATCCTTCTTTGTAGCAATTCAATGAGCATTTCTTAACTTACAAATTGCAAATCAAAATGTAAGTATAGAATTGATAATTGAAAATTAATTAAACCAGAATTACCAGAGAATATATTCATAATTCCTTCACTCAGCGATACCCTGCCTAGTATGTGCCATTGAAAATAATGAATGAAATTTGGAAACTCATTAGGAACTCGTTATTTAAGGCCTTCTGATTCTAATTGCCCTGTTGGGCTCCGCCTGCTCAATTTTATTAATGCAAAGCTTCAAATGTTACACAAGATTGACTATCCAATCCAGTGACCAGAGCTATGATGTCGCTTTACATTCAAATTCAATGACTTGCCAACATATTTCTGAGACATTCCCTAAAGAGATAATATGAGGACAGTTTGAGACAACTGTTAAGGGTGATCTTGTATTTATCCATTGTAAAGTCTTATTTTAATAGAAGGGGAATGTTGTTTATTTTAGGGAAGATTAATTAAGTGATGTCCTTATATCAAAGTTGCATGGGTTCATGTATCACCTCAACATTTGCACCTGTATCTATCACACCTGCATTATGATAGCCTCTCTTTACAAGGGAAAATCGATGCACTACAGTACCAAGCTCTTTCAACTTCATTTTGATTTGAGCAAGCTTTGATTATGCAAGAACTAGCCAACAACAAGGACAATGAAGGGACATTTGATGATGGTGTGTTTTTCCCTTAATCACCTCATTAGACAAGTTTCAAGCCTAATATTCGAAATTCACCGAATTTTAAGTCATACTTCAAGCATAACTTCAAGCCATTTTTTTTCGAATTTATTCAATTTTGATTTCTAAAAGCAAAAAAAATAACATAATTTGTAAAACCTAAACTAAACACCTAAATTTTGAACAAGATTTTGCCTTTTTGAAATATATGTTTAATGTTGGCATGTAATTTTTATTTTTATCATATATGTTTTTAGAGCACATGGAATTTTATTATATATATTTTTAAAATATTGAATTATATAATTTCTCAAACATGTTGTAGAATTTTATTACATAGTTTGCACTATCCATTTTTTGTCGACTTCATGGTTGTTGAACTCAAACACGAACTCAAACCAAGTGACTCAGGTTTTTTCCGTTGATATTATGGTAGTTGCAGGAGGTATTAACCTCCACTTGTAACCTTTGACGAGACTAGAATATTCCAGGAAGCAAGAGAAACCCTAAAGCCTTGGAAATAACCCTAGAAGACAAATTGGTTAAAAAGAATAATTAAAATTGCGTTTTTAGCCTCCAAGAAGAGAAGTCAACCCAAACAGCGAAGAAGGAGAAGTATAAATATAGGCCGCTAGAGCTCATTTGGAACTCACTCACTCGCAACAGCAGAAAATCAGTTGTGCGCAACTCTGGAGAGTAGTTGTTGCTGCAGCTACTGCAACTTGTATTTTCGGTTTTTCTGGCTTGGACTTTCTAATTGGTCTTTGGTTATCTTTGCTTGGTGCACTAGCCTTGGTTGGATATTGATTTGCTACCGGAATTCTTCTCTTTGTGAAGGTTAAGGTGCTCGGGGGTGGCATTTGTGCCTATGGTTGGGTGACAATATTGCTATATTGTCTATGGTTAAACGAGCACACCCATTTTTCTAACAGGTTATGGGCCCACACCTCCTTCAGTCAATCTAAC
>JZKD02S2394731.1:0-29234 GCA_000966675.3 Picea glauca
CATCATAATGAACACATCATTGTATTAGAGACATGAGAGCTAGTGTGAACTTGTCCCTTTCTTATGTATTCTTCTTCTTTGTACTTTACTCTCGTCTTGATGCAAGGAAGGATTTAGGGTTAAGGTTTTTGCTAAGAAGACAAGGGAAACAAGGGCCTGGGAGAAAACTTAGAGGAGCAAAGGGAGCACTTGTTCTTGTGGTCCTTGTGAGAGAAGAAGATGAGGGTTTTGTGGCATTTGAAAACTCTAGTACTACTTGGAGTGCTTGATGTGGAGAAGATAAAAGGAGACTATCTTGTTGTTTATTCTACACTTGTGTGATGCAAGTGCACATGCCAAAGATGACTCGTTATCATGTATACTTGTTTGTTATGGATCTTTGATAGTGCAACTAGCTTTGGTTAGGAGTAATTTCTAATTAGTAGCCATTGAATAGAGTTTTGTTATAATTTCCTTACCTAGAGTTTAGAAAACATTAGAAAAGTCCTAAAACCTTATGATAAGCTTGAAAAACTTACATATATAATTATTGAAAAAATTGTTGATATATACTTATAACTTCATCTTATACATAAATGAAGAGTTTCAACTATCCAAATTTTGCATTCTTAAAGATTAATTTAATTTTCAACTTATATTGTCATGATGAAACATGAAACATTTGATTAAATTATAACCTTAAAATTTATTATTATTTTGCAATTTAAGTTGTGTCGTGAACTACTAACCATTGGATGGCTTAAATATTAAAAATAATGAAATTATAATCCTTATCCATGTAGTGGCATCTACAATGGAATATTCATACAACGAAGACTCCATTTCATTGTGTATTTTTTATATATTTTTAAATGAAAGGCTGAATTAGAGCGAGCAAAAAGTATAAGCGCTCTTCCACCGGAGATAGACTCCGTACGAGTAAAAGTTACCTTTTGAGATTATACAGTTCACATGCACATGATTCTAATTATTATACTAATAATATTTTTTACTGTATTAAAATATAAAGATAAGGATATTGGGTTGGTCTGTGGAGTTCTAGATAAAGATATGATAGCTTTTTTAGTGGCTCCGTGTTTTAGAAAGATTCTAATACCCTATGACATGTGATTTTTTTCATTTTAATATTGAAAATTAATGTTTATATTTTTCTTTAAATAATATATTAAAATAATAAAATAAATGTTTATGACTCATGGTGTATATGATATTGATTATGTGAGTACGGTTTTTTAATTTTATTTGTTTTTAATTTATCGAGTAAGATTCCATCTCTTGAGTTGGTAAAGTCTTCTATGGCCATTTGACATTATTAAAATAAAATTTGATTAAAAATATGTAATAGGATATTGGTCCAAAACCGTTTGTCCACAAAACTTACATGCTTTTTGAGTTAGAAAATCTTAAGTTTTGTTTAAACTTTCATAGTGCAAAATCTCTTTAGCATGGTATCTTTCTTTAAATATCATAAAGGAAGAAAAAAACTATTAATCATTACAACCCAGTGTCATGAAGGTATTCAAAGAGGACATCCTAGGATTTTTTTTTTGAGATTTTCCATATTCCTTGGTTTAGTGATAATTCAACTTTTGAGAGTTTATATGTTTTTAGGTTTTTGTTTTTGTACATTTGATAACAAGTAATTAATTTCCATATATATGTAGTGGATTGAGACCTTTTTTGTGGGTTATGTGTAGTGTGAGTTTGAGGGTCATGAGTTCATAAAAATTGTTTGTTGCATTCCCAATATTGATTGAGAAAAAAATGGTTTGTTAATTTGAAATATGAATAATGCCTCCAATCCCAATAAGGATGGCGAGAGCAAACATTTCATTGACTCAATGCTCTAATGATTACTGTGGAGTTGCCAATAATGACTACATCACTTTGATCGACCTCCATGAACAATTTGACCCATTGCTTTGCCACTAAAACATTTGTATCATTGTTTGTTGAGCATCCCAAATTTTGTTCAATAAAAACTACTAGTTTCCTTCTAAGTTTTTAGGTTTAATATGACTCCCCAGTACGAAGCATTAAGTTGCATCTATAAATCTTAATTTTGTATTATTTTTTTATTAAATCGTTTTGGTTAATACCAATAAACTACAATTACTTGCTATGCTACCATAATCATCATTTAACTAAAAGTTTATGAATTAATTATCTATTTAACCAAAATTACTTAGAACTTAAACCTAGTCTCACTTATTTTTCACAAACACATATACATATTAAATAAATTTAAACCTTAAAAAAACGATAACAACACTTCACAAACACATATACATATTAAATAAATTTAAACCTTAAAGAGAACGATAACAACACTCCACTTTCACTAGTCGAACAAACCATTATTAATAAACATTACATAATTGTAATGTAATACTATAACAAATTATAATAGTTTATAATTTTATAAGGGGTTTTGTGAAATTATTAAGAACCTTTTTGCCCGACTACTTCGGGAAATAATGACCATCTCATGATCAAGGGAAAGAATCAAATAATTTGCACTACTTCAATACCATTAAAAACAATAATATAAATAATTTCATATATATTATCCTGACCACAAGCATGTATATGGTCAGGATGCCTCTGGGAAGAATCCGAAGGTAACGACAGCAATTTTGGCGGGTCCGATCCCATGTCAAGCAAAACTTGATTATAAAATTCCCACGTAGGGTCTCCAGCACTGAAAACCATCATCCAACGGGGATTTTGCATGTGTCTCCAGCACTGAAAAACATCATCCAACGGGGATTTTGCATGTGACAATGAGTGAGAAGTAGGGAGAGTTTGCCTATATATAGAGGCCAGCAGGCACCCGGTCACTCCAACATGTATGGAGAATATTTGGTGAAGTGGGTTTGCTGTAGAAATTAGCTCAGCCTCATGTTGTCTCGTCATATTTTGTTTTGCAAACAGTATCTGGCTGTATGATCTGACTTGTGAGCATTCATACTGTGAAGAAATTAGGGGTGGGATTCGATCTCTTATTATCATGTTGCAAACTGTCTTGTGAATTTTGTTGTGAATTCTCAGGCTGTATGATCTGAGATCCTTGTGTGAGGGCGATTGAGATATAATTGATTTATACTGTGAAGAAAATAAGGGTGGGGTTTGATCTGCTACTGCAGCTGTGGAGGAAATTTGGAGGGTTTCTTCGTTGAGAGTGCCGAGAGACGAAAATAAGTCCAATCAAGGAGAAGCAAGGTCTGTCAAGTTGTAGCAACACGGCTATTATCAAAAGTAATTTCCTGCTCCATCTCCATGACATCAGGAGAAGGTTTCTGCGGAGTAGGAACGCTATCGCTGCACTAGAGAGGACTACGTCGCCGCACGGAGGGAGAGGAGCTTTGCCCTCGGAAGGCGGAAGCCCTTCTGATCTCCAGTTTCTTGCAGGAGGTGGCCGTGGGCTTGCCCTTTTCTGCCTCGCCCATCCATTTCTTCTGAGCACAGGAGAAGTTTGGGAGAGGGAGAGGTAGTTTAGTTTAGCTTAGGCGTCCATCAATCACTCATATTACTTGTCGTTAACAACCATGTTGACCATAAAGAGATGCCCTACTATTGTATCTAACTACCAGGAGGGTTCCGAAGGGCTGGGTTGCGGTCGTAACTGTTTAGGCCAATGCTGTGTTCCAGGTAAAATTCTTACTCTCCTTTTATACTTTTCAACAATATTTTTTTGTATGCATTTTTGCCCTTTAATTCGGTCTATTTGGGGTTTTAGATATGTGTCTTTAGTCTTACAGTTTTGTTAGTTTCGACTGTGAGATGATTTATTTGGAAGGTGGCTTGTGTTTATCTGATAGTTGTTTGTGATTGCTAGTTTTGCATTAAAATTTTGCCAAAGTTTGAGCCTGACACTTCAGATTCCTACTTTTCAGTGTTTAAAGGTTTACTTTTATTAGTCTTTTAACCATTTTTGTCAAACAATCGGCTTTTGCTCAATGCTGATTCATACTAGGGTGGCCCTTCCTTTTGACTGTTTACTCTGAGAGTCTTCAATGAGTGACAGTTTTTATCTTTTTGGAATGTCAAACCTGGGAGTATGCAGATTTGTCATTGAAGTTTGTTCACTTGCAATGCCGATTTTGAGGTTGGTGCCTTTTATTGGGGGCATTTATCTTGTGAGTTCTGTTAGTTTTATGAATCAGTGGTTTTTATTCTTCTCTTTGCATTTAGAGAAAGCAAGGTGCATTCTATGACTGAGTATGCAGTATGAGGGAGATGTGTAACATTTGTGTCTTGCCTAGCCTAGCCTTTTCTTTGCACATAGAAAAGCAGTATGAGGGAGATGTGGACAGGGAGATGTGTAACATCCAGGTCAATAGTCAACAATTGAATCACAAAGAGAGCAATCATGTCACAAAGTGGGATTATTGGATTATTGGGATTATTTGAACCTAGGTGGAGAGGATAAGAACTTTCCTCTCAGCCACTCGAGCGAGCTACATCAGCCACTCGAGCTACACTCAATTGACTAAAATTATATATATATATATATTAAGCGCTAAGAGAAATTTGCATCTTAGTTTCTTTTTATCCCTCTTGATACTTAATAAATCAAGAGTTATGCTGGATTGATTGTTATGCTATAAATTCCTTTAAGGGTGTTTATAGTTTGTTTGACTGTCCGACTCTTTATATATCTGCATGTTGTTGTGGTTTAATTTGATATCAATCAAGAAATGGACAACATCTGCTTTCTTCGATTGCCATGTTTACATAATTCCAAGAGCAATCTCTGTGGTTGTGGTTTAGGTCTACACTTCTTCAGTTGAACTGTCAGTAAGTAGTGTCAGCTTGCTTTCATTTAGAAACCATGATAACCATCCCATAAATATGTTTGTGATTCAAAATCTATAAAAGGATGTTTTTGTTTAATTGTATGTTTGGCTGCGAATTCTACAGTTGTCAGAGTCCAACGTCTTTGTGGTTAGTTTGGGTTTGAGAATTAGGGTTGACATCTAGTTTTGCATCTTTCATCTAATCAGGTTAAAGGATGGTTCTTATTCCATGCTAATTTGTTATAGATCTGTTTTTTCATGGAGCTTTTGGTGCACTTGGTTTGTTTGTTGTTTGGTTTGCTTTAGTTGGAAATTTTGGATTTCAATCTCTAAGATCTTTTGTTTTTTTTCCTTTTATCAGACTTTGTCATCTAAAACATGGAGCTTTTGGTGCACTTGGTTTGTTTGTTGTTTGGTTGGCTTTATTTGGAAATTTTGGATTCCAATCTCTAAGACCTTTTGTTTTTTTTCCTTTTATCAGACCTTGTCATCTAAAACATGGAGATTTTGGTGCACTTGGTTTGTTTGTTGTTTGGTTGGCTTTATTTGGAAATTTTGGATTCCAATCTCTAAGACGTTTTGTTTTTTTACTTTTATCAGACCTTGTCATCTAAAAACTCACTTGTGGCCTAATCTTGAGTCTTTGTGGTTGTAATGCTACAAATGGCCATTTTTCTTGAGATTGTTGTCTTTTTATGCATTTGTAAATGCAAGCCTGTTAAAGTCAGTGACATATCACTTGTGGCCTAATCTTGAGTCTTTGTGGTTGTAATGCTACAAATGGCCATTTTGCTTGAGACTGTTGTCTTTTTGATGCATTTGTAAATGCAAGCCTGTTAAAGTCAGTGACATGTCTCTTGTTGGGGATTCTGATCCACGTCAATACGACTACCACTTCTGAGCAGTGAGTGATTATGATGCTTGCATTTGATTTCAGGCTCGAAGTTGCCTTTGTACACCTTCAAGAGAAGGCACACCATTGTTGGCGTGGAACACGTAGATAAAGATGTCGAGATGGCAGATACTCCTTTTCTTGACACTCTGCTTATTGGGCAGGTGAGAATCATTTCCTATTTCTAGTTTGCTGTGGAAAACACCATTAAGGAGTATGCCCTTTTAAGAAACAAATGTATAAATACTGATATCTTCTTTTCCATGACGAGTTGGCAGTGGGAGGAAAGGATGCAGAGGGGTCTGTTCCGCTATGATGTTACTACATGTGAAACCAAGGTTGGAATTATGTTAAAACCATTTTCCAATTATCAGTTGTTTGAAGAATATTCTCTTTTTAACAATTGATTCTGTCCTTAAGTTATGTTCAACGGTTCCAATTTGGGTATGGATTTTGGGGTGATATTTGTAAGGACAGGTTTTGATAGGGATTATATCCCAAATGCTGTGTGGAAATGATTGTAGGTCATCCCTGGTAATTATGGTTTCATTGCTCAGCTGAATGAAGGACGCCATCTTAAGAAACGTCCTACTGAATTTCGAGTGGACAAGGTGCAGCAGGACTTTGACCGCAGTAAATTCAACTTCACCAAAGTAGGCCAGGAAGAGGTGCTCTTCCGTTTTGAAGAAAGTGAGGAAGGAAAAGTTCAGTACTTGGAGAAGGCCCCAGTCTTGGATAGTCCAAACGTGATTGCCATCAATGTAAGTGAAATTAATGATGATGGCTGCACTTCTTGATGCAGTGTTTGAGGTATTTTGAATGTTGAAAGATGACGTTCATTGATCATCATCGTTATATTGCAGGTGAGTCCAATTGAATATGGGCATGTGCTTCTCGTGCCAAGAGTATTGGACTGCTTGCCCCAACGCATTGACCATGATAGTTTACTATTAGCTCTGCATTTGGCTGCTGAGGCTGGCAATCCGTCTTTTCGTCTTGGTTACAATAGCCTGGGAGCTTTTGCAACTATAAACCATCTGCACTTCCAGGTAAGACTGCTATTTTATTTACAAAATTTGACCCTTTGGTCTATGAAAGTGTTTCTATGTACGTTCCGAACAGAAACAAGAGGTTAAAGAAGATTTTGTTTTCACTGTTCAGTTCATTGGCTTCAATAATGTGTTTTGGACTGTAGAGATAAGATTACAATTATGATATCTGAAAATTTTGCAATTTGGCATGATGAATCGAACACTGTGGCAGGCTTATTATTTGGCACTTCCTTTCCCTGTCGAAAAAGCACTGACGAAAAGAGTACCATGGAGGTCTGAGAAGGGCGGGGTCAAAATCTTTGAGCTCTGCAACTATCCTGTGAGAGGCCTTGTGTTTGAAGGGGGTAATACTTTGGAGGACCTCTGCAATGCCGTTGGCAGCTCTTGCATCTGTCTTCAAGATAACAACATACCATACAATGTGCTCATTGCAGATTGTGGCAAAAGAGTTTTTCTGTTTCCTCAGGTACAGTGCAGTAGCATATTACCATGGTTTCAATAGTTTTTGCTTCCTCGTGTAATGTAGTAGATTGATGGTGTTGTTAAGATATTCTTGTTTCCTATTGTAACGCTTAGAATTTCTGGGTATATTTCTGAAAATCTCGAGTTGTTTCTGTAACCAGTGCTATGCAGAAAAACAGGCTTTGGGAGAAGTGAATCAAGGGATATTAGACACTCAAGTGAATCCTGCCGTGTGGGAAATTAGTGGACACATCGTTTTGAAGAGAAAGCAGGACTTTGACAGGGCTTCTGAGGACTATGCATGGAAATTACTTGCTGAAGTCTCTTTGTCTGAGGAGAGATTTGAAGAAGTTAAAGCTTATATTTTTGAAGCAGTAGCTAGTGGTGAGGTGCAAACGGAAGAAGAGGAACAAGCTGATGTTGTGGAAGATGAGGATCCTCTTCATTCCTTGAAGAATAACCATGATGCCCCTATGCATTTGAATGAAGGATGCCTCGTGCTCCCCTGATCGAACTATTTACTCTCTGTTTTCTTTTCCTCAAGAATAACCATAATGCCCCTGTGCATATGAAAGAAGGATGCCCTATGTTCTTGTGATCAAACGATTTACTTTGTTTTCAAAACTATGATTTTAGCAGGACCTATCTATATGCTATAAATTGCATATAAAATGCTGGTTGGACATAAAATATCTATATTCACATGTTTTCTGCTTGTTATTTTTATGTATAAGGGTACAGAAATTCAGTACTTTTGCTGTTTCTTCGTGTTGGAATTTAAACTATTTGCAGCGTTCCCCATGTTACTGCATTACTTAAATTTCTTAAGTATGTTTTCGACAAGGGTACGGGAATTTAGTATTTTTGCTGTCATTTAAAAAATATATTAGATTTGAAGTTTAGTATTTTTGCAGTTATTTTTAATATATATTAGACTTGATCTTTATCTGTCATTTTAAAAATATATTAGACTTGAAATTTAGTATTTTTGCTTTCATTTAAAAAATATATTAGATTTGAAATTTAGTATTTTTGCAGTTATTTTTAATATATGTAAGACTTGATCTTATCTGTCATTTTAAAAATATATTAGAGTTGAAATTTAGTATTTTTGCTGTCATTTTGAAATTTAGTATTTTTGATGTCATTTTAAAAATATATTAGATTTGAAATTTAGTATTTTTGCAGTTATTTTTAATATATGTTAGACTTGATCTTTATCTTTCTTATAATGGAGTCTTTTGCAACTTACATAGTAATCAACGAATAATGTTTTATTGGTTTTAACTGCATTAAAAATTGGAGTCTTTTATCTCTTTTTGGAAATTAATATTTGCAGCTGCCCATGTCACTACATTAATTAAATTTCTGTCTAAAGTATCTGTGCGGCTTTGAACAGTTACTTCTTTTTACCCTTTTGGAGGTTAGAGGAGCCCTTGTGTTAGCTGTTAACTGCTAACCTCATAATTGAAAATGTTATCTGTACGGCTTTTGGCTTTGAATGCTTAGAACAGATACCATATTTTTTTAGCTTTTGGGAGGTTAGAGTAGCCCTTGTATTGACTGTAAACTGCATAACCGGAAATATGATCTGGTTCATTCCTTGCGCTTATAGTACTGTTATGTTTATCCAGTTAGATTACTATTCCTTGTCAGCCCACCAATGCAATTCTAGTTTGAATATGTGTTTTTTCCTTAAAATTTACAGGTTCAAAATTCTAGTTTGAATGTTTTTTTCCTTAAATGTTCAAATCCAAAATCCAAAATGTTTTTTTCCTTAAAATGTTCAAATATTTTCTCACATTAAATTTTTCACAATTCATATATAGATTTAGTTTATTATCAACTATTGATTTTTTCACATTTCATATATAAATTTAGTTTTCACAATTCATATATAGATTTAGTTAAATATCAATCTTTTTCACAATTCATATATAGATTTAGTTAAATATCCTATTGATTGAGTTAATTTCTTAAACTGTTTTTATGTAGATTTAATTTAATATCAAAATTTTCACGATTCATAATAAACTTAGTTTAATATCAGCCATTGATTGACTTAATTTCTTAAACGGTTTAATATATTATTTTTTAATCTAGATTTAGTTTAATATTAACAATTCATTGAGTTAATTTCTTAAACGGTTTAATATATTATTTTTTAATCTAGATTTAGTTTAATATTAACAATTCATTGAGTTAATTTCTTAAACCTTTTAATATATTATTTTTTAATTTAGATCTAGTTTAATATTAGCAATTGATTGAGTTAATTTCTTAAACTGTTTAATAGATATTTTTTTATGTAATTTTAATTGATATAGGTTAAAACATATATTTAACAATATTTTTTTTATGTAATTTTAATTGATATAGGTTAAAACATATATTTAACAACAGTAGATTGAGTTGATCCTTTAAACCATCCAATTATATATTATTTATTATATATTTAACAACAGTAGATTGAGTTGATTCTTTAAACTATTTATTATATTATTTGAATATTAGATTGAGTTAATCCTTTAAACCATTTATTATATTATTTGAATATTTTTAATAGGAATTTCTATCAATTCACCTTTAGTAAACAGAGAAGGCAAAAAAAACTATCCCACTTTACAGACTAACGAGACAAAATCTGTTCTATTATTTTTTTATATTTTTTTGGCTGAAAGGTTCGAAGATCATTGTGAATTGAAGTTTATAACTGCTAGTTCAACATTTAAAATTATATATTTTAAAGGCGCCACTTGGTGCAGCAACAGTGTAGTATACAGCCAGTATAAGGAGCCAGGGGTAGAATCTAAATAGTAGCTTGCTTAGCGAATATATCAGGCCCAGCACAAAATCCAATATTATCACACACCTGGCAGTGCTTCGCCAATACTATCAAGCCGAACTTAAAATCCAAATAGCAGTTAGCCTAGCGAACAGGAGGCTAGGCACTAATCTAAATGGTAGATTGCGTGAATATTGATTAGTATTTCTAACCACGATATCTTCTAAGCTATAGCATGGTTTAACGAGAGTGTTAATTCTAAGAGTGTTTGATTTGGTGTTCTGAATTTAATTTGAGATAGATAAATATTATGCATCATACAGAATTTATATAAGTTTTCTATCAATTACAATGTAATTTATATAAGTTATTTATACACCCTACTGAATTTGCATGAACATATAGAGTTTAGATCCAAAGCCTGTCAAGTGAGTTGGTTGAATTTGATGCAAATTAATGGGGTCGGTGACTGGTTCACTGGTATTATATTGCATGCTCGTTATATAAAAAAGAAACAAAATACTCAAAATGATTGATTGGGAAACAAAAGAAAACAAAAAAATTTAGGTACACTGTAGACCTTGTGGATCAGCCAATATAGAGAGCAGATCTTCAAACTATTCACAAGTCTCTCTAGCTAAGTCTGCTGAAACATAGGCCATACTGGTAATGGTAATGACATTTGGGGAAATCTGTTTGGATTCCACAAGCTTGATTGAGGATTAATTGCATAATAAACCAAGGTGTAAGGTAATGAAACTTCATTAGTCATAGTAAAAAAATTGCATAATTTCATAAATGGGAAGTGTATCTGCTAAATAGTTTGAAGTATGGGAGTAAGATATGTGGTAGGAGTATGTTAATTTTATAATTTGGTAATTCAATAAAATAAATTTAAAGTTTTGATTAATTAAGAATTTTAATAAATTTTTAATTTTTTCTGAGTATTTGAATCAGTTTATATGTGATAGGAGTATGTTAATTTTATAATAATTTTTTTCTCTCTATATTATAATTTGGTAATTCAATAAATTAAATTTATAATTTGGTAATTTAATAAATTAAATTTAAAGTTTTGTTTAATTTTTTTTTTCAACGAAAAAAGCTTAATTTTATATCATTAGTACAAAATTACATACAAAATTACATCAGCTGTATTTATATCAGCTGTTGTCTATGGATCTGTTTAGTAGTTCGTTGAAGTCCTTGTTATATTTGCTGTATTATTGAATCCATTGGGATTTTACAAAATTTCACAAAGTAGTTTTTGCTGTATATAGTTGTCCATTCACAAAATAGTGTCCAGTAATTTCACATGAAAGTTTGTTGAGGATGTTTCTGAATATGATCATTTAGGAACTCTGAAATTTTTCAAAGGCTCATGTCCAAGTGTGTGCCTTCTTTTGACGGCTTCTTCATTTATTTCTCTGTACACATAATGACAGGTAATAGAATCAAAAGCAGTCTGTAAGGATTTGATGTCTTCCACTATGTTAGCAAGTCTGATATTTAGTATTTACCCATATTTGAGTGACATTTATCCAATTTATGACATTTTTTGAATCTCCATATACAATAAACATTTTAAAGTTCTTTTCAAGAGCAAAAACAATGGATAGTTTGAGGCTCATTAATTTTTCCTGTTCCAAAACCAAAAAACATTGTGAAAAAGTTTTGATTAATTTAAAATGTTGATAATTTTTTAAATTTTTATTTGAATCAGTTTAAAATTTAAAATAGAGAAAAACCTTTCACAAAATTCTGCCATAATGTAAAACTTAAATTACTCCTAAAATTTTGACTATTCAACTTTATTTTTTACCCCAAAAAAATCCTTTTATTACAAAATCCATATTATATAAAATAATATACATGCAATACAGTCAAATGTGTTGTTCATTGTTGACTGTGCCACCTTTTTACCCGTGAATCCACAGGCAGTACAGAATTTAACTGAAATTCAGCAGATATTCAGTATAGTTCATTGTTGACTGTGCCACCTTTTTACCCGTGAATCCACAGGCAGTACAGAATTTAACTGAAATTCAGCAGATATTCAGTATAGTATGGATACAGAATATACTCTTTACCATACCATCTGTATTAGGGAGCCAATATCCCAAAAAAATACAAAAAAAAAAGTTAAAAATTGATAAATATCTGGTTAACTCCCATTTTAAGGAATCAAATTGTTTTTCTCTTTTTGTTGTGCGTTGCCGAAGCGTAATTCTTCCGGTACAAGTGATTTACTGTGTAACGTGTTTCTGGGGTGCGTTGTGCACTGTGACGGTGCAATTCTGGGTTCTCATTTTCAGCTGCATTTCACCTTCAGAGTCTAAACGAAATAATTTCAGTTACTTACATTTTTTTTTCCTAAAACAAATACAAATACTTGCATGCAGGTACTTATAATTATTTTTTTATTAGAATATTTTTTGGGAAATCCATCAGGCACTTTTCTTCATTTAGAGGGATAGTATCCAAGGTAAACCAGATTTTGTAAAAAGTCTAGGCCTTACTCATTTAAGAGTCCAACATGTTATTTGTTGGAATTGAACTTGGGTGAGAGAAAACACCCCTCAAGAGAAACCACTCCACTTGGACTGAAACCAATTGACATGGAAGTAAGCTAACTAGGGAGCAATCTTCTCTCTTTTCAAGCCAAAAAATAGGCCTGAATCAGTCGAACCTCTAAATCGATCAAAAATTTAAAACTGTATAGCCCAAAAATATACTGGAAAAATAACTCAAGAGAAAAAATTACTCCAGAATTAACCCACTCCATTGACATATATTTACAAACTCTATCTAACTTACAACTAAATTTTATCTTACTTACAACTAAATTTTAGGTAACTTATTTCGGAAAGCAACAGTGAACAGTGTGAGCAGCGATATCTCATCATGCTCGTAACTTTTAAAAGAAAAAAAAAACACAACACATTCGGATTATTATTCTAGTTCAATAACATGTGATTCTATGGATACACTATATATATTTCTCCTGTCAACACTGGCAGAACATGTGGATAATTATTTTAATTCATGAACATTTGCTTACTCGAGGGACACACTATATAATTATCCTATCAATCCTTGCAGAAAATTTGAATTATTAATATAAGTCTACACTGTATATTAATAAGTCTACTCTATCACTGTACGATAGCATTAAACAAAGACAACGGATTCATCAATATAAGTCTACACTTGAATTATTAATATAAGTCTACACTGTATATTAATATAAGTTTAAATGAATTGCACGATAGCATTATCAACTTATAATTGATTGCAAATGCTTACCAAACACCACGAGAAGTTAGTATGTAAGGATCTAGGGTAATACATGGTTCAATGATGCAACAGAGAGCAATTACAGAATTGGATATCCAGAGATAAATCTATTGGATATGGAGAGATATATCTATGGAGCAAATTTGAAAAGCATTTCCATTAAAGCAAACACTTTGCCATGTTCGTTGGTGTTTTAAATGATAAAGAAAAAAATTATTAAAAAAACAAAAAAAAAACATGATACATTAGGTATAGTGTTGAATCTGAACTCTCTTTCTTGATAATTAGGATTAAAAATCTTGAAGTCTCATTAAATTTTAGCCATCCACTTAATTTTTATAATTTAAAACACTAAAATTTTGAAACCTAATTTCTAATATAAAGAGATCTATTTGTTGGAAAAGTGCCAATTAATTTTTTCATGGGCTCACATGTATATGCATTTCAGATAAGTCAGGAATGTGCATACATGTACTAATTGTAAACTGTGTAATCTATTTATGAACTATTGGTGTAACTATGTGATCTATTGATGATCAATTTGTGTAACTCACTGATAGATGTTATATATACTAGCATACCCATAGAGATGACATGTGCGATGTGGAGTGCAAGGTGTGTAGAGAGCAGAGTGTTTGTGAGGAAATGATGATTGTATGACTATTGTAATTCTCTTTTGAATAATAAGAATACCGAATATCATTGCTCGTAGTTTTTTTCCCACATTGAGTTTTCATATAAATGATCGTGTCAATTGTGTGATTGTTGTTCTCAATTTTATGCGTGTTTAATCTTGCTTGTTGATACTATATTTTGCTTCTGCTACCCAACAAATGGTATCATAACAGGTTGAGTAAGTGCCAAAAGTAAACCAAGACAAATTGTGTGCAAATTTCCTATAAGCACAAAAAAACGTAATTAACTAAGAATCAAGTCATCAACACTACCTAGACAATATTAAAAGCTCACAAACAAATGCTCTCAAACTTAACAAATTGTGATTTTTCCAAAATCAACGCACACAATTTGTGCACCACAGAACACCCACAAATCTACGCTCTCCTTTTACATTCAAAAAACGCTATTTAACAAAGTAGCGCTCCCCTTCCACACTCAAATACCACTATTTAACAAAGTAGCGCTCCCCTTCCACACTCAAATACCACTATTTAACAAAGTAGCGCTCTCCTTCCAACGTCAAAGGAGCGCGGATATAATAAAAATGATTAACATGATATTATAATAAAAAGGATTTAAAGGTTTTTGTCTTATTCTAAGACATGGTCGAACCTTTATTCCAAGGCATAAAACGCGGTGAGAATATTTGATAAACAATTAAAGTCGGTGGATAATTAAAGTGGGTGGATGTTTAAAACGTGAATTATTTTTTATAATAAAAAGTGAGGTTTGTAAAAAGTCTTTTTAGGTATAAAATATTGATTAAAAAAAAAAAATTATTAATTTTTTTTTGGGTTTATATATTATTCATCTGTATTTAAAAAGATTTAGTTTTATAAATTTTTGGAGTTTTTTTTTGTTAATGGTGAAAGTGTAGAGTTCTAAGTTTGAGGTGGAGAAATTTAGCAATAAGAATAGCTTTGTGCTATGGAAATTCAAGATGCGGGATCTGCTTGTGCAACACGGATTGCAAAAGACATTGGCTGGAAAGATAAAGAAACTGACAAGCATGACAGACGAGGACTGAGAAGATCTGGATGCAAGAGTTCTCAGTACTATTCATTTGTGTCTAGCAGATGAAGTGTTGTTTAACATTGCTGAAGAGAAGACAACAACATGTTTGTGAAGCAATCTGGAGAGTCTGTATATGATAGAGAACTTGACGAACACAATCTTCTTGAAGAGACAGTTGTACAATGTAACATTCCTTGCAGATTTATCTTGTGATTTTCTTAGTTATCTGACTCACAACTTTCTTCAAACAATTTGTCCACTTAAGATGTTTTGTATTTTTGGTTTATGGCTGTAAACAAACAGTTCACATTCACCAATATGTATGTCACAATTTACCAATTAAATCATAACCTCATTGATGTATTTTATTTAGTAATGAAAAATAGTTCATCAAAATGATAGAACTTCAACCCATACAGACATAAACAGTAAATATGAACAACATGAGGGAAACCTGGGTAAACTTCGTTGGCTTCCCCTACAAAAGTGCTGGTAAATTTACTTTTGTGGCTGATGATGTATACGACAACCTTTGCAATGAATAGAGATCAGTAAGTGGAAGAGATCTGCCCAAAAAATAAATATGTATGGCAACTACAACAGTTTATGGGTAATAGTAATGGACAACTCCACAAATTTGACCCCAAACATAGGAATACTCACACATACAAGATGCACTTCCTCTTTGAAGCAAGTAACTAAGTTCACGAAGGGATTAATGATGTACTTTCCTTGAATGTGCTTCCAGCTGGAAGTGTATGTGCACAAAACACTGATAAGAGCACCCAGATTCAATAAATAGTGCCCAAACTGAAAGAGAGTGAGCCCAACTTCAGAAGTAAGTGTCCAACGAGTAAGAAAGGTGCCCAACAAGTGGAAAAAGCACCCATACAACAAGAAATCGCCCCTGCAGTCAGTGTTTCGACCCTCTCTATCACTAAACTTGCCCAACAATAAATAAATTCATCCCACAATGGCAACTCAACCCCACAACAGAGAACGATACCCAGGAATAGAGAAACTCAACCCTCTTGATCTAGTCGGCCTCCTTACCAAAGATAAACCACTACCAATATCTAAGCTATCAATGAATCCCAAGGAAGAAATCCGGATGATCTCTTCTCAAAACTAACTAGGGTGTATCGTTGCAACACCAAAACTAGTGGAAATTGAAGGGTTTTCTAGAAAAACCCTAGTCTCTTTCTCAAGATCTCTCCAAAACTATTTTCTCAATAAGTGAGCGTAAGAATTGATGATAGAATCCTCCTATCTATACTTCTAACTTGAGCTTTTATTTCCTTCTCTTATGAATGTGGGATAATAACCCCACTTGACTTTTTTGTCGTTCTTCATGTTCCCTTGATTATTTTCCACCCTAGCCCACATGAACTCAATTAGGCTAGCAAAATTTTCTCTTAGAGAGATTAGGCAGTTGGGGACATTACAGTCCTCCCCGCCCAAGATTGCTTTCCCTCAAGCAATTTTAATCTCGGATGCTGGAGTACTTGATCTCCTTCCCATGCAGCATCCTCGATAGGAAAATCTAATCCAGATGGATATCAGTGGCCACCCACATTTTCCAACTGGCTCAAAACAGTTTTCTGACAATTTTGGCAATTTACTATTTTTAGCAGTTTTAACTTCTGGGGCCATTTTGAGGGCCTAAATGAAGGTTTTTCGAGATCGAGCTCGTCAATGATAGCCGAAGGCATAATTGAGCCCCCAAAATGAATCTCCTCGACGAAACCTTTCCAACAGGCTATCACAAAACCTAACCTTAGAAGATGAAGCGCCAAAAGGCAAAAGTTATGACCCCGGGAAGTTGATGTACTAACTTACCCAAACGGGGCCCACATGACTTTTGGTGCTTCATCTCCTAGGGTTAGGTTTGTGATACCCCGTTGGAAAGGTATCATTGAAGAGATTCATTTTGGGGGCTCAATTATGCCTTCGACTATCATTGAGGAGCCTGATCCCGAAAAACCTTCATTTAGGCCCTCAAAATGGCCTCGGAAGTTAAAAATGCTAAAAATAGTAAATTGCCAAAATTGTTAGAAAACTATTTTGAGCCAGTTGGAAAAGGTGGGTGACCACCGATATCCATCTGGATCAAAATCTTTCCATTTGACAAGGTACTCCCTGACAGTTGGGTTCCTTAGCTTCCGCTCCCTGATCTCCAAAATCTCCTTAGGAACCAAAATCAACTGTCTCTCTTCATCTAGTGGTGGTAACTCAATAGAGGTAGCGATATGATGTCCCAATGCCTTATTGAGACATGAAACATGGAATTCATTATGTATTTTGCATCCCTCTGGAAGCTCTAGCTCGTATGCCACCTCTCCTATGCACCTCGAAATCCTGTAGGCTCCGTATAATCTGGGTTTCAATTTTTCTGGCCCCTTCATCTTAAGTGACGACTGCCTATAGAGATGCAGACGTAGGTACACCAAGTCCCCGACCTCAAAGCTACGCCCCACCCGATGCATGTTTGCATAGACCTTCTGTTGATTCTGAGCCATCTGCAAATTTTTCTTAACGGTCCGTAGAATATCCTGACTCTCTTGAACCCAATCTTTAGCTTTAGGTGCTCTGTTGTCTCCAAACACCCGATCCACAAATGTAGGCGCATCATATCCATACAAATCTTGTAAGGGTGTCATCCTAATCGACATGTGATAGGTTGTATTGTAGCAGTGCTCGCCCAAGTGCACCCACTTTATTCATGCTTTCTACTGGCCTGACACATAATTCCTCAGATAGCCTTCAATCCATTTATTCACAATCTCGATCTGCCCGTCCATCTGAGGATGGTAGCTCGTGCTAGGTGTCAGTTCTGTCCCAACTAACCTGAAAATATCTTGCCAAAATCCTCCCATGAACCTACTATCTCTGTCACTGACAATAGTATTTGGCAACCCGTGCAATCAGAATAACTCTCTGAAGAACAACTCTGCTACCTGTGCTGCAGAATATTTGGAGGGTATGGAAAGCAAATTTGCAAACTTCATGAGCCTATCGACCACCACATAAATACAATCGTTTCCCTACACCTGGGAAAACCTTGTGATGAAGTCCATAGAGATGCTTTCCCATTTTTGTTCTGGGATGGGAAGTGGCTGAAGTAATCCGACCGGTTGAGTATGCTCCACTTTGTTCTGTTGGCAGAATTTGCAATCCCTCACGAATCTCAACACATCCGTCTTGAGGCCTTTCCACGTAAATATTTCCCTGATCCGCCTGTAGGTTTTCAAGTACCCAGGGTGTCCTGCCAAAGGTGAACTATGTGCTGCCTGCATGATTTTTTCCTTCAGCTGAGATTCTGGTACTAAATAGATCATGTCTTTTTAATAAATGATGTCATCCATAACTCGATACCGATCATCCTAGATCCGACCGTCTAGAATCTCACAAGAAAATCTATCCTTGGAGTATTCTACCATTAGGGGATCTTTCCAATCAACTGAAATATCCATGAGGGAGAGAGTGGATGGTACTCTAGAAAGGGAATCAACCACCACATTGTTCTTTCCCTTCACRTATTCAATCTCGAAATCATATGCTTGAATTTTACTGATCCACTTATGTTGCCTCTCACTCAATTCTTTCTGCTCCATGAGAAACCTCAGGCTATTATGATCTGTCYTCACTTTGAACCTATTCCCCACCAAGTACTGTCTGAATTTGGCCAATGCATGCATAATGGCCAACATCTCCTTGTCATATATTGAATAATTCCGCTCATACTCCCTAARTTTRCAGCTCTYAAAATCAATGGGATGATTATTTTGCATCAACACGACTCCTATCCTTATCCTTGAAGAATCAYAGTCAAGCACAAATGGCTGAGTGAATTCTGGTAAGGCTAGCACAGGGCATGAACTCATTACCTGTTTCATTTTYTCAAATGTCATCTGTGCCTCATCTGTCCAACTGAAAGCTCCTTTTTTAGTGAGATCTGTAAGAGGTGTCGTCAACTGTGAGAACCCCTTAACAMATTTCCTGTAATAAGTGCAGAGCCCTAGGAAGCTTTTCAKTTATGTCAAATTTCTGGGGGTAGGCCACTCTATAATTGCCYTGATTTTCTCTCGGTGGACCTGGACACCATTTTCCCCGATCACATGCCCCAAGTAAAGAATCTCATTCAGGCCAAACTCACATTTGAACTCTTTTGYGTAGAKTTGTTGATCCTCCAAAATATCCAATACCTTATCCAAATTCCTGAGATGATCCTCCCAAGTCCTGCTATAAATGAGAATATCATCAAAGAAGACCAACAAAAATTTCCTCAACTACYTATTGAACACATGGTTCATGCAGRATTGGAATGTAGCAGGGGCATTGGTTAGCCCAAACGACATAACCAAGAACTCATAATGCCCATAATGGCATYAGAAGGAAGTCTTCTGAATGTCCTACTCTCGAACTCGAATCTGGTGRTACCTTGAAYGAAGATCAATCTTCGTGAAATTTTTTGCTCCCCTCAACTCATCCATTAGTTCATCGATCCTCAGAATTGGGTACCTATTCTTGATGGTTTTCTTGTTAAGCGCTCGATAGTCAATGCACATCCTCATGGAGCCATCATTTTTCTTAACCAATACCACCAAAGAGGCAAAAGGGCTAGAACTAGGCCGAATGTGACCCATCTTTAAAAAATCCTTGATGATTTTTTCTATCTCGTCTTTGTACATCTTGGGGTGGCGGTAAGGATTGGTTATGACAACTTGAACCCCTTCTTCTAATTCTATAATATGTTCAAAGCCTCTATCTGGAGGTACTCCTGGAGGAATGTCATCAAAAACCTTCTTATGTTTGTGAAGCAATACCTGAATATCATCTGGATACTGTCGAGGACGATCTAGTGGTTCCTTGTCAGAAATGTAGCACTCAACTGCCCACTCTATATATCCATGCCGCATCACTGCCTCCATACTGTGAGATGACACGATCTTGGGCGGATACTGGTGCATAGCCCATAAAACCACCTTTTTCCATCTGGTCCCATGAACTCCATCTCCATGTCATTTGATCAATAGTGTATTTCCCAACGGAGTATAACCATTGAACTCCAAGCACCACATTAGTGTCTGGCACATCCACCACAAAGAAATCATCTGTCAACGTATAATTCCCCATGGTTATTTTCAACTTGGGGATCCATCTAGTGCACTCCATATTATAGCCTCCGGGTATGATCACGATGAATCCCTCAAACTCCTCCGTCGAAATCTATCGCATGTCCACCAAAGCTGCATATATAAAGTTGTGGGATGCCCCACTATCAATCAACACTGTAACCTTGTGCCCCTATAGGACTCCTCAGAATCTGAAAGTGTGGTACCTGGGAAGTCGCGACATGGATGTCATAACAGGGCCCTTTGATCCGACCTGTGATGTCTCCTCACTCGATGTCTCGTGTTCATGTTCTTGTTCCTACTGCTCTTCCGCGTCATCATTATCACTGTCCGAATAAACCTCAATATAATCAGCCTTGTCGGTCTTGTATTTCCCGACACACTTGTGCCCTAGTACCCACAGCTCCTGACAACTAAAGGACAATTTATTCCTCCTTATCTCCTTCATTGTTTCTTCATCCAGCTTGGACTTCCCAACCCAATCCCTCTGAAATGGTTTAGTTCCCTTGCTCTTCTGTGGGAAGGTGGGTTTCATAGGAAAATTACTCTTAGGAGAAACATCCTGCATGTCCCTAGTACGACTGACTACATCCTGCAAAGTGGTGGGTTTGTAATCCTTCACCAATCCACGTAATGGCTCTGTTATCCCCTCAACGAACAAAATCACCAAGCGTGCCTCAGATATGTATGTCACCATCACTGCTAATCTCTGGAACTCAGACATAAATGCCTCTGGGCTACCTGTCTGCTTGAGTTGAGCCAACTATCGAAAATGGATCTATGGGTAATTCTTATCAAACCTCTAAATGATCCTCTGTATGAAATCACGGTATGAAGTGATGCCTGAATGACCCAGTGTCACTAACCCATGGTACCACCTCTCATGGGATTCTCCGTCCAAATGCAGGGTAGAAAACTTAATAACATCAGCTTCAATCATTTTGTTGAGTTGGAAATAAGTGTCCAACTTCTGCACCCATGCTCTAGAAGTGCATTTTGATGAACCATCAAAGTTTGGAATGGTCACTTTTCCCAATGTGCGCTGGCCCCCCCCCCCCCAAGGCCTATTCTTACTTTTTAAGTGGAAAAAATCATAAAAGGACATGGTAGCTTGAAAATTATCTCCCAATCTCCGGTACTCCTCCAAATAAGCTCCAAAGGGTATATCTTGATCAATCTGCTCCATTCGCCCTGATGCATCATTATCAAGGAATTGAGGCATGATAGGCCTAGGTGTGTTGGTGTTCAAATGGGGGTGGATCTGCATGGTGGTGCGAGAATGGATTCCTTCCCCATTATTAGAATCCCTTTCACTGTTATGATTTTGCTTGTCTTAACTCCCCATGGTGTTCACTTCCATCTGCCCCATCAAATCCATCATTGTTTTTTTCCCCCTGGCCAAATCATTCAATGTGCTGAGAAGACTGTTGAAAGCTTGTTCATCCTTGTCACTCATGATGTCTTCACCCTTATCTACCTTATTTACCTTAGGTTGAGCTTCTGATTCTTGAAATGGTTCTTCCCTGTCCAATGGAGATTCTCGACTCTAGTATATCTTCCTTCTGTGGGTGATGTTCTTCCTATCCTCCCTATTCATTTACTGCCCAATTATTTTAACTTTCAGATCCCCACAACTGAGCGATGAACATGTTATGATACCACTGTAATATTCCTTGCAGATTTGTCTTGTGATTTTCTTAGTTATATGACTCACAACTTCAAACATTTTGTCCACTTAAGATGTTTTGTATTTTTGGTTTATGGCTCTAAACAAATAGTTCACATTCACCAATATGTATGTCACAATTTACCAATTAAATCATAACCTTACTGTCGTCTTTTATTTACTAATGAAAAATAGTTCATCAAAATGCTATTACTTCAACACATACAGGCATAAACAATAAATAGGAACAACATGGGGGAAACCTGGGTAAACTTCGTTGGCTGCCCCTGCAAAAGTGCCAGTAAATTTGCTTCTATGGTTGATGATGCATACAACAACCTTTGCAATGAATACATATCAATAAGTGGAAGAGATATGCCCATAAACTAAATATGTATTGCATCTACAACAATTTATGGGTAATAGTAATGGACAACTCCACAAATTTGACCCCAAACATAGGAATACTCACCCAAACAAGATGCACGTCCCCTCTGAAGCAAGTAACTAAGTTCGTGAAGGGATTAATGTTGTACTTTCCTTGAATGTGCTTCCAGTTGGAAGTGTATGTGCCCAGAATGCTGATAAGAGCACCCAGATTCAATAAATAGTGCCCAGACTTGAAAGAGAGTGGGCCTAGCTTCAGAAGTAAGTGTCCAACAAGTAAGAAAGGTGCCCAACAAGTGGGAAAATCACCCAGACAACAAGAAATTGCCCCTGCAGTCAATGTTTCGACCCTCTCTATCACTAAACTCACCCATCAATAAATAAATTCGTCCCACAATAACAACTCATCCCCACAACAGAGAATGATACCCAGGAAATAGAGAAACTCGACCCTCTTGATCTAGTCGACCTCCTTGCCAAAGATAATTCGCTACCACTGAAACTCAACCACAAATGAAAGAGAAATGTTGCCTCTAAAATATCTAAGCTGTCAATGAAGCCCAAGGAAGAAATTTGGATGATCTCTTCTCCAAACTAGCTAGGGTGTATTGTTGCAATATTGAAACCAGTAGCAAATTGAAGGGTTTCCAGAAAAACCCTAATCTCTTTCTCAAGAGCTCTCCAAAACTATTTTATTAATAAGCAAGCGTAAGAATTGATGATAGACTCCTCTTATCGATACTTCTAACTTGAGATTTTCTTTCCTTCTCTTATGAATGTGGGATAATAATCCCACTTGACTTTTTTGTCGTTCTTCATGTTCCCTTGATTATTTTCCGCCCTAGCCCATAAGAACTCAATTAGGCTAGCAAAATTTTCTCTTAGAGATATTAGACAGATGGGGACATTACATACAACTTGCGGATGAAAGAAGGTACGAAAATTGCTGATCACTTGAATGTTTTCAATACTCTGACTTGTCAATTATCTAGTATGGACGTAACGTATGAAGATGAGGACAATGAGGTTATGCTATTGTGTTCATTGCCTGAGTCTTGGGATCATCTGGTCACAACTATGTGGTTTATCACAACAAATGACATTGATTATGACACTGTTGTGGGATATTTGTTGTCTGAGGAGATAAGGAAAAGATCCAGTAAAGAAAGAGGGAAAAATCAGAGGGGTACATTAAGGTCTAAGTCAAAAGGCAAGAAGAGTAAGCATAAATGTTGGTTCTATGGAAAATCAGAGGGGTACAACAAGGTCTAAGTAAAAAGGCAAGAAGAGTAAGCATAAATGTTGGTTCTGTGGAAAATCTGGGCATCTCAAGAAGGATTGCTGGAAAAGAAAGAATGCACCCAAAGAGGACTCCACAAAAGAAGCAAAGGAATTTAACAGAAACAAGTTCATGTATGGTTGATGAGGTATTGTCTACTTGTGATGTTTCACATCAACATCATCATTGGTTGTTAGATTATGGTGCCTCCAGCCACATGTGTCTTCATAGAAATTCGTTTCCAACTTACCAATCTATTGATGATGGTGTTGTTTTTATGGGAAATGATTTTTCTTGTAAAATTGTTGTAGTTGGTAGTGTCTAGATTAAAATGCATGATGATTTTGTAAGAACATTAACAGATGTAAGGCATGTACCCGAACTTAGAAAGAACTTGGTATCTTTGGGAATTCTAGATTTTGTTGGTTATAGGTGTACAACTCAAGGTGGAGTATTGAAGGTGTCCAAAGGAATCTTAGTAGTCATGAAGGAAAAAAGGATCGAGAACCTTTATCAACTTGAAGGAAGGACATAAGTAAATCAAGTAGTGGTAGAATCTGAAAATACTGGTGACTCTGTTTGTTTAGGGAATCAATGTTTGGGTCATATAAGCGAGAAAGGGCTTAAGGTACTGGTTGATCGTAAGTCACTTCCAAGTTTGAAGTTTCTGAATTTGAATTTCTGCAAGTATTGTGCTTTTGGAAAGCAATGTAGACAAAATTTTAAAACATGAAGGAACATAAGCGAAGGTATCCTTGATTACATTCATTCAGATGTTTGGGGACCATCCCCTATAGTTTCTTTTGGAGGATAGTCATATTTTGTGACATTTATAGATGATTACTCTAGAAAGGTTTGGGTCTATTTACTTAAAAGAAAGGCTGATGTATTTAATACTTTTAAGCAATTCAGAGCTTTGGTTGAAAAGAGCACTGACAGGTCAATCGAGTGTTCAAGGATAGATAATGCAAGTGAGTTCACATTTGTGGTATTTGAAAACTATTGCAAGGAAAATGGGATCGAATGACATAAGACCACGGTTTATACTCCTCAACATAATGGTGTTACTGAATGTATGAATAGGACTCTTCTAGAGAGAGAAATGACCATGCTCAATAATGCCAATATGCAACAGGATTTGTGGGCAGAAGCAGTTCTTACAACATGTTATTTGATAAATCGGTCACCATCAACTGCAATAAACTATAAGATTCCAGAAGAGGTATGGACAGGTCATTCATGTTAATTTTCACATCTCAGAATATTTGGTTGTGATGCTTATGCTCTTATTTCTAAAGATCAACATTCTAAGTTAGATCCTAGATCAAAGAAATATGTCTTTGTTGGTTGTGGTGATGGAGTTAAGGGATATAGATTATGGAATCCTACTGCCCACAAACTCATCATAAGCAAATATGTAGTATTTGATGAATCCTCACTCTTAAAATTAGAACTGGTAGATGTTGAAGTGAGACAAGAACAAGTACCGCAGGTTCAACAAATTCAGTTGGAAACTCAACCATCTTCAGAAAGGGAGGAGCATGAAGAAGTTCCAGAAGAAGAAGATGAAGATGCATAAAATATCCAGGAAACAAAGGATATGCCTCAACCATCTCTAAGGATATCTTCATGGGTTAGGAGTCCTCCTACAAAGTATGAATATTATGTTTCATCTATGGCTTTGGTTTCTATTGATGGAGAACCTAGTTGTTTTCAGGAAGCAATTAAGGTATCTGAAAGTGATCAATGGAAGAAAGCTATGAAAGAAGAAATGAATTCCTTAGAGAGGAATAAAACATGCCTGACCTAGTAGAACTTCCAAAGGACAGGAAGGTTGTCGACTACAAGTGGGTCTACAAACTGAAAAAGGTTGTTGATGATAAAGTCGAAAGGTATAAAACAATATTGGTAGCAAAAGGGTATTCTCAAAAGGAAGGTATTGATTTTCATGAGATCTTTTCACCAGTTGTGAAGCTTGTTTCAGTTTGTGTTGTGTTAGCACTAGTTTCTTTACTTGATCTTGAGTTAGAGTAGCTATATGTTAAAATAACGTTTCTACATGGAGATTTAGATGAGGATATATATATGGAACAACCAGAAGGGTTTTTTTAGGATCACAATAAGAGGTTTGTTTGAAAACTCAAGAAGTCATTGTATGGCCTCAGACAGTCTCCCAGACAATGGTACAAGAAGTTTAATTCCTTCACGGTGAGCCTAAATTTTACAAGAAGTGAACATGATAATTGTGTTTACTTTAAAAAGTTGGAAAATGACATGTTCATTATTTTGGTGTTATATGCTGACGATATGCTTGTGGCAAGCAAAATCATGGTAGAAATCAATAGGTTAAAGGCTCGGTTGGCTAGGGCATTTGATATGAAGGATCTAGGAGAAACAAAACAAATCTTAGGCATGGAGATACACATAGACATGAAAAATGGTAAGATGTGGTTATCACAACATAAGTATGTGGAGACAATAGTTATGAGATTCAGTATGAATAATGTGAAACCCATACAGATCCCTTTGGCTTCCCATTTTAAGCTTTCTTCAGGTGTATGTCCTAGTAATGACGAAGAAAAGGATTATATGTCTCGTGTACCATATGCTAATGCAGTGGGAAGTTTAATGTATGTGATGGCGAGTACTAGACCAAATATTTCACATGCAGTTAGTGTTGTCAGTCGATACATGGAAAATCCAGGAAAAGAGCATTGGGAAGCAGTGAAATGGGTGCTTCGATATCTTAGAGGCACAAAAAATTATTCTATCACCTATGATGGTTCCGGAGATTCATTTTGCAGTTATGTAGATTCAGATTTTGCACGTGACTTGGACAAAAGGAGATCCACTTCAGGATATGTCTTTACTCTTGTAGGAGGACCTGCTAGTTGGATTTCAAAGCTTCAAAACGTAATCTCTTTATCCACTACTGAGGCAGAGTATATGGCTGCTTCACATGCATGCAAGGAGGCAATTTGGTTATAGGGTTTGTTGGGTGAGTTTGGAAGGATGCAGAACAAGGTGAAAGTATTTTGCGATAGTCAAAGTGCTATTCATTTGGCTAGAAATCCAGCTTATCATAGTAAGACGAAGCATATTTCTGTTAAGTACCATTTTGTAAGACATGTTGTTGATGAAGGTGGAGTGGCTCTGGAAAAGGTCCATACAAAAGTGAATTCTGCAGACATGTTTACGAAACTAGTTTTGTTAGAGAAGCTATGATGGTGTTTGGATTCTCTTGGCTTGCATAAAATGTGATGAATTAATTAAGGGCATGATATATCAAGTAAATTGTTGTCAAGGTGGAGATTGTTGGAAACATGCCAATGAATTTCCTCATGTGCTCACATGCACATGCATTTCAACTAAATCAAGAATGTGCATTACATGCACTCATTGTAAACTGTGTAATCTATTTATGAACTGTTCATGTAACTATGTGATCTATTCATGATAAGTTTGTGTAAATGAGTGATATATGTTATATATACGAGCATACCCATAGAGGTGACAATGCGATGTGGAGTACAAGGTGTGTAGAGAGCAGAGTGTTTGTGAGGAAATGATGATTGTATGCTTGAGATTGACTATTGTAATTCTCCCTTGAATAATAAGAATACCGAATATCATTGCTCGTGATTTTTTCCCGCATTAGGTTTCCACATAAATGACTATGTCAATTGTGTGATTGTTGTTCTCGATTTTATGCATGTTTAATCTTACTTGTTGATGATACACTATTGACATAATCAAAAGTTAAATAAAATTTAAAAGAAATTATATTGAAATCATAAGTGATCTAAAGATGATGGACAGGTAGGAATTGCTTTTCATTTTGAATTTTGTTTGAATGTGGAACGTTACTTTTTCAGTTGCTCATGTTTCCAACCTTTTTGCATTTTCCAACTAACATGTTTCATTTATATCTTGAGACTTAGAAAGTTAAAAATGACGTGCCTTTTCTTTTTCCATATATTGTATCCAATAAATGGTATTAAAGTGACACTTACAAAGTTAAAAATTATGTGCCTTTTCTTTTTCCATATAATGTATCCAATACATGGTATTAAAAAAACGATATACTTCTAAATTTTAACAACTTAAAAATATCAGTATGTGATATACCGAAGTTCAAGAGTTGATTTTTTCTTTTCAACTTTAAAGATAAATTCATCCTGTTCTTTTCCAAATGGGAAGACGTTGTCCTTTCCTATTGTTTATGGTAATTTATGCAATTATGTTGTTTACTTAGATAGTTTTTGGTGTATTTATATTTTTTTCTCATAAACTTTATATATTTTAATTGAAGTCAAGAAATCATTTTCTTTGATATATCAAATTACACTATCTAATTTTGAAATCTCCTAAATCACTTCAGCATTACACAAAGAAGCCTTTGCAATGGCCATAAACTTTGCACTTATATGTGCCAGACCATATGAATATTCCACATATTCTAGACGTTTAGAAGTTGGAACTAAATGAACTACTTGCTTAGAACCAAATTTCACCTATAACATAGAGCCATGTCACCTCAAAGGCAAAATCACATGTTTATGATCCCTCCATTTGCAATCTGTCCAAGTATCACATAAAATATTTAGCTGCAGCTGTTAGTTAGGCTGTTGGTATGCGTTCAATTGCTACACACTTCCTTTTTCTATCCAAAGTATAAGGTATTGGGGCTATTCCTTCCTCTGGGATTAACTGTCCACCATCCTCCATTTTTCTATAGTCCATAACCACTGCTTGGCTGTTGGAATACGTAATTTCTACAGCCATTAAATCAAAACATTCTACTCAACCACTAAATTTCTAGAAAGTTCCACTGACAGCCCACCAACGGTGACAACACGGTTCCAGATATTTCTGTTGCTGTGAGAACTCTCCAGATTGTCTAGAGTCTTCTAAAGCCTCTATAAATACGAGGCAGATGTCTCTGGTTTAATCAATCAAGCAATACAATCTATTTTGTGGGTTATTTGTCTGTGTGTTCTGTGTCTGATCTCTTCATCTTGGTATCAGAGCAGGGATCTGGGTCTCACTCCCTCACGGGAGGGCCCAGGATCCTGAGAGGAGTCGCCCAGCACTGAAGAGCGTCCGCATAAAGCATTGAGAGGTTAGGAATGTCCCAAAGGAGCCGCCCCCGTTTCTGTTCTCAGTGAGAGTTGAACGTTAAGCATTGAGTTGCCCTGAGTGCCGTGAGGTTGAGAGTATGTTGTGCATTGTGTTGAGAAGAAGATGCTGCAATTGTTGAGAATCTGTTGAGCCAGAGAAGAGGCCGCAGAGTAAGCTGAGAAGAGGTCCCGCGTGATGTTGAGGAGAGCCGTGGGAGCTGAAGAATTTGTTGCTGTGAGAAACGGAGAGTTGAGGAAGCCACAACTTCCAAAAGAACAGTGAAAGCTCAGGGAGAGACGTCCCGTAAGTAATTGACCATGAAGGTAGCTCAGAAGTCTGCACCGAAGAAGCCCGCGTAAGAAAAAAAAACGTTTTTTTTTGGGTGTTTTGTTGTCATTGCAGGGAGAAGAAAGTCGAGGGATCCCACAAGTGGAAAGTCGGTTCTATTGAAGGCAAAGTCTACAAGTCAGTTTCGAGGTTTGAGAAGGCTGGTATGCAATTCCCAGTTGGAAGTATTGCTCGATTCCTAAAGTCGGGAAAGTGTGTAGAACACGTTGATGCAGGGGCTCCTGTTTATTTGGCTGCGTTTGGAGTATCTGGCAGCAGAGGGTCGTTGAAGCAGCCCCTCTAGTCAAAAAGAGAATGCGAGATGGAAATCTTCAGCCTT
>JZKD02S2394775.1:0-29232 GCA_000966675.3 Picea glauca
AATTATATATGACTGTGCTAATACGCGTCAAACGAAAAACTTGACAGGTAAATTAAATTGGCCGTTACGAGTCAATTTATCCGTCAAATATGGTAAGAATTGGCATTATTCTTTTTTAATAATTGGCATTATTCTTACTGTAATACTTATGTTTATGCTTATCGTAATATTACGGGTCAATTTATCCGTCAAATATGGTAAGAATTGGAATTATTTTTATGTAATACTTATGTTTATGTTTATCGTAATATTTTGTTTAACTGTTTTACATTTTTGTGTTTTATAAATTGCATAAACTTTAAGAAATTTTAAGAAATTTGTAAATTCAATAATTTCTTATTAGATTTGAATAAAATTAAATAAAAAATATAAAAAAATCAAAACTTATAATCTTTATAATTTTAATTTCTTATTAAATAAAAAATATAAAAAAATCAAACTTATAACCCTTAGACTATAACCTTAGGTTTTCAAAACCTTCGACTCTCCCACATTTTTTTTTTTTTTTTTTAAGTTTTTAATATTCAAATTTAATAAGTTAATACATTAATTTTTTGGAATTTTTTTATTTTTACTTTGAGATAATTTTTTTATATTTAAATTTTATAAGTCATCATATGCATTACAATTTAATGTTTTATAAAAGTAGTGAAACCTATTATAATTTACTTATTAATTAATTGTGATTAAAGAATTAGTATTGGTTATTATTTGTGAATACTAGTTGACTTATCATAGTTATTCAAGAAAAAACCATGAATGTGTATTAACTCACCTAATTAAAAATAATTTTAAGTCTTACTCCATGACAAAGATACCAACTAACATATATCCTCAAAATATATATATATAGAATGGAAACAAAGTTAATCACAATCCTAATATCCATTTTTAACTGATTTTCTACCAAGTTTATTATATTTTTTAGGTTTTAAATGTCTTTTATATTAATATAATATATAATATAATTAATCATAAAGATTAATTAATTTAATCGATTGTATCAATAATGTGGTTAAATATTTAGTTAGTCCTTACTAATAGCTTATAGGTATCTAATTCAAATCTCTTCATAAAATACATTAATCTTAAGCAACAAATTTAGTAGAGATGTCATTCATAATGTAAAGAAACATCATTGGATTTCCCCACAATTTTATTTTTTTTTAAATATATATAATACAACATTATATACAAACATTTTAAATAATTGAAAATGAAAAACTAAAATAAAATTTCACTCTAAAAACAAATAAAAATAAAAAAAAACTATATTAACTATTTAATAATTACATTTACATAATTACATTTACATAATTACATTTACATTGATTAAAACACCACTTGATATAAAAGATAAAATATAAATACCTAAAAATATTAATATGTAATGTTAGCAAACATATATATCAAAATAAAATATGATAAAGCATGTAACTATTAAGATCAATTTGAAAACAACTGATACTGTAATATCGAAATGTAATTTGAAAATATATTTTAATTTAATAATTAAATTGACTGAAACTATATCGAACTGTACTTTGAAAATATATTTTAATTTAATTTGAAAATATATTTTAATTTAATAATTAAACTAACTATTCCACTCAAACTTCTACCAGAAACCAAACTATTGCAAAGTAATTATAGCCTACTATTGAAAATTGTATTTTCTATATAAGTGTTGACATTATTAAAATTAAAATAATGACAACAGTATCTGCTATAATATGACGCCATTACAGAGTTTTCTAGCCATTAGTGCAATTTACATGTATTTTTATAATTGTGGCCACATATTTCTATTATTTCTATGATTTAATGTAATATAGTTTTATCATAATTCGCCTCCAACGTTCAATAGCAGCCACGTTTCCCATGAGTTTATCGTAATTTAGAAATCAAAGTAAAATACAAAATGTTTCTAACTTTTTCACTACAAATAAGATGACAAAATAAAAATAAAAATGAAAATGAACTAATTGTGGAAGTTGTGTGTATGCATTCATAGTATCAACATCGTGATGTGAAATTTACATGGATACATTCTGAAAGAGAGAGTTAATGGCTCAGCATGTGGTGCTTGAGATACTCTTTAGTATTGCATGCTTGTTTAGTATTGCATGCTTGTTGTGGGATGTTTGTTGGAGTGCTCATTTCTTCATTTAAAAAGATAAATGTATAGTTTTGATGATAAATATGAGTGGGTTCATGTTTGTTTCAGGGTTGATGAAGCCAATTATTAAATTATTTAGATAAAAAATTGGAAAAGAGGTCGAAAAATCTCAAAAAGTTGATTGAGACACCTTAACAAATGTTGAATAAAACACTAAAAAGTAAGTGTTTGTCAAGAAGATAGGATTTTATGTAGAAGAGTCAATTTCTTTTCTATATTTTCGTAATAGGGAGGTCCATCGTGGAACCAGTCCATTAGACCCCTCGGCGAATGAGTTGATTAGTGCCATGTCCACTACTGTCGCCAAGTCATATTTTTTGGAGACATCACAGTGTATGTAAACAACAAAGTAATGCTTTCTTGGCACACTTTCTTTACCACATCATCCAAGACGTCTGCCACAGGCCCACGATCACCAAGAAAACATCGTTGACGCTGGAACCAAGAAATTGTTTAGCATAGCCAATTTGAGGCTCACACACATGGAATTCATGGAAGGATATCTGTCAAGTAACAACGTTGAAGCTTAAACCTAGAAACTATTCAACGGGAAAATAGTGCATATGTCCTCTAGCATTGTCCATTTGGCATTTGCATGGAAAGTACGTGTAAATGGTCATGAGGGGCTAAAAAACAATGTCGGTCCAGCATCGTCTATCTAAAAGTTTCATGTGCAGTGCGTGTAAATTGTCATGAGCAAGATTAGACATAGATCTATAGTATGTCTTTGAGCAATTATCTTTTCGATCTGCTTGTTGGATGGTGGAAAAGTTCAAATTCTGGTGTTTGCGTCATGCAAGGAACTATAGCATTCAAATGGAATAGGATGGCTTCAAAAGGACTTTGAATTATAGTGTTGGCTTCATGCAAGGAACTATAACATTCAGATGGAATATGAATGGCTTCAAAGGGGAGGCTTTTGGGGTACAGATTTGATTCAGAACACCAAAAACTAGTGTTGTAGGGAATCAATAGTTGTCTATGAAAACATTACAACATGTAGGAATAAGTGTTTGACAATGTTAGGATATAATAAATGGATTTTGTTAATGTTAATGCTAACCCCCAAAGTTTTAGGTGAGCTGCAATCCTTGGTAATTCTTTGATTGGTGAAATTTAGATGGAATGGGAAGGGATGTTACAGGATTTCAAATAGGCTTTATGGATCTACTGCATATGCTTACCATGTTATAGCTACCTCTGCCCTTGCTTATGAAATGATTGGTACGAAGGCTAATGCTTTTTCCTGGTCAAACGGTACATTCACAAGGTCTAGGTCAATCAGATAAACTAGTTGTAATTAAACCCAACCTACTAGCTTTTGAATGGGAACAGATGGTTATGGATCTTTAACTACGTCTGTTGGCATTGGATCTAGATAGATTCAGAACCGTGGGACATTAATTGATGAAGAGGTGTGGGCTAAGAATTAGTGAAATAAGGTGAATCATGGATATGTTGGCTATTTGGGTTTGGCGGGCATCGAAAAAAGTTAGAAAAGAGAAACATATTCATGTTGGATGCTTGTCAAGGCCCGCTCCATGTAGCTATTCATTAAAAAGTGATTTTCGAAGTGCAACAAAGCAAAGATCCCTTTCTCACCACTCATTACCACCTCCACCTCTAATTTCATCGGATTATCGAGTCATTTCTCATTAGACTAGTCATTAGGCAAGCTCTCCTTCCTTGGATAGATTGATTTAACAATCAGCGTAGCACCACACGAAGCACCACACCCTGGCGAGGGGAGGTGTGGCGTTTAATAAGGATTTTCTTTAGACACCATGGTAGCGATGAAACTATATTCCTGGAGGCAACACAATAAAGATAAAACCTCCTCGTGGGCATGCTTTTCGAAAACACAATTATGGCTAAGATATGTTAGATCGATGACTAAGATCAATACAACCAAGTATGTCCTCACTCTCTATTTGACTCTATTTTTGTTATATGTATTTCCAAGCTTTATGTTCGAGTAGTACCTATGTCAGATATCTTTGTTTCTGTTTATATAAGTATAAACACAAAAAATAGATGATGATAGACACTTACTGAAAGGAATATAGGAGTAGGGGAGTTTGTAGATGAAGACCCATGTAGCATAGACATTGCGAGGCACTTTGGATTCACCATTCAACGACATGTAGGAAGAAATACTCATAAGAAGCAATGACAATGAAAGTATTGTTCACATAAGTGAGGAGTGCCTCTCCATAGGTAGTTTCCTCTTGTGAATCTCCACTTCATTCATTTATTCCTCTTGTTGTCCCTACAATTCCGCATCTATTGGTACTTTTCTTTCTTGATTTGGGAATTGGCTAGATGAGATTCATATGTTGTTTAGTAATAGAAGTTGGAAGCAGAAGGAGAGCCTGGTTGGATAATAATTGATTATAAGCTGAGTGAGGCAGTAGAGCGATGGAAATTATAGAAAGGCGGTGAGGTGGTTCAATTTATTTTTACAAAGGTTTGTAGGTTTAGCAAGATTTATCATTATTGCTCACAAAACTATATAATATACTTAAAATAATATATGCCTTTGTACATCAAATGCAATGTGTTTGCAGCTTCAAATGTTGAGGTTGAGAAGATAGTGATGCAATGTAGAGAAAATGTGGTGAGGTAGTGCAGAGAAGTAACTTTGCATGTCAATGCATTGAAATTGGTGCACTGGCCAAGCATAAGTGTTAATGCACTGACACTGACACTAGAAGGTGACACAATTAAAACTTGGGTTGTAATGAAAATAATTGCATTGTGTCTTGGCAATAAGACTCACGAAAAATAAAACATTGGGGAGAAACAAAAAACTTTGGGAAGAAACAAAAATAAAACATTGGGAATAATGAAGCCGATAATAAGACTTCAAATCTATTCTCCAATGAGATTATGAAGAATAAGTTTTTTTTATTATATATTAATAAAATTTTGCTTTTACTATCTTGAACATTAGAGATTAGAAATTTTTTTATAGTCAAAGTCCTAACTAATATGAAGTCAACCATGAATTGAATTCTATAGTCCTTGCACTAGCCTTCGGCAGGGACTAACAAGAAGATCAAAATTGTCATTATTAAATAGTCCTCTTCTCAAAATAAAACATAGATGATCGAAATTGTTAACACCAAGTAGCCCTCCTATCACTTGATAGGAGAAAATAAAACACAAATTTCTAAAAAATGTTCATATGACATCTTGGAAAACATACATATCAAGATTTATAATCAAATTGATAAATATGATGAACCATGCAACTATCAAAATCATTTGAAAGCAACAAAATCAAACTAGTCATTATTGGGTAGCCCTCCCCACCACTTGATATGAGAAAATAAAACATGGATGTTGAAAAAATGTTAATACGTCATCTTAACAAGCACACATATGTTGGGGTGAAGAGGTTGGCATACACTTCTTTGTGATTACTAAGAATGGGTTCATAATATGTCATCTTAACTAGCACATGTATCAAAAGTTATAATCAAAATAATAAATATGATGGAACATGCTACTATCAAGATCAATTTGGAAGAAATAATATCAAACTTGTCATTATCGGTAGCCCTCCTCGTCCCTATATTGTTGTCTTGGGATCAAGAGCAATGTTTATGCATCCAACGTTATCGTTCTACTGGTCCTCCAAGAGATTTTTAACTTCCAAAATTATAAACATCGATGTGGGAAAGTTGTCCTTTAATGACCTCAAAGAGAGTTTGTGTGATAGGTTGCACTAATGTTTGTGGTGCTCTCTCGTTACCAACCTACCCTGTGGTGAGGGTGGCATGCACTTCTTTGTGACTACTAAGAATGGGATGAAGGAGTCATAAAATCTATCGAGGGCTCTAGACCCATCATGCATCTAGATCTTCCCCAATAGTTAAGAAGCTAGAATATGTGGACAATTTCCAACTTGACCTTATGTACTTGCACATTAAGTTGCAATGATAAGTTAAGGGTCGACTAACCCTACATTAAAGATGGTATTTCTGTCACAAGGTATCCAATGGAAGGGGCAATTGACTTCTCCTCAAGCATAGTTTCTGCATTATCAGGGATCCCAAGGAAGGATTAGCTAAACCTTCCTTGAGCATAACAATCTTGTCCAGAGGATTTTTTGAGAATGATAGATTTACTCTTTATCTAGCACAATATTTCCATCGAGGAGGTGCATGCTAAAGGGTTGGTCGATCCTTCATCCAACATAGTATTTTCATGGAGGGAGAGCATGAATAAGGGTTGAATGACCCTTCCTCAAGGACGGTATTCACATCTCAAGGTATCTAGTGGAAAGTTTGCTTGACCCTTACTCAAGCATAGTTTTCACATAGAGGGGATCCCATGGAAGGGTTGGCCAAACCTTCCTTGAGGATATAAATCTCATCTATGGGAGCTCAGAGAAGGATAGGCCAACCCTTACTCTGACATAGTATTTTCTTCAAGGAGGTGCACAAGGAATGTTCACATAATCCTTTATTTAGCATAGTATTCTCGTCTAAGGATGATAGGGAAGTGTCCATCAACCCTTCCTATAACATAGTATTCTCATGGGGGGAGCACAAAGAAGGGTTGATTAACACTACCTCAAGGATTTGTATTCATGTCAAGGGGTATCCAATGGAAGTAATGGTTGACCCTTTCTTAAGCATAGTTTCCACATAGAAGGGTAACCTAGGGAAGGGTCAATCGAACCTTCCTCCTACATAATATTCTTATTGAGGGGGAGCATGAACAAGGGTTGATTGACCCTTTCTCAAGGATGTATTCATGTTGTGGTGTATCCATCCAAAGGGCCACTCAACTCTTCCATGAGCATTTTTTTCACATAGAGGTGGGATCTCAGGGAATGATTGGTTGACCCTTTCTCGAGCATAACAATCTCACCTAGGGGAACCCATAGAAGGATCGATCGACCCTTCCTCCAACATAGTATTTTCACCAAGGAGATTCATGGGGAAGGGTCAAACGACCCTTCCTCCACCATAATATTCTCATCAAGGGAGAGCACAAAGAAGGGTCGACTGACCCTTCCTCAAATATGATATTTGCATCGCAGGGTATCCAGTGGAAGGGTCAATCAACCCTTCTTCATGCATAGTTTTCTCATAGAGGTGGATCTTAGGGAAGGGTTATTCAAACCTTCCTCAAGCATAACAATATTTTTTAGGGGAACTCATAGAATGATTAGTCGACCCTTCATCCAACATAGTATTTAGATTAAGGACATGCATAGGAAAGGTTCAGTTGATCCTTCCACCAACATAGTATTCTCGTTAAGGGGTAGCAAGGAGAAGGCATGGCCAACCCTTCACTAAGGATGGTATTCACATCATGGCCTATCTAATGGAAGGGTTAGTTGACCCTCCCTCAAGCATATTTTTTGCATAGAGGGGATATCAGGGAAGGGTCTATTGATCCTCCATAAGCTTAGTGATCTCATCTAGGGAGATCAAAGAAGGATCAAATAACCCTTCCTACAAAATAGTATTTCTATTGAGAAGATTCATGGAGTAGGGTCAATCATCATCTCCTCAACCGTAGTATTCTCATGTTTGGGATCACAAGGAAGGGTCATCCAACCCTTCCTCTAGCTTAATATTCTAATAGAGGGAGAGCATGGAGAAGGTGTAAATGACCCTTCCTCAACAATGGTATTTGCATCATGAGTGTTCGACAAAACAGGGCATTCCAACACATGATAAACACCTTCAGTAACCAATCACACAACTAGATCAAAGATCAACACGTCGATGTTTTTATGTTGTTAAAACCCTCGAAGAGGGATACTATCCATGGCCCTATCCAACGTGGCCACTTGAGGAAATATATTAATGCAAAAGAAAAATATTTTACAAGAGAGTTTCTCACAATCGATCATCATCAAACGACCCTCCATGCTCTTTAAATAGAGATCATGGACCAATCGATATTAATCCATGGATCATTGTAGCCTTTAAGATTGAAGAGAATATGATTCGTCAGATCACTCTATTTATAGAACATATCATGATTGTTGGATTACAAAATTACAAATGCATAGTAAAGAAACATAGTTTTACCTAAAAGAAACATTAGAGCTAGTTGATCTTAACTAACTCCTAAGTGTCTCAATATCCTAAGATCCCCACTTAAGAACAACTTGGGATAGGATTGAAGGATTTATAAAGGTGACACAATAGGATAAGGAAGGAGGAATTAGAGCCTATCCCCCATTAATGACAACTTCATGAACTCCTAACATAGATTGAAGTTTGGAAAAATTCGCTTTTGTAAGAGACTTTGTGAAAATGTCAGCGACTTGATCTTTTGTAGGGAAAAATATCACTTCAACAACTCGATCATGAATGATCTTTTTTATGAAGTGCATGTGTAGCTCGATGTGTTTTTTGCACTAATGTTGAATTGGATATTTTGTGAGATTGATGGTGCTTTAATTGTCACACCAAAGGGTGGTCGGATGTTGTTGTTGGAAGCCAAACTCTAATAGGATCTATTGAAGCCAAAATGATTCTTGACTTGCATTAACCACTTCTTGGTACTCTCCTTTTGTTTAAGAAAGAGAAATAGCTTGTTGCTTCTTACAAGCCCAAGTGACAAGTCCATAACCAAGGTTGAAAACATAACCTGTAGTAGACTTTTGATCACCAGGGCCACCTACTGAATCTGAACTAGTGGAACCAATCAACAAATGAGTCCTCTTGAATTGAATTGTACCCCAGACACACTGAAGCACCCTTTTTGGTTCTTTCCAATGGCTCTCATGGGGTGTTTGCATATACCGGGCAAGAAGACCAACAACAAAGGAAATATCATGATGGGTATGGGTCATTATAAGAGGCTACCAACTAAGTGATGATACAAAGTGGCATCGACTTTGGGAGTAGTACAAGTGGTAGCAAGTTTGACTAAACACTGGAAGGGAGAAGGGGATGGTTTATGATATTCCATGTGAAAGCGATGAAGGTGGTCACAAGCATACTTAGACTAGGAAAGAAAAATTCCTTCCTTGGTTTGCAATACTTGGAGGCCAAGAAAATAATGCAAATATCCTAATTCTGGCATTTTAAATTTCTTTTTAATGTTGGATTTCATGTGGGTTAAAATTTTAGAGTCACTGTGAGTGAGGATAAGGTCATCAACCTAAAGAAAAAGTGTTATGATATGGCTTCCTACTTTCTTAGTATAGACATTAGGGTTAGAATGACATCTAGAAAATCCAGTGTCAAGAAGAAAGCTACCCATTTTGGTATACCAAGCTCGAGGAGCTTGCTTAAGACCATAAAGAGTTTTCTTAAGGTGAAAAATGAGGATGGAGTCATTATGGACATAGTCAGGAGGTTGTTCCAAGTAGGTTTCTTCTTGCAAATCCCCATTCAAGAAGGTGGATTTAACATCCATATGATGGACCTCCCATTTATGTGAGGCAACAAGGGATATAACAAGGCAAATGGAATTTATTTTGGATATAGGGGAAATGGTTTCATTATAGTCAATGCCTTCAACTTGAGAGAACCCTTTGGCTACTAATTGAGCCTTATGTATTTCAACACTTCCATCTAATGCATACTTAGTTCTATACACCCATTTACATCTGACAAGCTTTCTTCCTTTTGGAATAGGTACAAGATCCCAAGTATCGTTCACCACTAAAGAGCGATACACTTTATTCATTATTATGTCCTAATTTGGATGGCCTCGAGCTTCTGTAAATGTGTGTAGATAATGAGTCTCTAAAACATGAGCCAAAAGAGAAGATGCTTGTTGGAACTGTGAATGTGTGCGATGTTGATCTCTAGGATCATTGAAAAGATCACCAGATGCTTCTCGATTTGAACAAACACATATGGGAAGCAGTGGTGCCAGTGTAAGTTCATGTTCAATGGACTCATTTGGAGGAAGGTGAGCAGGCAGAGGTGGATTTTCATCCTCACTATTGTCATCTAAAGAATAAACCAAAATAGGAACAAAATATGGTACAAATGTCGAAGATGGCTTGCAAGCCAAAGATGGAACACATGTCGAATTAGGCTCATAGGCCAAGAGATTTTCATCAAATTTGACATCTATTATAATAATAATTTCATTGAATGAAGTTGAAGAAGTCACTATCCTTTTAATCTTCAAAATATCCAACAAAAATGAACTTCTCACTTTAGGGTGTAATGCTTTCCTTTTCTCATAAAAAATGTGAGCCCATGCTAGACTACCAAATACATGAAAGTGACTTACATCTAGCTTAATTGTAGTCCATGCTTCTTCCAGTGTTATATTTTTTAGAGCTTTTGTGGGAGTGTGATTTACTATGTAATTTGCACAATTGATGGCTTCCACCCAATAATGAAGACTTAATCCTTTAGATTGGATCATACAATTAACCATTTCCTTTAATATGTGATTATTTATCTGAGTAACACCATTTTATTGTGGTGTGTATGGAACAATATGTTACATTTGAATTCCCTGTGCAATGCAGTAACTTGTAATTTTTTTGTTCACATATTCACCTCCATTATCTATTCTTAAACTTTGAAGTTGATGTCTAGATTGTTTTTCTACAAGGGCCTTGTAGGCCAAAAACTTGTCAAAAACTTCACTCTTGAGTTTTAAGAAGTAAATCCAAGTGCCTCTGGAGAAGTCATCATTGAAAGTTAAGAAGTAATTGCACCTAAAGAAAGAAGGAGAAGAAAGAAAGCCACACAAATCATTGTGAACAAGCTGCAAAGGGGCAGAGGCATGCCAAGAGACACGTTTTTCAAAACTTTCCTGATGATATTTGTCGATAACACAATTGGAACAAACACCATCATTGTTAGAAATGAGAATAAGACCAGTCACCATATGTTTATTACATAGTTGTTGTAATGAGCTATAGTTTAGATGACCAAATCGTTCATGCCAAAGTTTTTTGAATTCATCGCTATGAGCAACAAAAACTGATGGAAAAGATGATGACCCAAAGTTGTCAAATTTGTACAACTTGGTAATATCATCAACAATTCCAGTTGTCAGGACATGATTAGGATGTTTTAAATCCTTGATTACAACTTGGTGAGGTGAAAAATCTAAGGTTTTACCTTCACTTAAATGAGTGATCTGATACACTAATAGAAGGTTGCACGAAAGACTTGGAACACATAATACATCATTGAAATGACCATTATCTACTTGAATTGTTCCAGATCATACAACACTAAGAGATCTATGACCAACATATATTTTTTTGGTGTTACATTCATTAAAAGAAGAAAAAATGGCTTTATCTTTATCCATATGATAGGATTCTCTAGAATCAATAATCCACTCATCAGAAGAAGAAGTAGAAGTTGCATTGAATGAGAAACTAGAAGAATAAATTGCATGTCCATGAGAAGAGAAAGAAGAATCAAGTTTGATGTTGTGCTTCATCATCATTGTTTCTAAGGATTCCATTTTTTTAAAACATTTGGACTCCACGTGACCATCTTGTCCACAAAAGTTGCAATGCCTATCAGTCTTCTTACTTTTGGATTTTGCTTCTTTGTCACCATTAGGAGTAGAAGCTGGTTGAGAGGGTTTGGGACCCTTGTTTTTCTTATTGTTGTGAGAATGTTGCTTCTTGGGATGATTGGATTTATCTTTCTAATGGGCCACTAAGGATTTGTTAGATCTACTTGTAGTGACGATCACTCCAAGTTGCAAAAACTTATCTTGCTCTCTAATAAGAGAATCACAAAAAGACTCAAGAGTGGGTTCTTTATAAGAACTCCCTAGAGCTTCTCTAGAGACATAAAAGGTAGATACAAAAATAGAATATGCACTACCAAGCTCATCAAGAATAACATATATGCATCGATCATCCTCAAGATCTATGCTATAGTATTTACATAAAAGTCTAAGTGTTTTGAACTTAGATAAATAATCTTCAATGCAAGGAAAATCATTGGGACTTAAATTCATTACTTGATTTTCAATCTCATGAGCTTGAATCACGCTGTGTTTACCATACACAGATTCAAGCTTAGCCCAGGATTCATCCAGGTCATCAATTCCTTAAATGTGAAATCTTAAATCAAGAGAGATGGAAATTTGAATTAGTCCACGTGCTTTGTTATTCTTATTATCCTATTTGGATTTATTTTCAACATTAGTGGGAACTTGTTATTTTCCTAAGGTAATATGGCACAATCCTTTACTTCTTATTACATCCTCGATATGGGATTTCCATGAGAAGAAATTAGTATTGGTAAGAAAAATATCATTTGGAGTATCCATATATAAATATGCAGATAATGTGGATTCAAAGGCTAAAATTGATTGTCTAGATGGAAATCTCTGGAAAGTACAGGTCATTTAAAAATATGACACTAAAAATGACTTCAGATGTGAAATTTATGCCATTTAAAAAAAAAACATAAATGATAACCAAAGAGCCATGTGGCAAGTAAAAGTTAGTCCATGTGTTGATGCCCTCCCTTCTCTAACTTTGCCTATAAGCTCACTTTTACAAATAAGTTACTTATGAAGTGACTCACTCTTATACAATAAGTGAGAGTCACTTTTACAATGAAGTTACTTTATAAATTAAAGGTGCATGCAAAAAATAATTTAAGTGAAATGCACTTTACAATAAAGTTAAGAAATAACTAAAGTTTGCATGAACTTTTATAAAAAACAACTTAAAAAATAGGCTTGAACTAAAGACCTCTTATTAAATAAAGTAACTTTCAACCAAGTAAGCTAGTGCAAAACACATTATAATCCTTAAGAATGAGAATGAGGTGGTTGTTATTGGTGGTGGTGGTGGAGGAGGAGGAGGAGAGCCACCTCAAAGTGTGTGCTTACCCCCAAAACCTTCCTTTCCATGTGCTCATAAAAAAACAAGTGAATTTTTGAAAAAAAAAATCTGAATCTCAACAACAATGGGGTTAGATCTCGATTAGCTTACCTGGAAAATGCAAGTTTTTCTCTCTCTTTTTAATTTTCTGGGCTCGCATACAACACAAAGCAAAGAACATACGCATAAAAGAAAACACTTTCTGCTCTGTTCCTACTTTTCCAAGATTGCACAAGCACACGACAAATAGAATATGCATACCAAAAAGAGTAGAAACCTAGAAATAAAAAGAGAAAATTGAAATATTATGTAACATCTCACTCTTGCTCGCACATGATTTGACTTATTCTTTGAGGACACTTGCATGCAAGTGATCCATTTTAGTATATGGTTGTATGTTTCGCTTATGGATTATGATGATGATGTTGTTGGATTATGATGTTATGTTATTTGATATCTATGTATAGACAGGTGCTATTGATAGGTTTCTCTTGAGTGTGCAGGACACTTGACAGACTAAGGATGTCGATGGCATCAATGGACCTCCTTGAACTCCAGATCAAGTCAGGGAGTGGACTGTATATGGTTTGGGTATTTCTATTTATGCATATGTGACATATGATTGGGTATATTATGATGTTGTTTATGGATCGTTGACAATGTTTCGTTGATGAATGCAGACTGACGATTACTTGCTAATCAAACTCACATAAGGAGTAAAGGGGCCATACACAACAACGAGATATTGAGGGATAAGTGTGCTAGCAACCTTGCCACAACCTACTAGCACCCCCGTTGTGGCTCGAATTGTAGATTAACGATTACCTAGTTCGAGAGATCCATGATGTCGTGAGGGAAGACTGAGATAGTCGCTCATGAAGATTCTAAGGGATGCGCAATAAGGTAGGGTCCTTATTCCTTAGAGGCCCTCAATCTCTTACAAGGTTGCCTGATCGAGTATTGACTCCAAGGGTTGGACAACTACCAAAATCAGTCAAAGGCGAGTGACACCCTTGGAGCACGTAGTGCGTCTTGAAGGGCATGCCGCATAAATAAAACTTGATTAAAGGCAAGTGGCACCCTTGGATCACAACGTGCGTTTTGAAGGGCACATCGCAATTTTGATAAAGATGAGTCAATGAACTTAGGTGCCTAGGAAACAATTTTTGTTTTGACATTGTCGAACTTACGGTAATTATTAAATGAGTAATTAATTATAAAATCTCCTTAAAAAATCTAAGCCTAGTTTAAAATTTGAGCCTAAGTTTAAAGTGGGTAAGAAGACCAAAAATTTAAATTATAAATTTAATAAATGGTGGGGGATGAAGAAAAATCAAGTTAGGAATTGAAAGAGTAAAAATTTATATCTAAAGATTTAATTATATAAATGTGTGCAAAAGAATACCAAATTGGAACTAATATAAGAAAGGAAATAAATATGAAAAGGAATGTGGAAGCATAGAAAAGAATCTAGTCTAGTCTAACTAAAGAAATTTCATAAATTAAACACAACTAAGTTTTAGAAAGGCGTCAGTCATTAAAAAGGAAATAGAGGGAATAAAGGGACAACTGTGAGTGATTTTAGGAGTGCTTTTAGGATGGGTGAGGGAAATTGACATTTAATTAAATTAAATGGTGAATTTTTGGTGCAACTAAGGGAAAGAATGACACGTGTACAGGGGAGATTAATTCCTAATTAAATTAAAAATAAATAAATTAAATGTGCAATGACAAGTGGCAACTAAGAAAAATTCTATAAAAGAAATGGTTGAGAGGAGGAAAGGGGGATGACTGGTGTAAGTAAAGTTATGCTGTTGGAATTTCTTGGACTGATTTTTCTTGTGAGAGTTGGGATACCCAGCTCGAAAAAGAGAGTGGTAGCTCGACCTTGCGAGGCGAGATGGGAGCTAGAGTTTTTGTTGTTGTTGTGTGCGTGTCCCCTTTGTGGCTCGGGGTCTAAGGGGGAAGAAGAGTACCCATAGCGTTGGCTGGGAGGTACCGATGAAGTCTTCACGGTTAGTAAGCGGGGAGCTGGACAGAGCAAGATTGTGGGAGAACATCTTCGAAATTCAACTTGTCAGATACGATATTTTTATTTGAAATTTCACTTGTAAAGGATTTAAATTGTAAATAAGTTTTGACAATTGTTGCAACCATTTGTATTCATAATATCGTTTGATAATTTCCTTTTTGTTGAAAAGAAATTTGTATAGCTTGCGTCTTGGAGCAACTATAAATTAATACTATTTCCATTCTAAAAGGGTTGCTGGATTTTCCCACCAATCAAAATTTTCAACGATGGGGAAATTCATATTTTTATATAATATTGTTATTAAAATTTTCATGTACCTTATTTTGGGATGTATTTTAAAATATTATTCCCCCCTCATCAAAATTTTATATCCTTAAGTTCTTGTCCTCTGGAATGATGCAAACCTTTATTGAAACATTTCCAAAAGAAGCTCCTTATTACTGTGAAAACCATTTATGTTTTTCGTCCCTTGGANCATTAGTGCAATTTACATGTATTTTTATAATTGTGGCCACATATTTCTATTATTTCTATGATTTAATGTAATATAGTTTTATCATAATTCGCCTCCAACGTTCAATAGCAGCCACGTTTCCCATGAGTTTATCGTAATTTAGAAATCAAAGTAAAATACAAAATGTTTCTAACTTTTTCACTACAAATAAGATGACAAAATAAAAATAAAAATGAAAATGAACTAATTGTGGAAGTTGTGTGTATGCATTCATAGTATCAACATCGTGATGTGAAATTTACATGGATACATTCTGAAAGAGAGAGTTAATGGCTCAGCATGTGGTGCTTGAGATACTCTTTAGTATTGCATGCTTGTTTAGTATTGCATGCTTGTTGTGGGATGTTTGTTGGAGTGCTCATTTCTTCATTTAAAAAGATAAATGTATAGTTTTGATGATAAATATGAGTGGGTTCATGTTTGTTTCAGGGTTGATGAAGCCAATTATTAAATTATTTAGATAAAAAATTGGAAAAGAGGTCGAAAAATCTCAAAAAGTTGATTGAGACACCTTAACAAATGTTGAATAAAACACTAAAAAGTAAGTGTTTGTCAAGAAGATAGGATTTTATGTAGAAGAGTCAATTTCTTTTCTATATTTTCGTAATAGGGAGGTCCATCGTGGAACCAGTCCATTAGACCCCTCGGCGAATGAGTTGATTAGTGCCATGTCCACTACTGTCGCCAAGTCATATTTTTTGGAGACATCACAGTGTATGTAAACAACAAAGTAATGCTTTCTTGGCACACTTTCTTTACCACATCATCCAAGACGTCTGCCACAGGCCCACGATCACCAAGAAAACATCGTTGACGCTGGAACCAAGAAATTGTTTAGCATAGCCAATTTGAGGCTCACACACATGGAATTCATGGAAGGATATCTGTCAAGTAACAACGTTGAAGCTTAAACCTAGAAACTATTCAACGGGAAAATAGTGCATATGTCCTCTAGCATTGTCCATTTGGCATTTGCATGGAAAGTACGTGTAAATGGTCATGAGGGGCTAAAAAACAATGTCGGTCCAGCATCGTCTATCTAAAAGTTTCATGTGCAGTGCGTGTAAATTGTCATGAGCAAGATTAGACATAGATCTATAGTATGTCTTTGAGCAATTATCTTTTCGATCTGCTTGTTGGATGGTGGAAAAGTTCAAATTCTGGTGTTTGCGTCATGCAAGGAACTATAGCATTCAAATGGAATAGGATGGCTTCAAAAGGACTTTGAATTATAGTGTTGGCTTCATGCAAGGAACTATAACATTCAGATGGAATATGAATGGCTTCAAAGGGGAGGCTTTTGGGGTACAGATTTGATTCAGAACACCAAAAACTAGTGTTGTAGGGAATCAATAGTTGTCTATGAAAACATTACAACATGTAGGAATAAGTGTTTGACAATGTTAGGATATAATAAATGGATTTTGTTAATGTTAATGCTAACCCCCAAAGTTTTAGGTGAGCTGCAATCCTTGGTAATTCTTTGATTGGTGAAATTTAGATGGAATGGGAAGGGATGTTACAGGATTTCAAATAGGCTTTATGGATCTACTGCATATGCTTACCATGTTATAGCTACCTCTGCCCTTGCTTATGAAATGATTGGTACGAAGGCTAATGCTTTTTCCTGGTCAAACGGTACATTCACAAGGTCTAGGTCAATCAGATAAACTAGTTGTAATTAAACCCAACCTACTAGCTTTTGAATGGGAACAGATGGTTATGGATCTTTAACTACGTCTGTTGGCATTGGATCTAGATAGATTCAGAACCGTGGGACATTAATTGATGAAGAGGTGTGGGCTAAGAATTAGTGAAATAAGGTGAATCATGGATATGTTGGCTATTTGGGTTTGGCGGGCATCGAAAAAAGTTAGAAAAGAGAAACATATTCATGTTGGATGCTTGTCAAGGCCCGCTCCATGTAGCTATTCATTAAAAAGTGATTTTCGAAGTGCAACAAAGCAAAGATCCCTTTCTCACCACTCATTACCACCTCCACCTCTAATTTCATCGGATTATCGAGTCATTTCTCATTAGACTAGTCATTAGGCAAGCTCTCCTTCCTTGGATAGATTGATTTAACAATCAGCGTAGCACCACACGAAGCACCACACCCTGGCGAGGGGAGGTGTGGCGTTTAATAAGGATTTTCTTTAGACACCATGGTAGCGATGAAACTATATTCCTGGAGGCAACACAATAAAGATAAAACCTCCTCGTGGGCATGCTTTTCGAAAACACAATTATGGCTAAGATATGTTAGATCGATGACTAAGATCAATACAACCAAGTATGTCCTCACTCTCTATTTGACTCTATTTTTGTTATATGTATTTCCAAGCTTTATGTTCGAGTAGTACCTATGTCAGATATCTTTGTTTCTGTTTATATAAGTATAAACACAAAAAATAGATGATGATAGACACTTACTGAAAGGAATATAGGAGTAGGGGAGTTTGTAGATGAAGACCCATGTAGCATAGACATTGCGAGGCACTTTGGATTCACCATTCAACGACATGTAGGAAGAAATACTCATAAGAAGCAATGACAATGAAAGTATTGTTCACATAAGTGAGGAGTGCCTCTCCATAGGTAGTTTCCTCTTGTGAATCTCCACTTCATTCATTTATTCCTCTTGTTGTCCCTACAATTCCGCATCTATTGGTACTTTTCTTTCTTGATTTGGGAATTGGCTAGATGAGATTCATATGTTGTTTAGTAATAGAAGTTGGAAGCAGAAGGAGAGCCTGGTTGGATAATAATTGATTATAAGCTGAGTGAGGCAGTAGAGCGATGGAAATTATAGAAAGGCGGTGAGGTGGTTCAATTTATTTTTACAAAGGTTTGTAGGTTTAGCAAGATTTATCATTATTGCTCACAAAACTATATAATATACTTAAAATAATATATGCCTTTGTACATCAAATGCAATGTGTTTGCAGCTTCAAATGTTGAGGTTGAGAAGATAGTGATGCAATGTAGAGAAAATGTGGTGAGGTAGTGCAGAGAAGTAACTTTGCATGTCAATGCATTGAAATTGGTGCACTGGCCAAGCATAAGTGTTAATGCACTGACACTGACACTAGAAGGTGACACAATTAAAACTTGGGTTGTAATGAAAATAATTGCATTGTGTCTTGGCAATAAGACTCACGAAAAATAAAACATTGGGGAGAAACAAAAAACTTTGGGAAGAAACAAAAATAAAACATTGGGAATAATGAAGCCGATAATAAGACTTCAAATCTATTCTCCAATGAGATTATGAAGAATAAGTTTTTTTTATTATATATTAATAAAATTTTGCTTTTACTATCTTGAACATTAGAGATTAGAAATTTTTTTATAGTCAAAGTCCTAACTAATATGAAGTCAACCATGAATTGAATTCTATAGTCCTTGCACTAGCCTTCGGCAGGGACTAACAAGAAGATCAAAATTGTCATTATTAAATAGTCCTCTTCTCAAAATAAAACATAGATGATCGAAATTGTTAACACCAAGTAGCCCTCCTATCACTTGATAGGAGAAAATAAAACACAAATTTCTAAAAAATGTTCATATGACATCTTGGAAAACATACATATCAAGATTTATAATCAAATTGATAAATATGATGAACCATGCAACTATCAAAATCATTTGAAAGCAACAAAATCAAACTAGTCATTATTGGGTAGCCCTCCCCACCACTTGATATGAGAAAATAAAACATGGATGTTGAAAAAATGTTAATACGTCATCTTAACAAGCACACATATGTTGGGGTGAAGAGGTTGGCATACACTTCTTTGTGATTACTAAGAATGGGTTCATAATATGTCATCTTAACTAGCACATGTATCAAAAGTTATAATCAAAATAATAAATATGATGGAACATGCTACTATCAAGATCAATTTGGAAGAAATAATATCAAACTTGTCATTATCGGTAGCCCTCCTCGTCCCTATATTGTTGTCTTGGGATCAAGAGCAATGTTTATGCATCCAACGTTATCGTTCTACTGGTCCTCCAAGAGATTTTTAACTTCCAAAATTATAAACATCGATGTGGGAAAGTTGTCCTTTAATGACCTCAAAGAGAGTTTGTGTGATAGGTTGCACTAATGTTTGTGGTGCTCTCTCGTTACCAACCTACCCTGTGGTGAGGGTGGCATGCACTTCTTTGTGACTACTAAGAATGGGATGAAGGAGTCATAAAATCTATCGAGGGCTCTAGACCCATCATGCATCTAGATCTTCCCCAATAGTTAAGAAGCTAGAATATGTGGACAATTTCCAACTTGACCTTATGTACTTGCACATTAAGTTGCAATGATAAGTTAAGGGTCGACTAACCCTACATTAAAGATGGTATTTCTGTCACAAGGTATCCAATGGAAGGGGCAATTGACTTCTCCTCAAGCATAGTTTCTGCATTATCAGGGATCCCAAGGAAGGATTAGCTAAACCTTCCTTGAGCATAACAATCTTGTCCAGAGGATTTTTTGAGAATGATAGATTTACTCTTTATCTAGCACAATATTTCCATCGAGGAGGTGCATGCTAAAGGGTTGGTCGATCCTTCATCCAACATAGTATTTTCATGGAGGGAGAGCATGAATAAGGGTTGAATGACCCTTCCTCAAGGACGGTATTCACATCTCAAGGTATCTAGTGGAAAGTTTGCTTGACCCTTACTCAAGCATAGTTTTCACATAGAGGGGATCCCATGGAAGGGTTGGCCAAACCTTCCTTGAGGATATAAATCTCATCTATGGGAGCTCAGAGAAGGATAGGCCAACCCTTACTCTGACATAGTATTTTCTTCAAGGAGGTGCACAAGGAATGTTCACATAATCCTTTATTTAGCATAGTATTCTCGTCTAAGGATGATAGGGAAGTGTCCATCAACCCTTCCTATAACATAGTATTCTCATGGGGGGAGCACAAAGAAGGGTTGATTAACACTACCTCAAGGATTTGTATTCATGTCAAGGGGTATCCAATGGAAGTAATGGTTGACCCTTTCTTAAGCATAGTTTCCACATAGAAGGGTAACCTAGGGAAGGGTCAATCGAACCTTCCTCCTACATAATATTCTTATTGAGGGGGAGCATGAACAAGGGTTGATTGACCCTTTCTCAAGGATGTATTCATGTTGTGGTGTATCCATCCAAAGGGCCACTCAACTCTTCCATGAGCATTTTTTTCACATAGAGGTGGGATCTCAGGGAATGATTGGTTGACCCTTTCTCGAGCATAACAATCTCACCTAGGGGAACCCATAGAAGGATCGATCGACCCTTCCTCCAACATAGTATTTTCACCAAGGAGATTCATGGGGAAGGGTCAAACGACCCTTCCTCCACCATAATATTCTCATCAAGGGAGAGCACAAAGAAGGGTCGACTGACCCTTCCTCAAATATGATATTTGCATCGCAGGGTATCCAGTGGAAGGGTCAATCAACCCTTCTTCATGCATAGTTTTCTCATAGAGGTGGATCTTAGGGAAGGGTTATTCAAACCTTCCTCAAGCATAACAATATTTTTTAGGGGAACTCATAGAATGATTAGTCGACCCTTCATCCAACATAGTATTTAGATTAAGGACATGCATAGGAAAGGTTCAGTTGATCCTTCCACCAACATAGTATTCTCGTTAAGGGGTAGCAAGGAGAAGGCATGGCCAACCCTTCACTAAGGATGGTATTCACATCATGGCCTATCTAATGGAAGGGTTAGTTGACCCTCCCTCAAGCATATTTTTTGCATAGAGGGGATATCAGGGAAGGGTCTATTGATCCTCCATAAGCTTAGTGATCTCATCTAGGGAGATCAAAGAAGGATCAAATAACCCTTCCTACAAAATAGTATTTCTATTGAGAAGATTCATGGAGTAGGGTCAATCATCATCTCCTCAACCGTAGTATTCTCATGTTTGGGATCACAAGGAAGGGTCATCCAACCCTTCCTCTAGCTTAATATTCTAATAGAGGGAGAGCATGGAGAAGGTGTAAATGACCCTTCCTCAACAATGGTATTTGCATCATGAGTGTTCGACAAAACAGGGCATTCCAACACATGATAAACACCTTCAGTAACCAATCACACAACTAGATCAAAGATCAACACGTCGATGTTTTTATGTTGTTAAAACCCTCGAAGAGGGATACTATCCATGGCCCTATCCAACGTGGCCACTTGAGGAAATATATTAATGCAAAAGAAAAATATTTTACAAGAGAGTTTCTCACAATCGATCATCATCAAACGACCCTCCATGCTCTTTAAATAGAGATCATGGACCAATCGATATTAATCCATGGATCATTGTAGCCTTTAAGATTGAAGAGAATATGATTCGTCAGATCACTCTATTTATAGAACATATCATGATTGTTGGATTACAAAATTACAAATGCATAGTAAAGAAACATAGTTTTACCTAAAAGAAACATTAGAGCTAGTTGATCTTAACTAACTCCTAAGTGTCTCAATATCCTAAGATCCCCACTTAAGAACAACTTGGGATAGGATTGAAGGATTTATAAAGGTGACACAATAGGATAAGGAAGGAGGAATTAGAGCCTATCCCCCATTAATGACAACTTCATGAACTCCTAACATAGATTGAAGTTTGGAAAAATTCGCTTTTGTAAGAGACTTTGTGAAAATGTCAGCGACTTGATCTTTTGTAGGGAAAAATATCACTTCAACAACTCGATCATGAATGATCTTTTTTATGAAGTGCATGTGTAGCTCGATGTGTTTTTTGCACTAATGTTGAATTGGATATTTTGTGAGATTGATGGTGCTTTAATTGTCACACCAAAGGGTGGTCGGATGTTGTTGTTGGAAGCCAAACTCTAATAGGATCTATTGAAGCCAAAATGATTCTTGACTTGCATTAACCACTTCTTGGTACTCTCCTTTTGTTTAAGAAAGAGAAATAGCTTGTTGCTTCTTACAAGCCCAAGTGACAAGTCCATAACCAAGGTTGAAAACATAACCTGTAGTAGACTTTTGATCACCAGGGCCACCTACTGAATCTGAACTAGTGGAACCAATCAACAAATGAGTCCTCTTGAATTGAATTGTACCCCAGACACACTGAAGCACCCTTTTTGGTTCTTTCCAATGGCTCTCATGGGGTGTTTGCATATACCGGGCAAGAAGACCAACAACAAAGGAAATATCATGATGGGTATGGGTCATTATAAGAGGCTACCAACTAAGTGATGATACAAAGTGGCATCGACTTTGGGAGTAGTACAAGTGGTAGCAAGTTTGACTAAACACTGGAAGGGAGAAGGGGATGGTTTATGATATTCCATGTGAAAGCGATGAAGGTGGTCACAAGCATACTTAGACTAGGAAAGAAAAATTCCTTCCTTGGTTTGCAATACTTGGAGGCCAAGAAAATAATGCAAATATCCTAATTCTGGCATTTTAAATTTCTTTTTAATGTTGGATTTCATGTGGGTTAAAATTTTAGAGTCACTGTGAGTGAGGATAAGGTCATCAACCTAAAGAAAAAGTGTTATGATATGGCTTCCTACTTTCTTAGTATAGACATTAGGGTTAGAATGACATCTAGAAAATCCAGTGTCAAGAAGAAAGCTACCCATTTTGGTATACCAAGCTCGAGGAGCTTGCTTAAGACCATAAAGAGTTTTCTTAAGGTGAAAAATGAGGATGGAGTCATTATGGACATAGTCAGGAGGTTGTTCCAAGTAGGTTTCTTCTTGCAAATCCCCATTCAAGAAGGTGGATTTAACATCCATATGATGGACCTCCCATTTATGTGAGGCAACAAGGGATATAACAAGGCAAATGGAATTTATTTTGGATATAGGGGAAATGGTTTCATTATAGTCAATGCCTTCAACTTGAGAGAACCCTTTGGCTACTAATTGAGCCTTATGTATTTCAACACTTCCATCTAATGCATACTTAGTTCTATACACCCATTTACATCTGACAAGCTTTCTTCCTTTTGGAATAGGTACAAGATCCCAAGTATCGTTCACCACTAAAGAGCGATACACTTTATTCATTATTATGTCCTAATTTGGATGGCCTCGAGCTTCTGTAAATGTGTGTAGATAATGAGTCTCTAAAACATGAGCCAAAAGAGAAGATGCTTGTTGGAACTGTGAATGTGTGCGATGTTGATCTCTAGGATCATTGAAAAGATCACCAGATGCTTCTCGATTTGAACAAACACATATGGGAAGCAGTGGTGCCAGTGTAAGTTCATGTTCAATGGACTCATTTGGAGGAAGGTGAGCAGGCAGAGGTGGATTTTCATCCTCACTATTGTCATCTAAAGAATAAACCAAAATAGGAACAAAATATGGTACAAATGTCGAAGATGGCTTGCAAGCCAAAGATGGAACACATGTCGAATTAGGCTCATAGGCCAAGAGATTTTCATCAAATTTGACATCTATTATAATAATAATTTCATTGAATGAAGTTGAAGAAGTCACTATCCTTTTAATCTTCAAAATATCCAACAAAAATGAACTTCTCACTTTAGGGTGTAATGCTTTCCTTTTCTCATAAAAAATGTGAGCCCATGCTAGACTACCAAATACATGAAAGTGACTTACATCTAGCTTAATTGTAGTCCATGCTTCTTCCAGTGTTATATTTTTTAGAGCTTTTGTGGGAGTGTGATTTACTATGTAATTTGCACAATTGATGGCTTCCACCCAATAATGAAGACTTAATCCTTTAGATTGGATCATACAATTAACCATTTCCTTTAATATGTGATTATTTATCTGAGTAACACCATTTTATTGTGGTGTGTATGGAACAATATGTTACATTTGAATTCCCTGTGCAATGCAGTAACTTGTAATTTTTTTGTTCACATATTCACCTCCATTATCTATTCTTAAACTTTGAAGTTGATGTCTAGATTGTTTTTCTACAAGGGCCTTGTAGGCCAAAAACTTGTCAAAAACTTCACTCTTGAGTTTTAAGAAGTAAATCCAAGTGCCTCTGGAGAAGTCATCATTGAAAGTTAAGAAGTAATTGCACCTAAAGAAAGAAGGAGAAGAAAGAAAGCCACACAAATCATTGTGAACAAGCTGCAAAGGGGCAGAGGCATGCCAAGAGACACGTTTTTCAAAACTTTCCTGATGATATTTGTCGATAACACAATTGGAACAAACACCATCATTGTTAGAAATGAGAATAAGACCAGTCACCATATGTTTATTACATAGTTGTTGTAATGAGCTATAGTTTAGATGACCAAATCGTTCATGCCAAAGTTTTTTGAATTCATCGCTATGAGCAACAAAAACTGATGGAAAAGATGATGACCCAAAGTTGTCAAATTTGTACAACTTGGTAATATCATCAACAATTCCAGTTGTCAGGACATGATTAGGATGTTTTAAATCCTTGATTACAACTTGGTGAGGTGAAAAATCTAAGGTTTTACCTTCACTTAAATGAGTGATCTGATACACTAATAGAAGGTTGCACGAAAGACTTGGAACACATAATACATCATTGAAATGACCATTATCTACTTGAATTGTTCCAGATCATACAACACTAAGAGATCTATGACCAACATATATTTTTTTGGTGTTACATTCATTAAAAGAAGAAAAAATGGCTTTATCTTTATCCATATGATAGGATTCTCTAGAATCAATAATCCACTCATCAGAAGAAGAAGTAGAAGTTGCATTGAATGAGAAACTAGAAGAATAAATTGCATGTCCATGAGAAGAGAAAGAAGAATCAAGTTTGATGTTGTGCTTCATCATCATTGTTTCTAAGGATTCCATTTTTTTAAAACATTTGGACTCCACGTGACCATCTTGTCCACAAAAGTTGCAATGCCTATCAGTCTTCTTACTTTTGGATTTTGCTTCTTTGTCACCATTAGGAGTAGAAGCTGGTTGAGAGGGTTTGGGACCCTTGTTTTTCTTATTGTTGTGAGAATGTTGCTTCTTGGGATGATTGGATTTATCTTTCTAATGGGCCACTAAGGATTTGTTAGATCTACTTGTAGTGACGATCACTCCAAGTTGCAAAAACTTATCTTGCTCTCTAATAAGAGAATCACAAAAAGACTCAAGAGTGGGTTCTTTATAAGAACTCCCTAGAGCTTCTCTAGAGACATAAAAGGTAGATACAAAAATAGAATATGCACTACCAAGCTCATCAAGAATAACATATATGCATCGATCATCCTCAAGATCTATGCTATAGTATTTACATAAAAGTCTAAGTGTTTTGAACTTAGATAAATAATCTTCAATGCAAGGAAAATCATTGGGACTTAAATTCATTACTTGATTTTCAATCTCATGAGCTTGAATCACGCTGTGTTTACCATACACAGATTCAAGCTTAGCCCAGGATTCATCCAGGTCATCAATTCCTTAAATGTGAAATCTTAAATCAAGAGAGATGGAAATTTGAATTAGTCCACGTGCTTTGTTATTCTTATTATCCTATTTGGATTTATTTTCAACATTAGTGGGAACTTGTTATTTTCCTAAGGTAATATGGCACAATCCTTTACTTCTTATTACATCCTCGATATGGGATTTCCATGAGAAGAAATTAGTATTGGTAAGAAAAATATCATTTGGAGTATCCATATATAAATATGCAGATAATGTGGATTCAAAGGCTAAAATTGATTGTCTAGATGGAAATCTCTGGAAAGTACAGGTCATTTAAAAATATGACACTAAAAATGACTTCAGATGTGAAATTTATGCCATTTAAAAAAAAAACATAAATGATAACCAAAGAGCCATGTGGCAAGTAAAAGTTAGTCCATGTGTTGATGCCCTCCCTTCTCTAACTTTGCCTATAAGCTCACTTTTACAAATAAGTTACTTATGAAGTGACTCACTCTTATACAATAAGTGAGAGTCACTTTTACAATGAAGTTACTTTATAAATTAAAGGTGCATGCAAAAAATAATTTAAGTGAAATGCACTTTACAATAAAGTTAAGAAATAACTAAAGTTTGCATGAACTTTTATAAAAAACAACTTAAAAAATAGGCTTGAACTAAAGACCTCTTATTAAATAAAGTAACTTTCAACCAAGTAAGCTAGTGCAAAACACATTATAATCCTTAAGAATGAGAATGAGGTGGTTGTTATTGGTGGTGGTGGTGGAGGAGGAGGAGGAGAGCCACCTCAAAGTGTGTGCTTACCCCCAAAACCTTCCTTTCCATGTGCTCATAAAAAAACAAGTGAATTTTTGAAAAAAAAAATCTGAATCTCAACAACAATGGGGTTAGATCTCGATTAGCTTACCTGGAAAATGCAAGTTTTTCTCTCTCTTTTTAATTTTCTGGGCTCGCATACAACACAAAGCAAAGAACATACGCATAAAAGAAAACACTTTCTGCTCTGTTCCTACTTTTCCAAGATTGCACAAGCACACGACAAATAGAATATGCATACCAAAAAGAGTAGAAACCTAGAAATAAAAAGAGAAAATTGAAATATTATGTAACATCTCACTCTTGCTCGCACATGATTTGACTTATTCTTTGAGGACACTTGCATGCAAGTGATCCATTTTAGTATATGGTTGTATGTTTCGCTTATGGATTATGATGATGATGTTGTTGGATTATGATGTTATGTTATTTGATATCTATGTATAGACAGGTGCTATTGACAGGTTTCTCCTGAGTGTGCAGGACACTTGACAGACTAAGGATGTCGATGGCATCAATGGACCTCCTTGAACTTCAGATCAAGTCAGGGAGTGGACTGTATATGGTTTGGGTATTTCTATTTATGCATATGTGACATATGATTGGGTATATTATAGTGTTGTTTATGGATCGTTGACAGTGTTTCGTTGATGAATGCAGACTGACGATTGCTTGCTAATCAAACTCACATAAGGAGTAAAGGGGCCATACACAACAACCAGATATTAAGGGATAAGTGTGCTAGCAACCTTGCCACAACCTACTAGCACTCCCGTTGTGGCTCGAATTGTAGATTAACGATTACCTAGTTCGAGAGATCCATGATGCCGTGAGGGAAGACTGAGATAGTCGCTCATGAAGATTCTAAGGGATGCGCAATAAGGTAGGGTCCTTATTCCTTAGAGGCCCTCAGTCTCTTACAAGGTTGCCTGATCGAGTATTGACTCCAAGGGTTGGACAACTACCAAAATCAGTCAAAGGCGAGTGACACCCTTGGAGCACGTAGTGCGTCTTGAAGGGCATGTCACATAAATAAAACTTGATTAAAGGCAAGTGGCACCCTTGGATCACAACGTGCGTTTTGAAGGGCACATCGCAATTTTAATAAAGATGAGTCAATGAACTTGGGTGCCTAGAAAACAATTTTTGTTTTGACATTGTCGAACTTACAGTAATTATTAAATGAGTAATTAATTATAAAATCTTCTTAAAAAATCTAAGCCTAGTTTAAAATTTGAGCCTAAGTTTAAAGTGGGTAAGAAGACCAAAAATTTAAATTATAAATTTAATAAATGGTGGGGGATGAAGAAAAATCAAGTTAGGAATTGAAAGAGTAAAAATTTATATCTAAAGATTTAATTATATAAATGTGTGCAAAAGAATACCAAATTGGAACTAATATAAGAAAGGAAATAAATATGAAAAGGAATGTGGAAGCATAGAAAAGAATCTAGTCTAGTCTAACTAAAGAAATTTCATAAATTAAACACAACTAAGTTTTAGAAAGGCGTCAGTCATTAAAAAGGAAATAGAGGGAATAAAGGGACAACTGTGAGTGATTTTAGGAGTGCTTTTAGGATGGGTGAGGGAAATTGACATTTAATTAAATTAAATGGTGAATTTTTGGTGCAACTAAGGGAAAGAATGACACGTGTACAGGGGAGATTAATTCCTAATTAAATTAAAAATAAATAAATTAAATGTGCAATGACAAGTGGCAACTAAGAAAAATTCTATAAAAGAAATGGTTGAGAGGAGGAAAGGGGGATGACTGGTGTAAGTAAAGTTATGCTGTTGGAATTTCTTGGACTGATTTTTCTTGTGAGAGTTGGGATACCCAGCTCGAAAAAGAGAGTGGTAGCTCGACCTTGCGAGGCGAGATGGGAGCTAGAGTTTTTGTTGTTGTTGTGTGCGTGTCCCCTTTGTGGCTCGGGGTCTAAGGGGGAAGAAGAGTACCCATAGCGTTGGCTGGGAGGTACCGATGAAGTCTTCACGGTTAGTAAGCGGGGAGCTGGACAGAGCAAGATTGTGGGAGAACATCTTCGAAATTCAACTTGTCAGATACGATATTTTTATTTGAAATTTCACTTGTAAAGGATTTAAATTGTAAATAAGTTTTGACAATTGTTGCAACCATTTGTATTCATAATATCGTTTGATAATTTCCTTTTTGTTGAAAAGAAATTTGTATAGCTTGCGTCTTGGAGCAACTATAAATTAATACTATTTCCATTCTAAAAGGGTTGCTGGATTTTCCCACCAATCAAAATTTTCAACGATGGGGAAATTCATATTTTTATATAATATTGTTATTAAAATTTTCATGTACCTTATTTTGGGATGTATTTTAAAATATTATTCCCCCCTCATCAAAATTTTATATCCTTAAGTTCTTGTCCTCTGGAATGATGCAAACCTTTATTGAAACATTTCCAAAAGAAGCTCCTTATTACTGTGAAAACCATTTATGTTTTTCGTCCCTTGGA
>JZKD02S2394786.1:5924-16007 GCA_000966675.3 Picea glauca
CTAATTGGATATAGTTGAATGGTTTAAGTATAAGTTTAAAAAGGTTTGAAATTGTACTTGATATTGATTCACCCCCCTCTCAGTATCAACACTTCCAACATGGTAGTATTGTTCCTTAATAAAACCCCTAAAGGACTGTAAATAATGAGGGTTCCTCCATTTCCTTTTTCTCACAGATAGTATCCCACCAATATTTGACATGGGGAATGGCTTTGAGGAGCGCAAAAGTAATTTTTTCTCTATTCGAAAAGTTGTGGAAAGGAAAATACCCTTCTAGCAGATTCAACCATTTGTCTACAACATTTGCATCTATCTCACCTTCAAATATATGAATATCAAAGTCGATTTGTACCTTGAAGGGGGCGGTGACTCCACTTGAGGTAGATGTGTCGCTTGTCAACAACAATCAAAGGATTTGTGCAAAGGTGTCCATCATCTCATTCCTCTTTCGCTCGAGGGATTCCTAGAGAAACATTTTGAAAGGATATCATTTCTCATTGTCTTTATTTCCTCCCTCCACATAAGGTTTCTTGGGTGTACGAGATAAGGTTTCCTCAAGAGAAACAAGATCGAGACCTGACTCTCTATACCTTGACCTCGTCGGGGACATGCACTAAAAAATGACAAGGAGCAGACCGCTCTAATACCACTGATCCGAATTTATGAGAAGAACGAAATGAAAACACGAATTTATAATATTAATACAGATACATTGTGAATAACAACATTGATATAGTAAAAATGAGCTTCTATTGAATAAGAAATGTGTTGAAACTGTAAAATGCAGACTGAAACAAGCTTGCTAAAATAGTGGCAGCTTATCTATGAGAAGAGATGTGATGACTACGCTTCTTTGCAAGAAGATGAGTACAATGAGGTTCTGAAGGCATTTTTACAATAAACATGAATGCCAAAACCCTAGAAATCCAAAAACCTAACCCTAGGAGATGAACCTTCAAAAGTCATGTGGGTCCCGTTGGGGTAAGTTAGTACGTCAACTTCTCGAGGTCATAACTTTTGCACATGATCTTCATTTAGGGTGCACGATAGCTTGTTGGAAAGGTATCATGGAGAAAATTTATTTTGGGGGCTCAATATGAGCCTTGACAAATCATTGAGGTGCCCGGTCATGAAAAAATGTCATTTAGGCCCTCAAAATGGTCCTGGAAGTTTGGGAACCAAAAAACTGTTAAAAATAGTAAATTGCAAAAAAATTGTTTTGAGTGAGTTAGAATAGGTGGGTGGCCACCGATATCCTCCTGGGTCAATCCTCCCCCCTTAGGAAAAAATGGTCTCCATTGCATTGAATTCCCCCATTAGATGAGGAAAATTATGTTAGATTTGGCCCAGGGTGAGCCACTTGCCTTGGTGCAAGAGCTACCCTAATTTGACAACCTGATAAAGATGGCTCCTCTGTTGGCGAGTGCCCTTAACCCGTGTGTCCAAAATATGATCATTGGATGCATGTTCCATGTAGTCAGGGTTGATATCTATTGGTTTCAACTATTCTTCTATCATCGAGGTGTCCAATAATGGTGGAAAATATGGTCGAAGGAGGTCCACATTGAACACTAAGTGCAAGACAAGGAAGGGGGGAATGTTCAACTCAAAAGCATTGTCACCCATGACCTTGGTGATGGTGTAAAGTCCATAACAGAGTGGAAGAATCTTCTGATGAGGCCCTGTAAGGAATTCTTTCTACAAGTGCAACCAAACTTTGTGTCCCACCTGAAACTTGTGTGGCACTCAGTTTTGATCATGGCCCTACTTGTACTTGGAATTGGAATTTTGTAAAATATCCTAAACATGTTGGTGGTTGTGCTAGATCCTCTCAATGAATCAGGTGGTTTTTTCAACTTCAGTCGGAGCATGGGAAAAGTCTACCTGGGTGGTCGCAAGGGGTAGTGCAACATCGGGACCCAATGGTTGAAATCTCAACCCCACCTGAAAGGGGTTGTGGCTAGTTGAGTTATGTATGGCCCTATTGTAGCTATGTTGAACATAAGGAAGACTCTCGTACCATGTGTGGGGGTTCTTGGAATTGTACATGCGCAAGATATGCATGATCATCAAGTTGACGACCTCGGTTTGGCCATCTGTCTGAGGGTGGAAGGAAGTGGATTTGGTGAGCTTGGTGTCCAACAATGACCAAAGGCTCGAACAGAATGTGATGAGGAACCAGTTGTTTTGATATGAGATAATGGTTTGTTGGATACCAAAATGTACCGACACTCATTCAAATAAGAGCTTGGCAGTGGCCTCTATTGTGATGCTCTTCTTGTAGGCGACCATAATCGCCATCTTGGAAAAACAATCGACAACAAAAAAAACACAATCATTTCCCCGCTTGGTGGAAGGAAGGCCCGACATGTAGTCCATTTAGATGGATTCCCATGGCATATATGAGTAGGCAGAGGGGTGTACATGTCTTGTTTCTTAGTGGTCAGTTTGGAAATAGCATAGGAAGTGTAGGACCAAATATACTTGTTGGCATCATGTCAAAGTTTCATCCAGTAGAAGTGTCGCTACAACACTTTCATAGTGTTTTCCACACCGAAGTGTCCAACCACCAGACTGTATTGGGATTCCCAAATCAACTTCACTCACTCTTTTGATGGAACACATAAATGGCCCAAATGGCACAGAAACCCATCCTAAATATGGAAATTAGTGACAATTGTGTTTGTGGCCAGCATTTGGTAGTTGATGGTGAAGTCATGATCTGTCTCATAGAAGTGGGGCAATTTGGAGGTCTCGTGGTTGCAAGAGTCTAGCATTGTGGTGAGTTCTATGACTAGAGGGCGGCTGAGAAAATCAACATCTCGGTTGGTACTTCCTATTTTATACTTGATGTTGAGGTGGAACTGTTGCAAGTAGGTGGACCATTTCCGATGGCATTCATTATGCAATTTTCCTTGTGTATGCATGAACTATAGAATCTTATGATCAGTGTGGATGATTGTCTCATTCCCAAGAATGTAATGCTTCCAATGGGGGCAGGATTTCACAGTGGAGTGCATTTATTTTCCCTAAGTAGGGTACTTACTGATGAAAACTGATAATATCTAGCTATGATAGTCCACGAGGTGGTCGTGCTAAGTGAGTACTACACCCACATCATAGTCTAAACCATTTGTCTCAATTTTAAAGGCTTCTTCTAGGTTAGGTAATGAAAGCACTAGGGCCAAGCATAAGTGTTTCTTCATATCAACGAATGTTTGATGCTGGGACAGGCCCCACACAATTTTTTCCTTACCACCACCCCTAATTACTTGGCTAAGGGCCCATGCAATATGGGAGAATCCCAACACGAACCTGCGATAGAAATTGGCAAGGCCTAAGAAGCTCTGAAGCTCAGTGAGTGTAGTTGGGGCTGGCCAATCACAGAAGATTTAGATCTTGGTTAGAGCGACATGTGCATCAACAATATAGCCTAGGTAGCAAACTATGTCCATGTCAAAGGATAATTTTTCCAAGTTGACATATAACTTGTGCTACCGCAGAGTGTGTAGAACCTACTGAATGTGATGAAAGTGTTTTGCCCAAGTCTTGTTGTAGATGAGGATGTCATCCGGATACACCACTACAAAATAATTTGTGAAAGGTCACAAGATATCGTCGGTCATCCTCATGAAATTTGTTGGCGCATTTGTCAAACCAAAGGGCATGACCATCCATTCAAAAATACATTTTTTTGACTTAAAGGCAATCTTCCATACGTCTTTCTGCTCTATTGGGACCTGATGGTAGCCAGACTTTTGATCAATATTACATAAGTATTTGGATCCCTTGATATGATCGAGGAGGTCGTCAATTCGGGGAATCAGGTACTATTTCTTGACTGTGATTTTATTTAGAGCTCGGTAATCAATGCAGATTCGCTAGGTCTCATCTTTCTTTTTCACCAGCACGATTGGGATTCCACGAGGCGATTAGCTGGGTCGAATGTGCCCCTTCTGGAGAGATCTTGGATCTAATGCTTGATATCCTTGTTTTATAACAGAGAGAAAAGACAGATTGGTCGATTGGGTAGCAGTGCATCGGGGGTCTGATATATGGAATGGTTGACCTGACAGTGCAGAGGTACCCCAGTATGTGAGGAGAATATATCTTTGTATTCTTCCAGGAACTTATCCACTTGCTTATGTTGCATGGAGAGGTTATTCGCAGATGCCATGGATGTGGCTACAATATTTCGCTAACACTGAGAGAGAATGACGAAGAAGACAAACTTCATGGTCTGAGAGATGACCATATTGCATTGCTTGGAAGAGATCAAGGAAATAGCACTAGGTGAGACTACCTTGGGTATCCTCTACAATTTCTTGTTCAAAGTAATAATAACACTGGGAGGACTAGACTCATATATAGCATGAAGTTTCCATAAATATGTTTGGCCCAAAATTAAATCACAAAATTCAATTTGAGAAACATCGCACAATACCTCATCTTTGAATGGCTTGATGCCATACGGTAGGCGACATTGTTGGCTGACGTAAAGATCTCTCCCATGGCGCAACCATCCAATGGTGTAGGGTTGTAGGCGCAGCTTTGTCCAGATGTCCAGCCACTTGATGACCTCCACTGAAATGAGTTTATTTTGGCTACCGCTATCAATGATGAAGGGAAAAGGAGTGTCTTTCACCCACATCTATGAATGAAAGAGGCCCTCACATTCCTTTGACTCGTCAGGTTCACTAGGATGGATCTTGGTGGTAGCAACGGTGGAACTAGATTCTGCATCAATGATCTGTCTCTCCTTTTCTAGTTCTAACTCAAATTCAGAACCTGCATTCGATTCAGAGGCTTTCACATCTATCACCAATGACTAGTTTGAGCGGCAATCAACAATGTTATCTTAATGGATCTTATGGAAGCTGCACCACTTCCTAGTATATTTCTTCGTCTTTTCGTTGTCCATATTTTCTTACAGCTTAGACTGGTTGTTCTGAGGCTGTGCATATTTACTTTGTCCTCTTTTTTGTGGGTTGTGGCTGCCCTTGCCCTGATTCTGCTATGAGGGGTTCCCAGACCCAAACTATTGCGTCTTTGTTTTGAGCTTCTGCTCAATTTTGATGACATATCGATAGGTCGTGCCTAAGAACGATATGTCTAAAAACTCCATTTCTTCCTGGATGTATCTATACTTACCACCATGATATTTGAGCACCAAATGTCACTCAGAATCTTAGATACCCATCTTGGTGTGCAAGGTATGGAAGATATTTGTGAACTCTGCACTACTTGGTCCCTTTCCTGCCACAATGTGTTACATTTTGTATACAAGTCATCATAAATTCCAACATGGTAGTATCATTCCTTAATAGCATCCCTGAAGGATTACTAGGTAAGTGAGACTGTAAATAATGAGGGTTCCTTCATTTCCTTTTGCTCGCAGAAAGTATCCCACCAATATTTGACATGGGGAATGACTTTGAGGAGCGCAAAAGTAATATTTTCTCCATTCAAAACGTTATGGACAGAAAAATACCCTTCTAGCATATTCAACCATTTTTCTACAAAATATGCATCTATCTAACCTTCAAATATAGAAATATCAAAGTTTATATGTACCTTGAAGGGGGCGGGGCCTCCGCTCAAGCTATATGTGTCGCTTGTCAGTAGTCGTCGAAGGATTTGTGCAAAGTTGTCCATCATCTTGTTCATCTATCGCTCAAAGGATTCCTCGAGAAAGATTTTGAAAGGATCGCCTATCCCATATTCTTTCTTTTCACCCGCTATGGAAGGTTTATTGGGCGTGTGAAAGCAGTTGTCCTTAAGAGAAACAAGCGCGAGACCCAACTCTCTATATCGTGACCTCATCGGGGACAAGCACTAAAAAACGACAAGGAGCAGACCGCTCTGATACCACTGATCCAGATTTATGAGTAGAATGAAATGAAAAACACAGATTTATAATTTTAACACAGAGACATAGTGAATAACAACAACAATCTAGTAAAATTAGACTTCTATTGAATAGGAAATGTGCTAAAACTGTAAAATGCAGACTGAAACAAGCTTGTTAGAATGGTGGTAGCTTATCTCTGAGAAGAGATGTGATGACGACGCTTCTTCACAAGAATATGAGTACAATGAGGATTTGGAGGCCTTTTTACAATAAACATGAATGAAAAAACCCTAGACATCAAAAAACCTAACCCCAGGAGATGAAGCATCAAAAGTCATGTGGGCCCTGTTGGGGTAAGTTAGTACATCAACTTCTCGAGATCATAACTTATGCATACAGTCTATGTTTAAGGTGCACAATAGCTCGTTGGAAAGGTATCGATGAGAAAATTCATTTTTGGGCCTCAATGAGTGCCTTTGTCCCTCATTGAGGTGCCTGATTATGAAAAAGCGTCGTTTAGGTCCTCAAAATGGCCACGTAAGTTTTGTTGGGTATATGTTATATTATTTTCATGTGTGTGTGTGGGCACTTCAGGTTCGAAAACTGCGTCTGATGATCCCTCCCTAGTAGTTTTCTTTGTGTCGTGTGCTCTGGGTGCTTCCTAGAGGGGGGCAAGTATGACCCCCCCTGGTTATGCGCAGCATTTGGGGCAACGCCCCAAATTTTTTTGGGGGGCATTTTTACTAATTTAGCGGATTTTGCAACACCCAAAATTAATCTGAGATTAAGGGATTAGGGTTTTGGTATCTACAGAATACCTAAAAACATTGTATATATATTGTATGGTGAATGGTGAAATTCGAGATAATGAATATAAGAAAGGTTTTCCCGATTGAGGGTTTCTGGTATAAATTTTTGTGTACTATGTGAATAAGCCATTGATTAATTTTTGTTTTGCTTAAGAATCTATATGCATTGATTTAATTTGCAGGTTTAAAACTTACATGTGGTATCGGAGCTCATTTTTGGCTTCAGAGGGACACCTTTGTTGCTGAGGGTTTGGCTCAGTCTTGATAGATCAAGTTTATCTTGAGTCTGTGATAAACCTAGGTTTAGTGAGAGATTTTGCAGTGGAGATTCAAGTATAGAAAGAGGAATGTCAAGCTCATCTAGAATTGAGATAGAGAAGTTCAATGGTAAAAACTTTAAGCTATGGAAGCTCAATATGGAGGACCTTCTTGTAGACAAAGAACAATGGATCGTTGTGGATCCTGGTACACAACCTACTGGTACACCATCTACTAGCACACAGGCTACCGGTACACAAACTACTAGTACACCACCTACTGGTATGTCAAAGGAAGATTGGGAGAAGTTGGACAGAAGAGAAAGGAGTACTATTCGACTCTACCCGGCAGATTCGGTGTTGTTGAATGTCTCGGGAGAATTTACAGCCAAGGAACTATGGGATAAGTTGGGGAATTTGTATCAATCAAAGTCCCTGGTAAACAAGTTGTTTCTTCAAAAGAATTTGTATCAAATTAGGATGGAATATGGAGATTTTGTGACAGAACATCTAAATGCCTTTAATACTCTGGTAAGTCAACTTGTCTCTGTTAATATTACGATTGCAGAAGAAGATAAGTGTATTACTTTGTTATGTTCTTTTCCAGACTCTTGGGATAATCTGGTTGTAGCAATTGGTAGTACCGCTCAATCTACATTGAAGTATGAGGATGTAGTTTCATCCTTGTTATCTAAAGAGATGAGGCAGAAAAGCATGGATAGTCATAGCACATATGCTTTATTTGTAAGAGGTCGTACCCAAGACATCAATCTTGGTAAGCCTTTGGGGGGAAGATCTAAATCTACAAGTAGATCTAAGTCTCCAGGAAAATATTTGAGGAAATGTTGGAAGTGTGGTAAAACAAGGCATTATAAGAAAGATTGCAAGTCTAAGAAGATTGATAAACCAAAGGGATCTGATAGTACCTCTTCCACAGAGGCAAAAACCTTCACTAAAGAAGGAGGTGATGTTTACCTGGCATATACAAGTACACATGTAGACCATGATGTATGGTTGATCGACTTAGGTGTGTCATACCATATGAATCCTCACAGGGATTGGTTCTCTGAATATGAAAAATACGATGGTGGTGATGTATTCCTAAGAGATGACTCGACAGCCAAAATCTTGGGACGTGGAAGGGTTAAGTTGCTGCTAAAATATGGAAGGATTAGAACTCTCCCTGGGGTTCTACACATTCCAAAACTAGCCAAGAGCCTAATATCTGTAAGCAAGATGGATAATGCAAGAGTGGATATTGTATTTGGAAAGAACACTTGTAAGATGGTACAAGGAGAAATGGTGTTGATGAGGGGAGTTCAGTGTGGAACTCTGTACAAGTTGTTGGGAAGAACTTATACTAATGGGTGTAACAATTATGTTGTCCCTGAGCAAAGAAATAAATAAGACACGACCAATATTGTCCCTGGAAAGAAGACCATGTTGTGGTATCAAAGACTGAGACATATTGGAGAAAAGGGCCTTCAAACACTACACGGTAAAGGTATGGTTGAAAGTATGTCTAATTTCACTCTGTATTTTGATTTCTTCGAACATTACATATATGGTAAACAAAATCGAGTAAGATTCCCATCTGGTGCTACAAGAGCAAAGGGGATCTTAGAATTGATACACAGTGATGTGTTTGGACCTGTTCCTATTCCATCCCTAGGTAAATATATGTATTATGTTTCATTCAAAGATGATTTCTCAAGGAACACATGGATTTATTTTCTTAGAAAGAAATATGAGGTATTTAATAAATTTAAAGAGTTTAAGGCTCTGGTAGAAAATTAGACAGAGAAGAAAATAAAGGTATTGAGAACAGATAATGGTGGGGAATTTTGCGGAAATGAATTCGAAGAATTCTGTAAGAAGTGCAGTATATCAAGGCAGAAGACTACTCCATACACTCCTTAGTAGAATGGAGTTGCAAAAAGGATGAACAGGACACTCATGGAAAAAGCAAGGAGCATGCTCAATGGTGTCGAGTTAGGACAAGAATTCTGCACAGAGTCAGTGGGTACAACATGTTACCTGGTCAATCGATCACCCTCATCAGTGTTGGATGATAAAACTCCACACGAGGTATGGATTGGAAAGAAACCCTATCTTGAACATCTTACAGTGTTTGGTTGTGATGCTTATGTACATGTTCCAAAGGAAAATAGGAGTAAGCTGGATAATAAAGATGAAAAGTGTATCTTTATTGGTTATAAAGATGGTGTGAAAGGTTATAAGCTTTGGAACCCATAAACTAAGAAGACTCTTTACAGTAGAGATGTTGTTTTTAGAGAGGTAAAAGATGTTTCCAAACAGGAATTCCCACCAAGGAAAAAATAACCTGAGAAAATAGAGCTTGAGTTGGATGATGCAAAATTTGAATCATCTAAAGAAGATGAAGCAAAAGAAGAAGAAGAACCCCATACCCCAGTATTGAGGAGATCAGTGAGAGAAAGAAGGCAACCAGAAAGGTATAGTCCACTTGATTTCCATTCCAATTTCGTTTTATCTATTACTGATGATGATCCCAGAACTGTCAGAGAAGCAGTGAATTCAAAGGATAGTAAACTATGGAAGAAGGCCATGGTTGAAGAAATGGATGCCTTGGATAAGAATGAGGCATGGGATATAGTTGAGTTGCCATCTAGAAGAAAATTTTTTGGTAGAAAATGGTTGTTTAAGAAGAAGTTTAATGCACAAGGTAAAGTGGAGAAATACAAAGCTCGGTTAGTAGCAAAAGATTATTCCTAGGTAGAGGGAATTGACTTTGGTGAGATTTTTTCTCCTATTGCTAAGTTAACTTCTATTAGATTTATTTTATCTATTGTTGTTTATTTTGATCTTGAAATGGAACAGATGGATGTTAAGACAACATTCCTACATGGGGATCTGGAAGAAGAAATCTACATGAAGCAGCTAGAAGGCTTTGTAGTGAAAGGAAAGAAAGAGTTGGTCTGTATGCTAAATAAATCACTATATGGTCTGAAGCAATCACCTAGGATGTGGTACCAAAATTTTGACCCATACATCCTTGGATTGGGAATTGTGAGAAGCAGGGCTGATCACTGTGTATATTCCAAGCAGGTTGGTAATCACTTCATTTATGTAGTGTTGTATGTTGATAACATGTTGTTGGTAGGAAATAACATGGATGTTATCAAGG
>JZKD02S2394797.1:0-29231 GCA_000966675.3 Picea glauca
GCAAACAGGTGCATCATTAGTGGATCTTTCTCCTTGACTATCTCATCGTTGGCAGTAATCTGTGAAAGGGGACTTCTTATCTTGATCTATTATCCTTTAGCCCCTCTAAAGCCCATATTACATAGGGACGTCTCCCTTGGACCAGCCATCCTAAATAGAAAGAGCCCCCCATCGAGGTGACAGTGGGTGGGGAAGCTCCTGTTACGTCGGTTTTAAGCCTTGACTCAAGCTATCTATACCCCTCCTACAAATCGTACGATAACAGGTCTATCGTACCTTAAGAGGGTAAGTGATTTACTTGTGATTCTTTAGAATTTTGTTTCTGTGCTCGAAAAGCATTAAGAGAAGCTTTCCAAGATCACCATATAGTTTTGTTGAGTTAAGAGGTTAGGAAGGTTGGTAGTGTGACAAATATTTTGAAAATTAGATCTAATTTGGGTATAGAATGAACAATCTAAGAGAAAGTGTTTTTCATCTTCAACATTTTTAGTGCCAAAAAGGTGACACACTCTTTCATCTGAGGGCGTTTTAGAAATTGACCAATGTCTAGTTTTATTATGGAGCTCATGAGAATTTGTTCTTATCTTAGGTATGATTATTTTTTTCTTTACACTTGTCAAAAGAGATAGATAATTTTGATCTTATAGATTAGGGTTGATTACATCCTTAAATTTTGATTTGATGATGTTTTTAATAGTATCTTTATTTTGCAAAATGGTGTCTTCCATGATTCCCCAATAGTTTATCCAAGACGGGGCATCTTTATGCTATCCTCGCTTGAGGCGATGGTGGTTACGACTCAATTTTGAAGCAATTTTAGGAAGCCTCTTGTCTTCCATGTTGTTTAAATTGTTCTTAGTGCCAAAAAGAGGAGTTTCTTCTTGTCCCAAATCCAAAGATCGACTGCTTTACAATGGTTTTGAAGCCCATAATAAGCTTTCCATCCCCAAATAATCATTTTCTCAATGCTATAATTCCAGTTGAGCTTGTGGTGAATATCAATTCCAAGATATTTGTATGAAGTCACTTCCTCCAAGTTCTTCTTATCATCTACTAAGGTATCATAAGTCAAAAACCCATAAATAAACTAAAGAAAAACCACTATCCATCCATGATAGTCTCATATAATGGCTAGATTGATCTATTTAGTCTCAAATGATACCTAATATAGATTTGATATTCCATATAATAATTATATAAAAAAATTATAATATTATAATATAACATTAATATAAATTTTTTTTAATTATTATTATTATTTTTTATATATGAATTACTTTGTTTATAAATAATATTTGATTTATAAAATTTAAGATATTGATATAAAATTATTTATTAATTAATCATATAAGAATAACTTTATTTCAAGTGTTATTAATTCCTATCAATAATCATATGTCTGATATTGAAACATAGTAATATTGGCATTTTCTAAAAGAATATCCATGAAATGTATCATTCCATTTAGTATGGCAAGAGCATTCCTACACCACTGGGAAACTCTTCGGCTACATCAACGACTTTTTTTTAATTATTCCTTTCGGCTACATTAACGACTTTTTTTTTAACTATTCCTTCACCATTCGGAAACTCTTCAGCTACATCAACGACTTTTTATGTGGGAAACATTTTTTTGAGCTACCGTTAGAACTACAAAATTTTAAACAACAATAAATCTCGCTTGATTGTGAACGATGTTACAAACGAGGGTAATGACGTCACGTCACTAACTGGTAAATGAAGTCATTCAATAACGTGAGGGAAATGGCGTCCCTTCCTGGGAAATGACGTTACTAACTGGTAAATGACGTCACTGTCTGTAAACTGAACCAGTGATACAGGGAGACGGAGTAGGTTAATTCAGGGGTAATTTTTTTTTTATAGTTTTGTTTTTAGTAAAAAATTAGGTCTGAATTTCATGAAATTTTCAGGAATAATCTGAATTTTGTATAGATCAAAATTTCATGTATTTTAAATTTTTATTTCATACTTTTTACTTTATTTTTAAACCAACCCATATGTTTAAAAAATTTATAAAACTCTAAATTGACTTAAAAAAACCTACAATAAAAGTAACTCCAAAAGATTAACTAAAAATAAATATTACTCCCAAGTTGGCCCACTCCCGTGGAAACAGCTGAGTCGCAAAAAAAAATAACAGATAAGACAGCTGAGTCGCCAAAAAGAACAGTGATCAACGCAAAGGTATCCATAAGAAGAAATAATCGAGGAGGAATGTGGAGCCTTAGCTTCGTCGCAGGTACTTGAACCCTTGAACCTATGGCTTATGTAAAATGTTTAATCTCGATTTGGAGTGGCATATATTTGATTCAGAAGAAAAACAAAATAAATTAGCCAGTTCGCTATGCCAGAATCAATAGGTGTGAAGGGCAGGTAAAAACAATTCTTCTGTTGTTTGCTGTAATTATTTGGTATATAAAAATAATTCTGTCTTCTTTGAACAAGTGTAAGGATAAAAGTAATACTTCACAAAATTTACAAGTCCATAGAACAACTGTATTATTTCTGGATCTTACGTACCTCGATGCATTGGAGGTAAGGTTTATGAAGGAGTGGGTTAACACGGGAACAATCTTTTCTCTTGAATTATTTTTTTTAATAGGTTTTTCAGAGATTTGTTTTTAATTTTTTGAATGAAAGTTTTTTTTTTTTTTACTCAATAGGTTTGATTGGATGTAAAATGCTTATACTTCATGTCGAGTTTTCAAGACAAAGCAACCGAGTGCGCATGACCGTGGGAGAACAACACCACGCACCAGTCGAGAATGATTTCTGCTCATTCAACGAGTCCACACTTCATGGTTTTGAGAACTATATTCTACACGTCAAAAAATGTGTCTTCTTTCGTACACAATGTCGTTCTTCCATGTGTTTTCTTTTGTATTCAGTGTCTAAGCCATTGAACAACAATGCTCCGCATGCTTTTGGGCGAGCAAACTCATTCATCTGTCTCAGAAAGCCAAGGCATCTAGCGTACAGGAACAACTTTCCATTAAACAGCGTTGTTTCATAAAACTGTAATTCCTAGGGTTTCTATGATTGGCCGTAACAACTTCTTTCATTAACTGTCGTCCAAATAGTATTTCGGGACGCTGGCTGCGTTCACATTACGGCCATTATATTTACCCTGCTTCCTTTTTATGATTAAAATAGATAATATAACTAATAAAGTAAAATAATGCTTTTAAAGTTACAATATGGATGACTTACTTTTCATTATAGGAAAATTCACCAATACTTCTTCACTTAGGGAAATAAAGCTTGAACCAGTAATCCATGTTTTATCAATTGTGTTATCTCATGGAGTTATGGATGACTTATTTTGATAATAATTAAGTACACGAAATATATAATTATGCCATTGATACAGTAGCTAGATATGGATGAATTTTTAATAATACTAAAAGTGTATAGATTCTAGAATATATGGTTAGTTATTGTGGAATTTTTATAGATGTTATTTTCATAGATTTTATAGTTTGGGAAGATGATGTAAATATTTATAGTTATTGTGGAATTTTTATAGATGTTATTTTCATAGATTTTATAGTTTGGGAAGATGATGTAAATATTTACAGGTTTGAGACAAAGTCAATGTTTAATTAAGATTTCCATAATATGTAATTATTAGATGTGTGGATAGAGTTATTGTTACATAATATTGTTAGGGGTTTTATATATCAATTTGGTATGTAGTTTAGTTCTAACCTAAAAATAAATTATTATTATTATTATAAATTACCTATAAATATGTATAAGTATGATTTATGAAACTATATTAATTTTATATTAATTTAAAAATATTTGCATTCCAATGTCACTTTTATTAATTTGGTCTTATTTTAGTGTAAGTTTGTAAGCACATTAGCCTCTGAAATTGGATTTCAAAATTTGAGAATTTGACTCAAAATTGTAAAATCAAATTCCAAAAATATAAATATTAGATTTCAAAAGTTTAAAATAGGAAAATAGAAAAATGGATTCCATATGCATGAGTATCACTAATTCACAATAACACATATTTCAATAAATTTGAAACAATTATATTTTTTGTCATGAAAAAAATAGAGGAAATATAAGTACAATCCTTAGGTGCAATGGGCTATCCAAAATTGATACAAAAATGACTTATAAATAAAACTAATATGTAGGATAGGACTATCAAAAACAAGTCCTATAGAGACTATAGTCACTTGCAACAAACATTGAGTAATAACAATTTAATTTTTAATCATTGGACTATCAAAAGCTTTAACACTAGAGACCAAGAAACTAACCATAGTTGTCAAACATCTCGAGTAATAAAAAACTATATGTCCAAGAATTGTCTCTCGCTCCTATGGAGAATTTGGCCTTTAGAGAATTCCTCCAAAACCAACTTTTTTACATCAAGCAATAGTGCATCCTTAGAAAGAGAATTAGCATTAGAGTTTTGTTCATGAAATACATGCTTGAAGTTAATTTGTTGAAACTATGCAAATATTGTCTTCAATTTTTGAGCGATATGGAGCAGACCCGAATTAGTTACTTGGTTTTCATCATTTATCCATTTAATGATTAGTTCAGAGTTCCAAAAAAACCTACATAACCAGAATATTCCTTTCAATAGTACATTTTAGCAATGCAAACAATGCATTGAATTTTGCTTGGTTATTCGAGCAATGCCCCAAGTTTTATTTCCCTAAGATATAGTGAGATTTCGAGAGATGAAAAATAAAACCCAGTGCGCAAGTTTCAACCCATGCAGTCTAAAAATCCCCAAGGGACCACCTTATTTATAGGAATCTGTTCCAACTCACATTTTGTACATGGTGTGTACTTCTGTTCTGTTGTGATATTTTAAGCATTTGGTACATTACACAAAGAACTAAATGTTTTGAGTTCTCTCATGCTAAAGAAACTTTGGAAACAATCAACTAGAAATGTCCATCGCAAATATGATCCACTTGAACCTAAAACTCAATCTCATACCAAAATTCTTGGTAAAAGGGGATTCCAGAAAGAGATGAACATTTTTTTCACCATTCCTCTTGCATAAAATACAAATGTTAAGCCCAATTTTATTCCTCTTCTGGAGTCTATCCCATGTTGGTGCCCTCTCTTTCAGCACTAGCTATAAAAAATGATTTTTTTTAATGGCCCCTTAATTTTCCATAACTTTTTTTACCACCATTGACAATTTTCTAGAAGTAAGGATTGTAAGGCTAAGTATCCCAATTTGGTTGAACAATGTACTCTTGTGAAATTAAAAGACTAAGAAAGTCCATCCTCGTTCTCAAATAGATAAATATGTACCTTACCTAATTCATAAGTAATCAAACGCCAATGTTGATGCCATTCTACCTCAAGACCCAACACCTGAGCCCTAAGCCAACCTTGTCTCCAAATAGACAAACTGTCGGGATTTCCTACTCTATTAAATGTGAAGTGACATGTAGCTCGAAAATGATTAACAAGATTCTCTAGAAGAAAAATGTTTCCCCCACAGCCAACAATAACATCAGTGTCAATCCTAACTTGTGCACTCGAGCCTAGCTTCCAAGCTAGGTACCTCCCAATAATAGGAAAATCCAACATCAATGCTTTCCACTGATTCAAGACCCCCTAAATAGTCTTTTGAGGAAGAGAAATTTAGTTCAGTTTCAAACAAGGCACTATATATTTTTATATCAATGTAAATCACTACAAATTATTACGAGCGCTGAAAACCCAAAGAGATCTGGCAACAAGAGATTTCCCAAAGATGCAAATATATTTTAATCCCTAGCCTCTCTATCCCGTATAGATGGATACAACCTTATAGCCAACCAGATGAGACCCTCAGTACTCACCTTTCCCTGTCCAAAGATAATTGAAATGAATCTTGCGGATTTTTTTTATAAGAATGCCCTTAGAAATGTAAGTTGATAAATGCCAGTATACTGAGATAGATTCACATACCAATTTAATGAGAATCAAATGAACACATGAAATCCACCTATTGCACCTAATAATTATCCTCTTCTCAACCTTGGACAACAACCATTTTCAATTAGATGCCCATACTTGTTATGATCTAAAGTGTATCCAAGGTATTTCAAACCATCATCCAACTCATAGACAAGAAAATCAAAGAGATTGAGCAAAACATTCTAAATTCCAGCCTCAATAGATGGGAAATGAATGGCCAAATTATTTACATTAATTGTCATACCTTTAGCATCCAAGATTAGATCAAGTATATCTTTAATCTGTCTTCCCTTTGTCTCCAAATAGTAGAAAAAAAAGAAGAACATCATCAATGAATAATAGGCGTGTGAGTTTTTCCGTTTGACCGATCTTCACCCCTTGGATTTTTTTCATTCTTTTCTCATCTAAAATTTCTAAACTGAGGCCTTTCATTGCTAACAAAAGAAAATACAGAGATAGGGGTCATGCTTGTTTAAGACCACGACATGTTTTGAAAAATGTCGAGCCCAAAACATTGATAAGAATATCTAATTAATCCAATGTGATACAATTCATACTTCACTTAACCAGAGGTAAGTTGAAGCCAATATGAAGAAGAGGGAGTCTAAGGAAGAACCAAGAAACTGAATCTGGTTGTTTTTATAAAATGCAAACCCTCCTAAGTTGTACCAATTGCTTAATGTATAAGTCTTCCCTTAAGGAAGATGAATTGTTCTTGTGAAATAACTTTGGATAGAATCGGTTTGATCCTAATTGTAATGATCTTTGTTATGATCTTAAACAATTGCACAAAGAAATTGGTCTGAAATCATTATAAGAGGAAGGATAGTTCACCTTAGGAATTAGAGCAATGAATGTAGCATTGAAATTCTCAGGAATTTTTCTGATGCATTGAACTTCCTCCACTACCTAGAGTAATTCATCACCCAAGACTTCAAATAAGTCCTCAAAAAACTCGGTCGTCTAAGTGTCTAGACTAGAACTCTTGTCTCTTTTAAAGGAGCTAATGACCCCCAAATTCTACCCTCATGAAAGCATTGTAAAGGATTTGATTTTCCTCTTCCTCGACGAGATTTATAAAAATTTGATCATTTTAATTATCTCCCCATTCCTTACCTGATATGGATCCTTAAAAATATTATTAAAATTATCAACCCCATGGAGCCCAAGTCCAAGAAACCTATTACCTTATTTCCATTATTGTCTTCAAAATACCAAATCATATCAACATGCTTCCTATGATTTTCAAAATTTTCGAAGAATTTCATATTTTGATCCCTTACTTCGATCCATTGAGCCCGATTCTCTTTTTCAAGTAATAATTTGTCTTGATGAGTCTCTACACTCTTTAAGAGAATCTCGTGGTAGAGGGATCTCATTATGGTGTTTATAAAATGTTTCCATATATTGTCTAATACTCCCAAGAGCGCAATCCCTACTCTGTTTCTTTTCCTTTTCCCACGTAACAACTTTCTCCTTTATCTGATGAAGTGAATTTGCAAATTGTAAATTGGTTGGGAAATCCAAATCTAGTTGATAATGTTTCCAATTGTCTCAGATGAGGGTTTGAAATTCCTCCTCTTTTGACCATGAAGAGTTATACATGAAAGGTTCCTAAGGCACGTTCTCCACTTTTCCTAGTTATGAAAATATGGGAAAGTGATTTGATCATACCAAATGTGATCAATCCTGAGGAGTATTGAATGATGGGTGATGATCCCAGGAATAACAATGATGTATTGTACTTTTGGTCTCCTACTTTACTTGTCAACCTGGGGTTCTTACAAACTTAAGAGATCGTATGCACTATATGTGCAGTATGCAATTGTCATAGAAAAGGTTTGAAAAATTATCAAAGGTTGTGTATGTGCAGGAAATCAAATGACATGAAGCAGTTATAAATTAATTGCTTGAACCAAACACACCAAATTGAAAGAGAAACGAAGCTAAAGTGCATGAAAAGAATTTATCCTACTGCATCAAAGATTATTGAATCATGAAAGTCAACCTGAAGTAAAAGATGTATCTAGTTTGAAAGTATAACAAAGAACTATGATAAAAGTAGAGTTCTAAGTTATGACAGAAAAAATGTAACGGAAATGAAACTACACTAATTTATAAGAAAAACAATCTAATTCTTTGATAATTATCCATACAAATGTATTTTTATTGTTTGTTGATGCTTTCAGGAAAATAATAATAAGCTAAGTCAAAATTTGAATCTAAGACAAACCTATAGGAGATTTCTATAGGGACTGTGCATTTCTACGGGATCTGCATCCTAAAAGGGGTAAAATGAAGTCTCAAAAGGTAGTGCAAGTCTTTAAATTTTTTTACAAAGCTATACTATAAAATAAATGAAGTGAATCTATGGTTCTTATCCTTGGGAGGCACTTAAGGGTGCTCCAAAAGGTTATTGAATATTTCTACGGGATGCTACTACAATTGGCAAGTTAGTCAAAATCTTAACATAAATGAAAATTTATCATGCAAAGCTAAATATAACTTTAGTAGAGAATGAAACACTATCTAAGAAACACCTACTATGCATGAAAGCTACAAAAATAGTAAAAAGGGTCCTTGAGCACTCTTGGATGGGCCCTACCTGAGAAGCACAAGGAAGCTAAAAGGAACTCTTAATAGATTGAAGGAAAAACCATTTTATTCATAAATATCAACAATACATCAGGAACATCAAAGTTCTTAGTTCTTCAAAAAAAAAGTATTGTAGAACATTTCCATACAATGCTTCTCCAGAAATTCGCTATCCTCCTCTCTTAGACTAGAGGCCTATATACAACTAGAGAGTTTGGCCTCCCTTCATAAATTAAGGAGAATGATGAGTAAATGAGGGATCCCATTCCTTTACATCTATATTCTTGAATTGTTGTTGATCAGAAGTGGTCATAAATGCATAGGGAACGCTCTTGGAAGTAGTTGTAGACAATTTTCCTTAATCTTTGACTGGAAACTCATTCGAGGAGACAAAATCCTATGTTTCTAGGAGGTTGGTGCCCTTGATTCCTGCAATTTGACCTAGTTGGTGGAACACATGTCTTTTCCAAAAATATTAGTGCAAAAAGGTATATTAGACACAAAAATCCACCTCAATCATACATTCATTAAACAACATACAAAATACCCATGACTGACTATTAAATATGGTAAAAAACAAACATTAAGTCATTTTGTGGTGGCTCTGGATGGGGTGTTAATTGTCCATCACAGACAAATAGGACAGGTGGAGCACTCCAGCTCTGATAAGGCCACGTGATCCCTCCCCGACGCCACCCTCCTCTAATTAATGTCGGTCACCTCGACTCCCCCTCGCATTCACTCCTTTGGGTACATGTTGCTCCTGCTCCGACGTGCCATCTCCATTATCCTCTTCATGGTGACGGTTGAACCATCTGACCCTTTACTCCTACGCTTGTGTGAATATATGCTTTAGTTCTTATTTTTGGTGACTGCTCTTTCGTCGGGATCCCATGAAATTTTCCCCACTAGTCTTCATCATTTTGACACTCTCTTCTGGATTGGATTCTCCACCTGCTCTTTCGTGCTTGAATCTGACTTTCTCCCTCTCTTGGTAATGCCCGAACCACGAGCGACCAAAAAGAGTTCCTCTGTGGTATCATACTTATGGTCGAATGGTTGTCTGACCGCCTGCACGCAATCTTCCTACACCAATTTCGTCGACCTCCTCTTCGTCTTTATCCTCCCCTCTCTTTGAAAATGATGGAAACTCACTTGGTTTCGGCCCCGACCCCCCAACAGATATTGCATCCTCCTCTTTTCCTCCCTCTGTCCCATTTTCCCCTCCACTGCCTCCTCCCCACCCCTCTGCCCCCATGATGGAGACCCCTCCCTCGCCTCCTTGCATGTCTGCTCGGACTGTGATGCTTGGACGTGTCTTCTTGTCACCTAGGAGAATTTGCAAAGCCTCATCTTCGATGCCCATAGGGACATGGACAACCTGCATTTCAGGATGGAAGTTATGGAAAGATGGGGGGAGCGGTTGGAGCAAAAATCCTTCTGATTGCTACACATAAACTTCTTCCTCAAAGTATCCATTTAAAACTATTGATTTGACATTGATCCAGGTGGATATCGGTGGCCACCCACTTATTCCAACTAGCTCAAAACAACCTTATGGCAATTTACTATTTTTAGCAGTTTTTTCGGTTCCTAAACCTCTGGGGCCATTTTGAGGGCCTAAATGAAGTTTTGTTGGGATCGAGCACCTAAATAATAGTTTAAGACTCTAATTGAGCCCCTAAAATGAATCTCCTTGACGATACCTTTTCAACGAGCTATCATGCACCCCAAAAAAAGATCGTATGTGAAAGTTACACCTCCGGGAAGTTGATACACCAAACTACCCAAAACGGGGTCCACAAAACTGTTGGTTTTTCATCTTTCGGGGTTAGGGTTTTGGATTTTCTTTATGTTAAAAAGGCCTTTAGAGACTCATTGCAATCATCTTCTTGTGAATGAGTGTAGCTGTCACACCTCTTCTCAGAAGTAAGCTGTCTCCATTCTAGCGAGTTCATTCACTCTGTATTTTACAGTTCTGTATATTTCGCTCATTAATAGAAATTGTGTATTATTGTATATATTTATTTATCATTATATATCTTCTATATATCTATTTATATTATTGGATATCCGATATATCTCTATAAATTTCCTTATTATATCTCCACTCTCATTTTGTGCCGAAAATAATCTGGATCATAAGTCCATCCGATAAATCTTAAAAATTTTGTAGCATGCAAACGCCAGAAACATCCTCAAATGGATTCAATTCTTGCAACAAAGGAAAATCTTCTTCAAAGTCCACTCCTTCAACTTGAGTATACCCTTTGCATACCAATCTGGCCTTGTTTCTAACTATTTGTACATCTTCATTCAACTTGTTTGTGTATACCCATTTAGTTCCAATTACATTCTTGTCTTTTGGTCTTGGAACACGATCTCATGTCTGATTTTTCTCTATTTGGTCTAGTTGTTCATTCATGACTTTGATCCAATGGTCATCCTAGCTTTCTTGCAAAAACTTTTTGGGTTCAATCATGGACAACAATGCAAATTTTTCTTCTATAAGTGTAAAATTTTGAAACCTTCTTGGTGCAAATATTTGTCTAATCTATAATAACAAGCTCTTGAAGCCTGTTTTAGCCCATGCAAAGCTTTCTTTAATAGACAGACATAATCATTTTTGTCAGTTAGAAAAAAGCGTTCTTGTTGCTCCACATAAACTTCTTCCTCAAGGTCACCATTTAAAAATGTTGATTTGATGTCCATCTGGTAAACTTTGAAATTTATGTAGCAGGAAAAAGACAAAAACATCCCAATGGATTCAATTATTGAAACAGGGGAAAAATATTCTTCAAATTCCACTCCTTCAACATGAGCATACCCTTTGCATACCAATCTGGCCTTGTTTCTAACTATCTGTCCATCTTCATTCAACTTGTTTATGTATACCGATTTAGTTCCAATTACATTCTTTTCTTTTGGTCTTGGAACAAGATCCCATGTCTATGTTTTCTCTATTTGGTCTAGTTCTTCATTCATGGCTTTGATCCATTGGTCATCCTGGCTTGCTTGCAAAACATTTTGGGATTCAATCATGGACAACAGTGCAAATTTTTCTTCTAGTTTGTACACATGTCTCCTTATTTCCAAGAATTTGACTTTCTGGATGATGTTTTTGAACATAGCTTGATGGAGTCTTTGGTTGTGATGTTTCCATTCTTTTCCATTCTTCTGAATCTTCTGCTCTCTGATTCCCATTTATGTTGTCATTTTGCGGTTCATTGTTCACTGATTCTTCATCTGAGTCAACATGATACCGGAGTCTCACTAACTAAAATAGTCCTTCATTTACCTTTACATCTATACTCTCAACTATCTTGTGGATCCTTTTGTTGTAAAATTTGTATCATTTACGTCTGGAGGAGTATCCCAACATGATACCTTCATCTTCTCTAGAATCAAACTTTCCCAAGTTATCTTCATTTATTTTAATGTAGCATTTACTTCCAAATATTTTTAAGTGCTTTATAGATGTTGTTCTTCCATGCCACAACTTATAGGGTGTTTTCTCACTGTTTACTCTTATGTGTGCTTTGTTGAGGATGTTGACAATAGCTTGAACAACTTCTTCCCAAAAGGTTTTGGGTACTTCTAATTCATCAAGCATGGTTATGGCCATTTCTTGAACTGTTTTGTTCATCCTCTCCACTACTCCATTCTGCTGAGGGGTTCTGGCAATAGAAAATTGTCTCTTGATCCCATGTTTTTCACATAAACTGTTGAATTTATCAAATGTGGATTCTCCTCCTCTGTCTGACCTTGGGCATTTGATTTTTAAGTCTATTTCATTTTGTACTTGTGCCTTGAAGATTTTAAATTTTTCAAAAGCTTCAAATTTATTCCTCAACAATTCCACCCAATCTGTCCTTGGTAAAGTCTTATTTTCTGTCTTGCTTAAAGATATGCAACAACTTGCTTCTGCATTCACTTGCTTTGTGTCCAAAATTATTGCATATGTGGCACGCAATGTCATTCAGTAAAGGAGAGAGAATTTTTAACCGTAGCCTTTTGAGATTTGTTTAATCTTGTTCTTACATTTCTGTTGTATCTAAAAAGTATACAACTTACAACTTCATGTCCAAAATTTCCACAAGAGAAACAATATCCATAAAAGAGATTGGGATGCCTTGGAATAAAAAATTTACTTGTGGAAATTGATATTTGCCTGCCAACTTGATAATATTTAGACTCATGTTGCTTCCTTGCTTCAAAATAGAGATGATTCACTTCAGACTACCTCTTCTTTTCTTATTTTGCATTGTTCGACTAAATGTTGTTTCCTTTGAGAGTATCTGCATAACTTGTAGCATTTCCAATGGTTGACTTGTTGGTGCTTGATTCACCTTTGGCATTTTTTACACTTTATTTATATTCCAGTGTTGTTTTGTCATCTGGTGACCTTTGATTGCTCAGGATGTTATCAAAAGTTTCAGATCCATTTACGAATTTTATTTGAGTCTTGGATTTCTCTAAATATTTTCTTAAGACAACTATTTCAGCTTCGAGTTTGTCGCATATATTCTCCTTTTCTTTTATCTGATTTATCAATACTTATTCTTTTCTTTTGGCTTCTTCTAGCTGGATTTTTAAGATGACTATTTATTCACTAACCTCATTGTCTATTTCTTTGTAGACCTGTAACTGTTCTTTTCTTTTTCTCAAGTCGAGAAATTTCCTCCAAAGCACTAATGAGTTCTCCTTCCATGTCTACTACACCTTCACAGTCTTTTGTGTCTGTTTGATCATATTTGTGTTGTTCCAAAGCCATGAGAAGTTTTTCATCCTAAATTATATCAGGCTCGTCTTCTTCTTCTTCAGAGTTGTCTCTATCCTCCTCTAAATAAAAACTATTCCTTTTAAAAGACTTTTTAAAATCACTAAGTTTATCCTTGTCGTTTCTTTCATTTTCTTTGATGTTATTTCTTTTGACGGGACACTTAGAAACAAAATGACTAACTTTACCACAATGAAAACATTTAAATGGTAACATACCTTTATATTTCCCTAAGTCTCTCTTCAGTTTTCTTACAAAGTTAGCTTCTTCTTCATCTGAGAAGTGCTCTGATGAATCATGGTCTTGAGAAGTTGATTATTTGACCGATACTTTGAAAACTCCATCCTTTCGATATGGTTGATCCTTTTTAGTCCTCATCTCATAGGCAATCGATATTCCATGTAGCCTATCCATAGTCAGTTTATCTAGTTCATGCATTTCTTCTATAGTAGAGACTTTTGAATCAAATCTTGAGGGAAGAGATCTTAGAACTTTCTGAACTACCACAATTTCTTCAATCTTTTCACTCAACCAATTAATAGTGTTTATAGTTTCATCTACTCTGAGAAAGAAACTTGTAACATTCTCATCTTCACTCATCTTTAAACATTCAAATTACATTCTGAGAGCTTGAAGTTTAGCATATTTTAATTTCTCATCACCTTTATAACTATTTACCAGTTTGTTCCATATTTCCTTTGCGGATTCCAGCTGCATCACTTCAAAAAACTTTATTTTTGCATGTCCACCTTGGATGGCATTCATAGCTACATCATTGTTTTAGTGATTTTTCTTACCAACGTCATTAGTTGGAAGAGTTGTTGGAATTTCATAACCATCTCTACTACTATATGCCATATTTCCATACCAAGAGACATCAAGTAGGTATTCATTCTGATTTTCCAAAAAAAAAAATTGTTCCATTGAATAGAGGAGGTCTAGTTGAAGAAAAAAAAACATCTTGACTTGCCATATTCTTTGTGTGATCTTCCTTCCAACTGTTAATTGTTATTGAATGAACCTGGCTCTGATACCAATTGTTGAAACTCAACAATACTGAGAGAGGGGGGAGAGGGGGCGGTGTATCAAATTTGTATTAAATTTATGTTTTTTTTTTCTTCCAACCATTTAAGTTATTAGTAGTGCGCACTTAATGATAAGAAAAAACAAAAATCAAAACATCATGTGCACTTAATGACAAACAGAGATTAAACCAACACACTTAATGACACGCATAAATAAAATACATCACAATGAAGATAGTACACCAAGATTTTATGTGGAAACCCAATGCAGGAGAAAACCACAAATATTCTTTCTTTATGTTATTTTGCAAGCACCAACTTACACTTCAACTCAACAGGCACCCACCTGTCACAGATAATGAGGACAACAATCCTCTCAGGCACCCACCTGTTACAAAATGATGAGGACTCCAATCCTCTCAGGCAACAACCTGATACAAATGATGAGAAATTCAATCCTCAGTGACCTACAACTCACCTAGCACCACCCTTTCGGCCTGATTTCAAAAAAAAAAAAAACCTTTCAATGCAGACTTGCAAATTTGTATTTTTGTTCCTATGAACAGTTGCAGTTTTATTCTTCCCTTCACTTCCGCGCACTACACAATCAGGGCGTATCCATACTTATATCATTTTGTCCGAATCCACCTTCTTGTATGTGGACGTGTGACAATTACAACGTGGACAAACTTTGATCATATGAAAGTCCTCTTAGTTATAATTTTTCTAAATAAAGTATGACGGTTATAATGTGGACAAGCTTTGGCCAAATCAAGATCTTGTCAATTACAATTCGTCTAAATAAATCATGTGGACATATGACGGCTACATTGTGGAAAAAAATGTTATTGAACATTCTTTGACTAAATCAAACGGACAAATTTTCGTCATAGTCCATTCCGTCACATTGCATTCCATCACAGTCCATACCGCATAGTTCATACTTTTCAGTCCATACTGCTCAATTCCATACTACTTAGTTCCATATTGCTCATTTCCATACTGCTAAGTTCCATACTTCTCAGTCCATACTGCTCAGTTCCATAGTGCTCATTGTCGCATTGTCACACTGTCGCACTTTCACACTATCACATTGTCGCTTTGTCCATTGTCACACTGTCCCACTATCTACTGTCACATTATCGCACTGCCACACTATCCACTGTCACATTGTCCCACTATCTCACTATCCACTCACACTATCGCATTGTCCACTATCACACTGTCGCACTGTCACATTATCCACTATCACACTGTTGCACTGTCACACTATCCACTGTCACAATATCACACTATCCACCGTCACACTATCGTATTATCTACTATCACATTGTCGCATTGTCACACTTCAGTCGTTCGTTGACATCAGTGAAAACATATGTTCAACACATTAAACCATTTCAAATTATTAGATGTTGAGAAATACAAATCTTAATTAGCTTGCTACCAAATAAATTCTCGACCAAGTCTTCATAGTTTCTTTTGTATCTATTAGCTAAAACAAGGTCCTCATCTAGCCATAGAAGATTAGGGTTGGAATCATTGCTTAAAATAATATATCGATTACTAGTTTTTCTAACATAAAAGTCTCCTAGCAAGAGGATGTTGCATTCATTTATGAGACTGTAAATATCTTGTTCTAATTCATTGCAAGGACAATTTTTATCTAGATTGTTTTTCTTATAAAAACTAGAATTAATAGGCATGGAATAAAAAATTGATATATAAATCTTTTCAACATTAGTGTCTGAAATGTCCATCGACAGATATTGGTTGAAAGGGTTTTCCTTGTGAAACTTAATGTGAGGAAGAATGTTATTTTTTATGTAACAAGTTATGCCTCCATCGACATGTATTGTTGAAAGGGTTTTCCTTGTGAAACTTGATGTGAGGAAAAATGTTCTTTTTTATGTAACAAGCTATGTCTCCAATCCCTTTATGGTAATAGATCTTGCTACATATTGTCCACAAGACAGATTCTTCTATGTCAAGGACCTTATATTCTCCATGCTCCCAAGTTTCAACTACAAATATATTATCAATTTCACTCAGGATTGAACTTAATATACACCTTTTGCCCCATGGAAAGCCACGACATTGCTAGAAGCGGATTTGGAGTGTTCCAAATTCCTATTGTTATCTTTTTGGTTTCTATCCATAATAAAAGCTTTTTTGTTCCTAATTATTTCCCATTTGAACTTCTTTCCTTAATTCAAATTACTCTTATTGAATTAGGCCTTCATTATAAATATTAGAGCACACAAATAAACCTATTTTTATGCTCAATTAGTTTTCTGAGCCTCTTTGCTTCTAAGAGACAAGTTGTTTCAATTTGTAATTTATTTTTTTAGTTCTTCTTTGACTATTGTTAGTGTGTCCTCAACTTTCTTTTCTTTTATACCAAAAATTATGAGGTTCAAGGCTCTTTTGTCACAATCATTGTCTAACTCTATCAAGGCCAAATTGTTGTTTATTTTTTCTTCGAACTCTTTAATCTTGTTCCTTAGATTAAGATTTTCTATATTATCAACCTTTCCTTTTTGGGGTGATTTTTTCTTTTCTTGGCTTTGGTTTTTCATTTCTTGTAGTCTAACCTCCATTTTTTGCAACTAAGTCTCCAATAGTAGTATTCTATTGTCTATTTGTTTTTGAATCTTGTCTTCCAAGGATCTAAATTTATTATCAAGCATTACCTCTAACCCTATTTGAATTTTAGCTTCTATCTCTTCTTTGTGTTTTTCTAATGATTCTTTATATTCACAAGATTATCTAAGGTTACTTTGCAACGCCTCCCCTTGAGATTTTTTGGTAAATGCAGTGACTTGTTCATTTTGGAGTAGAGATGAAATTAATTATATGAAATTGAGTATGTAGGTTCCACAACTAGTCATAATTTTGTTAGAATTTTCTCTGGATGAACACTGTGTATGAGGTTTTGAAATGTTCAACTTTTTGAGTGCACACTCCACCCAGCATCAGGGACACTTGACGCTATCATAATTGAAATGAGTGCTAAGGTTTCTATTTAAAGGGGAAGAATGGTGTGTGATTGTTGAGCATAAGAAATATGAATAAATTTAACAGTGAGATAAAAAATTGATTAGAAAAGAAAAATTAACCATTTAGGTCAAATAATAATAAAGAAAATAATTAGAAAATAAAACAATATTAAAGTTTTTAGAAATAATGAAGGCGTGGAAGTTATTGAAATCAATTCGAAATTTTGATAAAAATGTTAATAAAATATAATGAATTAAGGTTAACTAGGAAAATATAAAGCTTAGACGAATAGAGAAGAAAAATATTATAAACAAGAGTGAGTGAAGAAACTTGTCCACCTAATTAAGTCTACCTCCATAAAAATGATACATGAACTTCATAAAACAGAAACACATAGATGGATGGAACCTCACTCTGAGAAAGAAGAAATGGTGGAACCTCATGATTCTCCAAGTCAAGCTCCTCAGGAAGGTATAGTTACCACATTAAAAGATGAATTAAGGTTGACTAGGAAAATATAAAGCTTAGACGAATAGAGAAGAAAAATATTATAAACAAAAGTGAGTGAAGAAACTTGTCCACCTAATTAAGTCTACCTCCATAAAATTGATACATGAACCTCGCCAAATAACCAATGATAGGCTCTTTCATGAGACTTGAACCTTCACCCTACTTGATGCAACCCTCGATTTCCTTTTTTATAACATTGATTTTCCTTTTACACTTGTTTTAACCTAGGAGTTGGATGAATGCCTAAAAATCTTTACGAAGCATGCTCAATCATGTTCTAATGTACAACTCGATCCATCCGTGTCAGACAAAAAATAACCGTGTTCATCTGGTTTTTTAGAAATCTCTTCTTAGACATAGATCTATCTAGTGCCCAATCTAGTTTGATTCAATAGATTGATTGGGTCTTAGATAACAGTGCGCATATCACTTTTCTCATCATGAAGATGAAGATGAAGATTATTAACGTCCACTAAGACCGAATTGGTTTATCAGACCTTAAGAGGGTAAGTGATTACTTGTGATTTTTTAGAATTTTGTTTTTGTGCTCGAAAAACATTAAGAGAAGTTTTCCAAGATCCCATATGGTTTTGTTGAGTTAAGAGGTTAGAAAGGTTGGTAGTGTGACAAATATTTTGAAAACTAGATCTAATATGGGTATAGGCTGGGCAATCTAAGAGAAAATGTTTTTAATCTTCAATCTTCTTAGTGTCACAAAGGTGACACACACTCTTTCATCCCAAGGCGTTTTACGAATTGACCAACGCCTAGTTTTATTATGGAGCTCGTGATAATTTGTTCTTATCTTAGCCATGCTTATTTTTTTCTTTAATATATAATTTTGATCTTCTAAATTAGGGTTGATTACATCCTTAAATTTTGATTTGATGATATTTTTAATAATATCTTTATTCTGCAAAATGGTGTCTTTCATGATTCCCTAATAGTTTATCCAAGTCGGGGCATCTTTATGCTATCCTCGCTTAAATCGATGGTGGTTACGACTCGATTTTGAAGCAATTTTAGAAAGCCTCTTGTCTTCCATGTTGTTTAACTTGTTCTTATACATTAGGTATCTAGTCATAGTCGTGCTCTCAATGGGGGAGAGGTTTATTTCTAAGAGGAGGATGAGATAGGGCGTATTTCCTTTAATTTTGAGATCATAGGTTATAAAATTCTTTTGTTTTTTCTCTATCTTTCTCCAGGATTCATGAGAGATACTACAACCGCACAATTCACATCCATAAAGAATAACAGGTGTAACGGGAGTCTCAAAGAGGAGTTTCTTCTTGTTCCAAATCCAAAGATCGACTGATTTACAATTGTTTTGAAGCCCATAATAAACTTTCCATTCCCGAATAATCATTTTCTCAATAATATAATTTGAGTTGAGCTTGTAGTGAATATCAATTCCAAAATATTTGTATGAAGTCACTTCCTCCAAGTTGTTGTTATCATATACTAAAGTATCATAAGTCAAAAACCCGTGAATAAACTAAAGAAAAACCACTCCCCATCCATACTAAAGTATCATAAGTCAAAAACCCATGAATAAACTAAAGAAAAACCACTCCCCATCCATGATAGTCTCATATAATGGCTAAATTGATCTATTTGGACAAAAATGCTACCTAACATAGATTTGATATTTCATACAATAATTATATAAAATTTCATACAATAATGTCTAATATATTTCATACAATAATGTCTAATATTGAAACATAGTAATATTGACAATTTCTAAAGAATATCCATGAAATATATCATTCCTCCATTTAGTGGCAAGCAAGAGCATTCCTTCACCACTCTGAAACTCTTCGGCTACATCAACGACTTTTTTTTTAATTATTCCTTCACCACTCGGAAGCTCTTCAGCTACATCAAGACTTTTTTTTTTTTTAATTATTCCTTTGCACTTTTATAACAATTTTTTTGAGCTAGCTACATCAACGACTCTTTTTTATAATTATTTCTTTGCAATTTTATAACATTTTTTAAGCTAACGTTAGAACGACAAAATTTTAAACCACAATAAATCTCTCTTTATTGTGAACGATGTTACAAACGAGGGTAATGACGTGATTGAATGACGTGAGGGAAATGATGTCACTAACTGGTAAATGACGTCATTCAATAACATGAGAGAAATGGCGTCTCTTACTGGGAAATGACGTCACTAATGGGTGGTAAATGACGCCACTGACTGTAAAATTACCAGTGATAAACGGAGGAGGAGTATTAGGTAGCAATTTTTTTTTTTAAATAAAAAAAAAGTGGGTTTGAATTTGGTGAGATTTTCAGGGGTGGGTGAGGGGTATTAATAGAAAAAGTTTAATATTAATGCCTCCCATCTACATATAATTTTTTCTATTAATGCCCCCCATCTACATAGTCTGAATTTTGCATGGATCAAAATTTCATGCATTTCAGATTCTTACTCCAAAAGTTTTATCCCATTTTAAACTAACCAAAATATTCAAAAAATCAATCAAATTTTATCCCATTTTAAACTAACCCAGATATTCAAAAAATCAATCAAAATTTTGGATTGGCAGAAAAATTTTGGATTGACAGAAAATTTAAAAGCCTATCCCCCTAAAACCTGCCGAAAAAATTACTTCCGAATTAACCCACTCCCGTGGAAACAGCTTAGTCACAGCTGAGTCGCCAAAAGGAAATAAAAAGTAACAGATAGGATAACTTAGTCGCCAAAAAGAGCGGTGATCAACCCAAAGGTTTGCACAAGAATAAAGAATCGAATAGAGTAGTGATGCATAGTACTCCAAAGGTACTTACGTGCTTTGTATCAAAATTAAGGACTAAAGGCTTGCAAATGTAGAATAAATTAGAATGAATTTAGTGGCATAACTACATTTAGAATGAATTAGAGTGGATTTAGTGGCATTACTCCATTTAGTGGCAACATACGGCCGGAATGTATTACGGGTTGCGAAAAAGATTATATAATGGCATTGGGTGGTTCAAACTTCTACTACCTCCACGCAGTTCTTCTCCATCTGAACTGGCCAAGATATCAGCGATCAATAATTTGTACGGTAAATCACTTCCAATATTGAAGTTCTTTAGCGATCCTTGATCGACTGCGCACTTGCATATTTAAAGCCGGGTCGTTCCTTCTGGAGGCCCTTCAGCTGATTTTGTAAGTTGTTTCGACATTCGCTGCATTTAAACAAAATTTCATTTTGCTTTGTATTTTTACAGAAGCTGTTTTGTTCTTTGCTTTCTTTGCAGGCACAGAGAATCGAGGAAGTACATGTGTTAGTGGGGTTTCTTTTATTTGTTAAATATTTTTGCTACATGTTTCGAAATTCACCGAAGTCTGGCCAGATTTAGCTGAAGCATCCATAGCTTCCATCTTGTAGCGTTCGCTTTTACATTTTGTAGGCTGTAAGAATAAAATTTGGTACAGAATATGCTTTAATGGCTTCGAGGCCTTTGAATTTGCCCCCTGGATTTAGATTTCGTCCCACGCACAAAGAACTAGTAGAATTTTTGAAACGCAAAGTTCGTGGTTCGATCGAGATGGAGCATGACATTATTACCGAGGTTGATATTTGCAAGTGTGAGCCGTGGGAATTGCCTGGTAAGTTATATGATCTTAGTTGTTATTTGTGAATTGTGTTCTGAAAATTTAGTGATTTGAACCCTCTGCGCAGTTGAAGATCTATAAGGGTTAAGATTGATGAGTATCGTTTTTCAAAAGCTTGAAATTACTGTTTAATAATTAGCTAATTAGAATCCCCATGCTCTCCCTGTCCTAAAATTTTCAGAATTTCCAGTTTGTCATAACATTTCTTGAGGTATGTAGAGAAAGGCCTTCTGACTGGAAGAGATCAGGAGTGGTATTTTTTCCGCCGGAGGAACAAGAAGTATACAAATGGCACAACAATACAGAGGGCCTCGGAAGCGGGTTACTGGAAGGATACGGGAAAAAGCGATGAAATTATGAGCTCTGATATGCAGCCAATTGGAAAGCGAAAAAGTTTTACATTTTACATAGGTCATCCCCATCGAGCTTATCAAACGGAGTGGCGTATGCATGAATATCATCTCGTCGAGGAGGAATGTGGAGCCTTACCTTCGTCGCAGGTACTTCAATCTATAAGCCACCTATGGCTTATGTAAAATGTTTAATCTCTATTTCAAGTGGCATAGATTTGATTCAGAAGAAAAACAAAATAAATTAGCCTAGTTCGCTATGCTAGAATCAATAGGTGTGAAGGGCAGGTAAAAACAATTCTTCTGCTGTTTTCTGTAATTATTTGGTATATAAAAATAATTTCGTCTTCCTTGAACTTGAACAAGTGTAAGGATAAAAGTAATACTTCACAAAATTCACAAGTTCATAGAACAACTGTATTATTTCTGGATCTCACGTATCTCGATGCATTCGAGGTAAGGTTTAACTCGGGAGTAAACTTTCCTTCCTAGTTATTTTTTGGCTGCAGGTTTTTCAAGGGTTTGTTTTTAAATTTTAGGTAAATTCAAAATCTTGGTTGATTTTTTTTGACCATTTGGTTTAGTTTAAAATAGGATATAATTTTTGGAAAAAAGTTTTGAGCATTTGAATTAGTTTAAAATAGGACATAATCTTTAGAAAAAATTGGCTGCAGGTTTTTGAAGGGTTTGTTTTTAAATTTTAGGTAAATTCAAAATTTTGGTTGATTTTTTTTTACTATTTGGTTTAGTTTAAAATAGGATATAATTTTTGGAAAAAAGTTTTGAGCATTTGAATTAGTTTAAAATAGGACATAATCTTTAGAAAAAAGTTTTGAAATACATGGAACATTAATCCATGAGAAACTCAACTTATCCTTTTCAACTTACTCCTTAAAATTTGACTAGATTCAAGCTAATTTTTTTACTAAAAGTTTTTAAATTTTTTAAGTTTTTTTTTACTTAAAAGGAGAACTCGGGAAGGAAGATTGCTCTCGAGTTAGCTTACTCCATTTCTGAATAGGTTTGATTGGATGTAAAATGCACAGGATGCTTATGCTTTATGTCGAGTTTTCAAGACAAAGCAGTCGAGCGCTCATGACCGCGGGAGAACAACACCACGCACCAGTCGAGAATGATTTCCTCTCATTCAACGAGTCTACACTTCATGGTTTTGAGAACTATATTCTACACGTCAAAAAATGTGTCTTCTTTCGTACACAATGTCAATGTCATTCTTCCATGTGTTTTCTTTTGTATTTAGTGTCTAAGCCATTCTGACAGAACAATGCTCCACATGCTTTTGGGCGAGCAAACTCATTCATCTGTCTCAGAAAGCCAAGGCATCTAGCGTACAGGAACAACTTTCCATTAAATAGCGTTGTTTCACAAAACTGTAATTCTGAGGGTTTAACAGTCGTCCAAATAGTATTTCGCGAAGCTGGCTGCGTTGACATTACGACCATTATATTTACCCTGCTTCCTTTTTATGATTGAACTTTTTGAATAACTTTTGATTACATAAGTGTGTAAAAATTCACTAAATATAATTTTAATTTTTTAATATAAATCTATTGAAATGTAAAATATTCATAGCTAAAAGTCAATGACAATTCTAACATCAATAAATTTTTTTAATATAAAATAGTTGAAATGTATAATATCCATAGGTCAATGACAATTTAACATCAATAAATAATGAACATGCTATTTATGACCATTCTAACATTAATAAAAAAAAATTAATATAAAATAACAATTCTAACATTAATAAAAAAAATTAATATAAAATAGTTGAAATGTAAAATATTCCTAGGTCAATGACAATTTTAACATCAATAAATGATGAACATGCTATTTCATAATTACGTATTCATTAATAAAAAATGAAATTGACAAACTATCATTTTAAGGAGAGTTATCAAAATTAAAATAAATAAATAAAAATTTATACTTATAATTTTAAAATTTATTAATAAAAAATTAAAAATATGAAAAATAAAAACATTTATTTATATAATCTTTTAAGAAAAAAATTTATTTATTTATTTTAAAAATATATAAAAAAAGAAATAACTTTTATATGAAAAACAAATCTGTAATAAATGAGTATTTAAAAAAAAAAATTGATATAAAAAATATTAAAATTAAAATTAAAATATAACTAATAAAATAAAATAAAAAGTTTTAAAAGTTACTCTGCATTACTTAAGTACTAACTTTGATAATAATTAAGTACAGAAAATACATAGTTATGAATGAACTTTTAGTAACACTGAAAATGTATAGATTTTAGAATATATAGTTATTCACTTCAGAATTTTTATAAATTCTATTTTTCACAGGTTTTACAGTTGGAAAAAGTAGATATTTACAGGTTTGGGACAAAGCTAGTGTTTGCATTAAGACTTTCATTATTTGTGATTTTTCAATGTGTGATACAGTTTTTGAATTACACAATGTTATTGTTGTATTAATTATTTTTTAACTTATTTTGATATATTTTAGATGTTTATACGAGTTTAATGGTAAATAATATGTGTCTTATAGGTGACAGGTTCAAATCCAAATGTGGGTGAGCATTTTCAAAAATTTGAAAATCTGACTCAAAAATTGTAATTAGATTCCAAAAATATAGATATTGGATTCTTAAAGTTTAAAATAAAAAAAATGAATAAGGGTTGTCAGCTCAGATTTTTTTGTTTATACTCCAGCAGATTCAAATCAACCCTACATCGCCTCAGTGAAGTGTAAACCAACCCAACCCAAGCCTCCTCATAAACATTTACAGAGATATATGCAATTACCGCTAAGAAAACTCTATATTATTATGAAACAATTTATTTAACATCTATGCTGCTTTCAACCCTTAAAAACTGAGAAAAGGGAATAATATGTACCTGCATACCTACAATCGATGACTGAGGGTAGGAACTCAGCTCTTTGTCATTCACGGCTCTTGTTTTGGCTCTTGTCTTCAAGATACAAAGATATGAGCTCGATAATAACATTTAATTTAGATAGCTCTTTGTCATTCACGGCTCTTGTTTTGGCTCTTGTCTTCAAGATACAAAGATATGAGCTAGATAATAACATTTAATTTAGATAGCTCTTTGTCATTCACGGCTCTTGTTTTGGCTCTTGTCTTCAAGATACAAAGATATAAATAATAACATTTAATTTAGATAACTTCAAGAGCAGAGCAGAGCTAAAAATACATAATAATATTTAATTTACTAAAAGGGAAAGGGAAAAAAACGTGCCTCCCTCCCGTCCGCAGAGCTGAGAGGAACAGAGCTAAGCCTAGAAAAGAAGAGAACAATAAATTATGATACCTCACTGGAATAGGACCGGAACCGCGTCCAACGTGGTGAGGTGATTCAACTCCCAATTCTTGATTCTTTTTCTTCAATCATCTCCAAGCTCCCTCACATTCATATCCAATTAAACCTCCAACCTCTATAACTTGACAATTTCACATATACAACACAAACACCAACACCATACATAAGACATGAAATAGACACAAGCACAAACCACAATAAGTGACAGAAACCACATTGGAAGCGCTTCCATACTCTCACATAAACAAACAACACAAAGACCAGAACGGAACAGAGATAGAGGAGGAGGTGAATGTGAATAGGCATAGCTGAATGTAGGTTCATTAGATGTATATATGGAGAGGCGCGATAGGCATAACTGAGTGTAGGTTCATAAGATGTATATATGTACCTAAATGTAGGTTCATAAGATGTATATATGTACCTAAATGTAGGTTCATTAGATGCGTTATCCAACATCCACTTTTCTGGCATCTCAGAAGATATTTCCCTTTCCCGCTCTCTGTAACAACTTTTTTTGGTCTTATCTCTATGGAAACGTGGTTCTCTCTGGAACCTTCTTCTTCTCTCGTTCTCAAAGAGACTTATGCCTCTCTCCTTCTCCCTCTAATAAAATTTGAGATTCCGTCAACAATGTCCACTAGATACACAATATTTGCCTCGAAATCTTTCCAGTATATTCCATTCATCCCATTCCTATCGATAGGTAATTATTCTTCATTGTCGATAACTAGAGACTACTTCTCCTCTCACTCTTTGTTGATGAATGCAATTATAGGAGACATCCTCCAGCTTACAAACCTATGAGATGTGGAATATAGCAGCTATGTGAAGCCTTACTCTCAGCTTACAAACCTGAGAGAAAGCCCCTAATAAAGGATTCGTGGTTCCAGGCTGGGACAGGGCTAGTAAAGTATATATGGACTCCTCCATGACGTGAGAGAGAAGAACTCCAGATGATCATCCGGATGAAAAGTGATCTGTTGAGTTAGGACGTGCGTGCTGAGCCCAAGGTGAACGTGGGAAATCCCAAAAGCGTTGGGCACATCATCATGTGAACAAGAACAAAGATGATGTGATGGCCTCCTCTGAGCAGCAATAGAGTTGACGAGAAGACTCCAAATGATCCTCTCGTTGGTGGCAGTGGGAAAGCAGATATGTAGAGCAGACGTGCCTATGGATGAGCATAGGTGAACGTGTGATGACCTGGCTCATCTGTGTAATCCAGTGAATCGGGTCCATGGCATCCCTATGGATGTGGCCCCTAGTGGATGAGCACTAATGGGTGTATCAGATCCTTTGCTATATATTGTTCAAGAGTCAAACCTACCTGTAACCCTAGTTATTATGTAAAGGGTACAGGTTGGCCCTATGTTAATATGATTAATATAAAGAAGATAATTAATAATGTGAATATTAATTATAGTAATAAATATAATAATAAAGTGTATTTGACTTAGAGAGGTCGGCCCTGTTGTCCCAATAAGACGCCCTTGCTAATTGGTCAAAGTCTAATATAAGTAGGAGATGATTCTCCATTGTAGAATCATATCCTCCACACGTGTTTTGGAAATTTCAGCAATTACTTCTCTTTGCCAAAGGTGCACACCTCTCTTGAGCGCTAGGGTTTCTAGGGCTTAAGCACCCTTTTGTGTGCTAAGTCATTCTTGGTGGTGAAAGGTCCTTCTCTTGAAGAGTATAGCAAAGGATTTGGCTGGGTTTTTCTCCCTTGTTTGAGAAGGGTTTCCCAGGATATATCTTGTGTTCTTGCGCATGGTGTTTCTTCTTGTGATCTTGGTTGTTGCAACATTCTTGTTTATGGTTAAGACATGACAAAATTAAATGAACTACATGCTTAACCTATCTTATGAAAAATCAACATGGTATCAAAGCATAGGTCTTAAAAGAACCCATTGCACAAGCATTCTTCACAAGAAAAAGGAAAAATGTCATTGTTGTCGTACAAAAAAATTAGGGCTTTTTATTGAAGAAAATTTTCAGCCTCAAAACCATCTAGAAAAGTGTGCCCTAACCCAAGGAACTCTTTGGCACCTTCAACGCACATTTTCAGTGGGTAGATCTCCCGAAAAGTGAAACCCTAGTTTTCACAAAGTACCATAAGTACCAGAAAACCAGAAGCACCAGTCCAGAAATCCATTTGTCAAGTTTGAGGGGGCAAATTTTGGATTTTCAGAAATCTAACTGCACAAGCTTACTCGCCTCAGCTCAGCGCATCTATCCCCTAGATCAAAATTTGAAAAATTGAAGTTTGAAAAATTAGGGTTTCCTCATAAAACCCTAAGTTGCAGTTGCAGTTACAAAATCAGCTGCAATATCAATTGAAGTATCAGTTGTTGTACCAGTTGCAGTCACCCTTGAAGTCTTTTAAAGAGTTATTACCGCTGCTACCAGATGGTGCCACTACCTGCAAATGCTATCAAAGGTATGTACTCACATATGTTTAAATTGTTAAGCTTTAAAGGTTATTTGCAGGAGAAGGGATCTCTTGCCATAGATCCAAAAGGATCTCAAGATCCAACACTTTCAGAGGAATAATGCAACCTAGGTTTGATTATTCTAATATGCATCTATTTGTTACGACATTATTTTGATCTAGGTTGCATGTTGAAGCTATGACCATCATACTAACCTTTGGTCAAAATTAAAGTCAAGATATTAGATGGATTAAAGTTGAGATCATAGAGTTTGTTCTTTAACCCAACCTTCTGTCAAGATAGAATATTGTCCTAGTACAAAAGACAGGTTAAAGAAATCCCTTATTATCTTGAGTGAAGGAGACTTGGAAGAAAAGCAACACATTGGAAGTGAAGATTCCAGGTTTGATTGTTGTAATTGTCATTCCTCTAACTTATATTTTTAAAGTATGCTACATTACAAATAGGTGTTGTAGCTATGATAACAATCCTTAAAATTGTTTTGATTCTAGAGATGTACTCATTATTCTCCTTTAGGAAATATTCTTGTTTTGGTTCCTCTTGTTTTCTTGTTCCAGACAGGTCAAGAACAAAGGAAGATGCTTATCCTTCAGAGGGAGTCACATTGACTTAGAGGGACTCAAAACTATTTGAAAAAGAGAAAGAATAGAACCATCCTTGAGACAATCAATGCAATAATGCATGATCATAATCTTTCTATGATTTCATGGGCATAAGCATGCATGACGCAATATATTTTCAGAACAAGAGTCTTCACTAGAATAGAAGCCTTCACCAGAGTGAAGCCTGAGATTGAACACTTCAGGTTATTTGGGTGCCCAGTGTATCTTCATGTAACCAAAGAGAAGAAGTCCAAGCTAGATCCTTTAGGAAGAAAGGACACGGTGAATCTTCAAAGACGTTCCAGATCGACGTCCCTGGTCAGAGACAGATTTAGACAAGCAGAAGCGTTGTCCTTGAAGAAGAGATAGTCTTTCAAAGATCCAAAGAATCTCAGATGGAGATTGACAATAAGACTATACCTTCTCCCCCTTCAGCAGTTCAGAGGGAGAAAGACATTATTCCAGTTGCTCCAGTTGATATGCTTAGTGATATTGCAGCAAGGCATAAAATACCTACCTAGACTCACTATGCAAGAGACAGAAAAGCATACAAGCTTCTCAAGGCACCTTCCGAGAAAGTAAAAGAGTTTTTCAAAGCTATCCTCTGGTCATGAGACACTTCATTGATGATAAGACTCCATGTCTTAAAAAAACAACAAGAGAACCAATATGGCCAAATGCCATAACAGAAGAGTACCAGTATACTTGAATAGATGGTGCATAAGATATTATTCAAGGACCAGAAAGAGAAACATGTGGTAAAGCATACAGCTAATGAAAGTATCAAGGTAATACAAAACGAGATCTATAGCCAAAGGTTTCTCTCAAACAGAGGTAGTTGTCTATGATGAAACACTTGATCCAGTGAACCAGATACACTTCCATCCATGAGTTGGAAACTATATCATATAGATTCTTGATGAGTTTGACTTTTGGCAAAAGTATTGTTGATCCAAACCTACAGTGTTGGTGACAAGAACCTGATCCTG
>JZKD02S2394808.1:15217-29231 GCA_000966675.3 Picea glauca
AACTCAATTCTACGCAAACTTACAGGTCATTCTTGCGCACTTACCCAAGTGTGTGAAACACTGTGCAATGTGCGCACTTACCCAGGTGCGCACAACACATAAAATGTGTGCACCCTATCTTTGATAACACCTCTCCACACACTACTCATGTGCGTGCAACACCAAAACTTAGTGCCAACGGTTCACTAGCCTAAATGTACATTTACACTTACAATTAGTATCATGACTCACCAGCCTATATGTACAATTACAAAGGGTTATGGATTAGGGACATTACATTCCCCTTCCCCTTATTTATGCACTCTCCTCAGTGCATCATATACACACGTACATACAAAATTTCAAAAATCTTCAAAAAGATGTGGATACTCTGCCTGCATAGCATCCTCGAGCTCCCAAGTTGCATCCTCAGGACCGTATCAGGTCCATTGGACCTTTACCAGATCCATGGATTGATTCCAAAGCTGTTTTATTTTATCGATCCAATATGCAAACTGATCGTACTCGAAATTTGCCTTTGGGCTCCACCTGAATCATGTTCCAATCAACAATATGATTAACATTAGGTACGTACTTATAAAGCAACAACACATTCAAAACATTATGAATACACAAGGATGCAGACAATGCAAGCATATAAGTGACAAGACCAATCCTCTCTAGGATTTCAAATGGCCCATAGTAGCGCACTACTAACTTATAACACTTTCCCAACTTCAGGGAATTGCACCTAGCCTTCACTTTCAGAAACATGTGATCACCCACTTTAAACTCTCAGTGGGTTCTGCCTTTATCTGTGCAAATTTTCTACCTGTCTTGGGTAGCCTTTAGGTTCTACCACCTACTCCTCCATTTCTTGGAGCAAATTCAACCCAACTACTATGTGGTCTGTTGGGTTATCCCAACTCACTGGCATGTTGCACTTTCTACCATAAAGTGCCTCAAATGGCCTCACCTTTAAAGATGTTTGATACCCATTGTTGTAAGCAAACTCTACCAAATGCAAGTAGTCTTCCCATTTTGATGGCTTGTCCATCACATACATCCTCAACATGTCTTCAATCACCCAATTTACCCCCTCGGTTTGACCGTCTGACTCATGGTGATATGTTGTGATGAAATTTAGATTTGTCGCAAATCCTTTGAACAACCCTTTCCAAAAGTTCGAGGTGAACTTGGAATCTCTGTCAAAGACAATTGTCTTAGGTACACCATGCAACTTGGAAATTTCTCGCATGTATATCTCACCAATGTCTGCTGCCTTGTGCGTTGAATTCACTGGAATAAAATGGGCAGCTTTCGTAAGCTTGTCCACCACCACCATAATAACATCATGTTACTTAGCAGTCCTAGGCAACTTAGTTATGAATTCCATGGTCACAAGTTCCCACTTCCACTCAGGAATGGGCAAGGGTTGTAGCAAACTAGTTGGATGCATGTGCTCATCCTTGACCTTCTGAAATTCGAGACATATCACAATAAAATCCAAAACTTTATTTTTCATGCCTGGCCAAAAGTATTGCTTCTTGACTACGACAATTGTCTTCTGGTAACCCGGATGTCCAACATAAGGAACCTTATGCATCTCTGACAATATCGTGCTTTTCAACTCTTGATCACTAGGCACATAGGCTTTGCGTCTATACATGAGGATCCCATCCTCTCTTAGCTCATAACCTTCAACTTTTTGATGTGGCATACCTTGTTGTAAAGTCACCTTTATGTCCTCATAGCACATATCTAACTTGGAAACTTCCAAAATTATGTCGCACAAATTTTTTTGGTACATGTTAATTGTTGTAGCATGCATCTCATGCACCCTCTTGTTGAGTGCGCCAACCACTTTGTTCTCTTTTCCTCTGATATGATTTATGTTGAAGTCATATTCATCGAGGAACTCTAACCACTTGCTTTGTCTGGCATTCAAACTTGGTTGTCCAAACAAATATTTTAGACCGCAATGGTCTGTTCTCAGCTCAAATATTTTACCCACGAGATAATGTCATCACATCTTCAAAGCATGCACTATGGTTGCCAACTCCAAGTCATGCATAGCATAGAGCCTTTCATGCTCTTTCAACTTCCTTCATTCGTAGCATACCACATGTTCATTATGACTCAAGACTCCATCGATCCCTTCCTTGCATGCATCCGTGCACACAATGAAGTTTGCACCAGGATCAACAATCCTCAAAATTGGTGCACTTGTCAACAAACTCTTCAAGTGCTGAAAATTCCTTGCACAATTCATAGTCCACTCAAATCACACACCTTTCTTCTACAAAGATGTAATTGGATGCACAGTTTGTGATAATCCTTCGATAAACTTGTTGTAGTACCCTACTAGTCCCATAAAAGATCTCACTTATGCGACATTTCTTGGTGTTGGCCATTCCTCAATGGATTTTATCTTCGTTGGGTCCACAACTATTCCTTCTTCTGAAATGATATGACCCAAGTAAGGAATTTGTCCCTGATAAAATGAACACTTGCTCAACTTTGCATAAAGTTGATGCTCCCTCAAAACTTGCAGTACCATCCTCAAGTGCTACTCATTCTCTTATTTGGACTTTGAGTAAATAAGTGTGTCATCCAGAAACACAATGACAAATTTATCCAAGTAAATTCTGAAAAATCCATTCATTAATCACATGAAGACAACTGGTGCATTTGACAACCCAAATGGCACTACTCTAAACTCGTAATGACCATACCTTGTTTTGAAGGAAGTCTTACTAATGTCTTCCTCTTAAATTCTCACATGATGATATCCAGATCTAAGATCAATCTTTGAAATATATTTGCGCCCCTTAGCTAATCAAACAAGTCATCTATCCTTGGCAAAGGATACTTGTTCTTCATTGTTACCTTGTTCAACTGTCTGAAATCGATACAGAGTCTCAGCGTACCATCCTTCTTCTTTACAAACAAAACTGGTGCACCCCAAGGTGACACACTTGGGTGTATATACCCTTTCTTCAGAAGTTCTTTAAGTTGCATCTACAACTCCTTCAGTTCTAGCACACTCATCCTATAAGGAGTCTTGGATATAGGTGTTGCTCCCGACATCATATTTATAGAGAAATTGATATCTCTTTTCGATGTCAATCCTGATATCTCTTTAAATACATCCTCATACTCTTTTAGTATTACGCAGTCTTTAACACTTGGCACTTTATTCTTAGGTGCCTCTTCCATCTGTGCTACAAACACTTGACATCCCTTCCTATAACTTTTCTTCAATTGCAAGGCTAAAATTTCTCTGATAGTCACAACTCTTGGAATTCCTTGAACTGTTCTTAAATTTCCTTGCTCATCTAGGAAAGTAAATGCCTTATTGTAATAGTCCAGGACAACATGATGCTCATCCAACCAATCCATACCAACAAGGAAATCGTACGAGACCAAAGGTATAGTATTCAAATCAACATTTGTGCACAATGCATTCATTTCCATTGGACAGGCCTTGACTATCTCATTAATTTTCCTTTTTGCTCCTGTAGCTAACTACACCAACCAAGGTTTTCCAAGCTTGCGTCTTGGTAATTGGAATATTTCCACCATCTTAGGATCTAGATAACTATGACTAGCTCTTGAGTCAATTAAAATAGAAGTGGGTTGGTCATTAATATTACCTTCCACCTCGATCATGTGCGACTGAAACTCAGCTTGCTTTTTGTCTAGGGATGCATAAATTCTAGGTACACTTCTACCCATGTCTTCAACTGTCACAACTTGCTGAACACTATGCATAGTCCTTATTTTATCCCCTATTTGCAGGCAATCTCTATGCATATGATTTCCGCCACAACCCTAACATTGCATAGGTTGTTGCTGTGACTTTTGTCCCAATGTCTCTGACATTATGGGCTCCTGAAGAGTTGACTATCCTTGTGCAGTATTTCTGAAAAAAAGTGGCTTAACCCCCTTCTTCCTTTTATCCACCTTGCTTTTCATATTATCTTCCCAAGAATTTTGGAAAGTTGATCTTCTCCTTTGCTGCTCATAGAGACATTTAGCTCTCCTTATAGTTTCCTCCAATGTCTTGGGATCATCATACTATATCTTGTCACTAATAAATGATGAAAACCCACTCAAATACCTTTGAATCTTCACTTGTTCATCCTTGATGAAAGGAACATATTTTAGCAATTCTAAAAATCTTCTTTCATACTCGTCAATGGTCATGCTCTCAAGCTTGAGTTCAAAGAGCTCCTTCATTTTCTTTCCATAGTAGTGCTTGGTTAAATATTTCCTTTTGACATATCGCCTGAATTCCTTCCAGGTAACCTTCTTCTCATAAATGTATTGCACCTGTACATATTGATCCCACCACATTGATGTTTTTCTCTTTAACTGATAAATAACAATTCTCCCTTTTTCTTTCACAAAGTAGTTATGCAACTGGAAGTACTTTCTCATACCCAACATCTAGGTCTTCACATCTTCATCCTTCTTGTACTCATTGTCAAAGGTAGGAGGCTTGATCTTATTCATTTTCCCCTGTAGCTTGTCCACCCCAATCCTTCTCCTATGCTTTCTGACAAGAGATGGACTTGAGCTACTACGCGCTTTCCTGAAAGAATGCTTTGGAGATTGAGGTCATTGCCTACCAACATTTCTTGCTTCTCTTCTTTTCTCATCATGAGATTTGTGACTTCTTGACCTACTCAACTTTGTCTCCTTATCCATTTTCTTTCTGTTATGTCCAAGCTTTGCATCAATTTGAAATTGAAGTCATATTGTTTCTCCTTGGCTCTCATAAGCCTCTCATTATCAACCTTATGGCTCTGGACATGTGCTTCTCCTTGGATTCTGTACCATCAACTCCCGAACCAACATACAAATCTCTAAATTCATCATTAGGACTATAAGTCCTCTGCGCATATTCCATGCTTTTGACCTTCTGTGTTGATTTTGTCCTACTCTAATCGCTGCTAATTCTGAAAAATGTGTAGGAGATTAAGATTTGTTAGATGATTTCAGGCAACAACTAAATGAAAAATTTGCACCATTTTGTCAAAATCCTTTCTTCGAATCTCTTGGATGATTTTGAAATCCCAAATTCTAGTATGCACACCTGTGCATCATTGTTTTTGCATGCATCACAACTCTATACCGCGCACCAATGGCTTTTCGTGTACAATAAAATATGTACTGCGTGGCACAAATTCTTAGCGCACACGTCTATTTCATGCCAATCTCTAGCCCATACAAGTCCAATGTTGAACCAATAGTGTTACGAGGAAAATCTCTCTATGGCTAGGGGCAAACCAAAACAGATGGAAATGACTACACAAATCAACTCTATTCTCAAGTATGCTATATAAACAAATATGCTAGCAAGAAAAAATAAAAGGCCTACCTTGTCTAGACATTCGATGAAGTCTACCGTTGAGCACTTGACCCAAAGCAATATACCTGCAACAAGTCCTCAACAACTAAGCAAAGAAAGAATATGGTGATAATATATGATGTTAACACATTCAATAGAATAATCCATTAACATTCATAACAAATATGCCAATGGAATAATAATTCAAATATTTGCAAGATATCAATTGGACGAGAAAAGAGTCTTTCTATTAAGATATAATCAACATAAGTGAATAAGTTATAGACTTCCATGTCGACACGGTTCAGAACCGAGAAACCAAGTTCCTTCCAGTTGGGCCTCCACCACTTCAATCCTCCACCAAAGGCAAGCTAATATGAGAGAGACAATGAAGTTCTCAATCAATAAGGGAAGAGCTTGGGGGTTGAACAATGTGTTTAGACTTAAAGGACAAAGGGATGCATGCTCAATGTGAAGTGAATAATTCCTCTAGAGTAACTTTGCTCTCAAAGTCAAATTATTTTTCCTCTTTTCCATAGCTCATATTTGGCCCATTTATAGCCTTCAAGTCCAACTAAAGGGCCGAGTCGAAACATTTCCAGTATATGGAATGCCGAGGATCATTGATCTTCTGTTGTGACATGGAAACCCGACACCATTTTTCAATTTTGGGCACATTTCCCGATGTACACGGGCTATAGTGGTGCAACCTGTGTATACACATGTTGTATAGTAGGCAAGGTGTGCATACGTGGAAAAATTGTATTTTTGGCTATGGGATTTGCAAAAAGGGATTAAAAGTATGCATGGGGAAATGGAAAAAGGCCTTATGTGCAAGACTGCATGGGGTGAGGCAAATCTTGCTATAACAAATGCCCCTTAATGTGTGAGGTCGGAGGAGTATCTGCGATGGACGAAATACATTATAAAAAACCAGAAGTGGAGTAATGGGGACCCAGCTGGAAAAACTACCTGCTCATTACAATTTCTACTGACTTTGCATACATGGTTGCCAATTTGAATTACATTGTATATCCATGTTAAGATATACCAAACAACTGTCCATGGCCATTAATAGGCAAATACAAATGTGGTTACATGCTAAAGGTTGTGATAGTCATGAACAAGGCCAGGTAGAACCAGTCTCAAAGTCAATCTGAAGATATTTGTATACAATGGAGTACAATTTGATCTCCCATGATCACTGAAGTCACACAGGTACTAGTCCAATGAAAAGGAAGTAACAACTTAGGAAAGCTACGATAACATATTGATGTCTTCAAGTCTTCTACACAATCCGCCAAAGGCGCAAGTCTACATCGTGTGAATACAGGAGTTGAGGTCGAACATAATGAGACTTTGTTTGATTACCAATCATTGAGGTATACCGTTAACAAATGCGAGACAACCTATTGATGATGAAAGTAGGTATCAAGGCACTAAGTACATTCTTACAAGTGTGAATAAAGCATTCGGGGTCTAACACTCAAAGAATCCATCAATCATGAGTCATTGATGTATTCCCAATTGTCGATGGTGAGAGAACCTGCCACTAATGACTGCAAGCCTCTAGGTACTCATAGGACTCTAGGTCTCATTTCCAGAATAGATGAGCTGAAGTCGATGGAAGGAGACCCGCTGAAAAGAGAGCATTAAGGCATCTCTCATCATTCAACATGAGGTACAAAGCAGTAGCTTGATGATTTGGGGGAAATCAGACAAAGAACATGTTCTCGAACCAACTATCCTGTGCATTTTTCGCATGTGCCAAGTGCAAGCGGTACACGAAAAATACCCTCTGAATAGCAGCCAATGAGAAAAACTGCTGACAAAGGAGAGGAAACCACCAATAAGGCTAATGGCATCCAAGACACTGAATGAATCCCAATGTGTGAATAGATGTCTTGTCATCGAACACAAGGGAAACCACCCAGTCAATGACCAATGATGAAATGTCGACTGTTGGGTTCAAGGTTACCTGCCAATGAGGAAAGTAGGACCAAGGTGCTTAATAGGACTACAAATTCATGTGATTCTGAGACAAACTGAGGGTATGGCCGACATGCAAAGTCAAGATTTCTGAGGAATGGTTGACACAGGTTGATAAACATCCTTTGAACAAGAGCATGAGAGATATGGAAGAATTTGGCAGCATAGACTCAATGATGAAACCATGAGATGCAGGAGGCATCAATCAAGTTCTCCATAGGGACTGGAAGAGTAACCAGTCGGGGGAGAAAACTCTCTATAATGAGCTCATCTTCCTAAGGCCATGCTAAACCCAAAATTATGATGACAAGTGGACTCAATAACTTTGTGCTATGTTCAAAGGCGGCATGACTCTTGCCAATATAAGATAATACTCCCTTCCCACCCATATTTTTTTGCTTTTTCATAGTCAAATGAATGTTATGATACAGATGAGGAAACGAGTGTCGCAAGTAAGCAAAACTAGTTCCAGCAGTGGAACATACCTATGCTCAATGAAAGGGTGTCAAGTTGCAAAGGATATAAACGAGGCTCTGCTTGGTTGAGAATGAAAAACTATTGAGGCAAACAGTTTATAACAAAAAAGCAAGAACCAATTATAGGCTCAATACCGCAAGCAAGGGCATGAGATGCAATCACAACTTAACGAAAAAAAATGTCATTTTTGATAATCTTAGTCTAATTGGTGTGAAAAATGGATAAACTTGTACTAAATAGACGTCCTTTCAAATCCAATTTACGAGTGTCAAAGAGACAAGTTCACTCGGCAATATTTTCGCTTTTTTAAAACAAGTCGGAGAAGAGCTTAAATCAAACTCGGCTAGGAGTCCTCTAGGAATAGGTCAACATGTTTATGAATAAGAAATGAGGCTCAGTATAAAGTCATGTATTAGCTATAAAGGACTCTCGGTCCTACGGAAAAAATCTTTACATGGGCACCAAATGGAGCAGAGGATCTAACTGGGGTACCCGTGTTCAGTAAGTCTCTACCATTTGATAACGACACGTCTTATAGCAGATGGAGGGTTCTGTGTTGCAAAAACTGGGTTCGTACCTAAGGCATATGAGTGACGGTTATAGGACAATGCAAGTGTGCATGATGGAATGGATACCTATCCTATATGCTTGGTAGCGAAAATACATGTCTGTAGTTATGAACAGTCAACATAAAGCTAAGAACCGCAAAAATCCCTAGCGAAAACTACAAAAACCAACTCAATCCACTAATGTATTAGTCCATTAGGCGAAAATACGATCCAAAACTATGTAAAGTGGGTAAAAACTGCTATAAATAGTAACAAAAACCAAATTTTACTATGTCATTTGACTTTTTTACCCTAATAGTGAAATTTGGACCAAATGACCTTCGATCTTCAACTGGTGGTTGCGGGAGCGTCGAGTGATGGAATCAGAGACTGTCTTAACCAATTGATTCCTCTTCCCCTCCTCTTCCTTTCTAGTGGATTACATTTTGTATTTAGGTTTCAAAATTTGAGTTATTTAAGGCGCAAATTAGGAAATTAGGTGTACACGGGGTACGACTCATCGACTTGCATATATGCGAGGTTATATGCGACTGTGTAAAGTACAGACTGCATATACTCAATCCTATACACGACTGTGAATGCTGCAGCCTACATATATGTCCGTAAACAAGGTTTTTGATGGTTGCTAACTCAAAAATTGATGTTTCTTTGGCAGGATGGTGCTATAATGGAGGGAAAGGGAACATGAGGAGGTAGATGTTGTCGTGGAAAGAGATCTGAGGGCCCAAATGACCTTGAAAAGATGTGGGTTGTACAAATTTTGGGCACTCAAAAGGATGAGGGCGCAAGTGAGGTTTCTACAGTTGCTCGTGGATTACTGGGATCCATACAGTGAGAGCTTCAACCTTGATGGGCAACCATTAAAGATTGAAGTTGAGGATATATATATATATATATATATATATATATATATATATATTGTCTGGAGTGTCTCGTCGGGGGTGAGGTGGTGAACCTTAAAGCCCAGGGAGATGGGAGTGGTATGAAGATAGAAGAGTACATAGACGCTCACTGTATAACAGGGACCGAGAAGGTCAGGATTCAACTCCCCATCCGAGCGATCAACAATCTAAGCCTTAAGATTGTTGTCTTCGTTTTGACTCGGATCACAGGGTTGACTTCATTGCACCAGGCATCGAGGTCGCTCATGTTCTATTCTGTAGAGTGCTTGAGACCCACTGTGTACGATTAGTGCACCTCACTACTAGCTAATATGAAGAGCCAATTGACAGAATGCAAACAGGGTGACAAGAGGAACTTTGGGTTTGCATTTATCTTGTGTAGATTTTCCTTCAAGTAGGTTCTAGGTTTGGGACCTAGAGTCAAGATCATTCATTGAGGACCTCGTGATCCATCCATGGCACGGTGGATCGAGGTAATGATATGACATGGGGGAGGTAGGGTGCCCATACCCTAAAACAATGATTTATTTTACTGGTGGAGACGACAGGTCATTTCTTTGGATGACTACCCCTATGCAGGGATTGACTTCGGAGGGGACCTTGACATGCCATTGCCACTAGGGACCGCCTACGAGGACATAGGTATGTCAAAGTTTTGAAATATTTCATTTTTTTGTACTTTTGTACAGTTAAACAAAAATATTTTTGGATGATGTTTAAGTACTAACTAGACATGTGTGTGATGCAGACGTAGGTTCGGGACGGCCGGACGGGCTTCCACAACATCGTCGGAGTCACCGGGGAGATGAGGCAGCAGGAGGAGAAGCAAAGAGAATCCTTCAAAACGTGTAGGGCAACCTATCTTTTTTGACACATAGGATTATGATGGTTCAGGTAGAGGATCTGCCGGAGGCCATGCAACGACAAGTGGTTGGTGTGCCCAGATCTTGGGTGTGACTCTTTTGGCGTCTTGCAAATGCCATAGTTTGTTATCATGACACAGATCCGACGCCACGGGTGTAGATGTTTTGGACTTTCTATTATCGACTGTATATGTGTATTGAGGGTGTTGGTCCGAATTTTGTACTATAAACATCATATTTTTTGAAATATATATAAAACATGGTTCTTCGGCTTTACTTATATTACAATGTGTACATTGATGAGATTGATTTCTTTGCTTTAGTTGTGTGAAAAATGAACATAATTATAACTCCTCGGTATGTGATGATAAGTAATAAAATCAAAATTTCACTCTAAGAGACGTACCCATAGGAATCATCGGAGTAATGTAGGATTGCGCACATGACAACTGTCATTCAACATACATACTACTAACTAGGAATCTAAGCGAACCTCCAAAGAGAGAATACCATGCGAAATGGCATTGTGCAAAAGTTCTATAACGACGCTATATTTGGCCACATTACTCGTGGATGGCCCTGGGCATACACTATCTGAAGACACCAATATACCCTTGGGTGAGTAAACCACCCAAGCGACGGAAGCCAAGTTTCATGTATGACGATCGACTCCGTCTGCGAATCCTAAGTAGACTGAAAAATCCATTGACATCTGCCAACCAAGGGAAAACTCGATAAGCAAGATGAAGATGAAAAAGAAAGCGAAAAAATATATACACTAAATTACATTAGTATACAAAGAGTTACGCCCAAGTTTGGGGCTCAAGCATAATATCTTTTCAAGTAGAGCCCATTCTTGGGCTCGACCAACATGTTCCCTTCATAATCTTCTAACTCATAGGCTCTTTTTTCTAATACACATCGCATGATATAGGGACCGTGCCACATGGGCTTGAACTTGCCTGCCCCCAACGGTTCTTTAGCTTGATCATATAAAAGGACCAAGTCACCCTCAACGTACAACAGAGGATAGACAGACTTATTCTATTGGAGCTTGACACATATTTTGTTCACTTCGATAGCTATAGAGGCATCTCAATGTTGCTTGTCAAGACTCTTTAGGTGTATGAGGCGTCGCTCGAGATCGAAAGTGTCAAGGAGGAGTGTGACTGTGAATCTAAGAGAAAGGATTTCACATTCAACAGGTAAGATCGACTTGACACTGTGTACTAAATGGAAAGGAGAAAATCCAGTGGCAGTCTTGACCAAGGTTCAGTATGCCCAAAGTGCGGGATATAGTATAATATGCCCGTCATATTTGTTCTGGCTAACAATTTTTTGCAAAATGGTCTTCAGAGACTTGTTGACGACCTCTACTTGTCCATTTTCCTAGGGGTAGTAAGGGGAAGAATGACCATGCTTAAACCCCAACTTGGATGCTATCTCTTCCATCATTTCATTTTGAAAGTAACTACCATGAACAATGACAATATCACTCGGGATACCAAACCTGGCGATAATTTGATTGAATATGAAGAAGGCGATAGTTTTCCTGTCGGATTTAACTATAGGCATGGCCTCAACCCACTTATTAAAGTAGTCTAGGACCACAATAATGTGCTGATGCCCCCCAGCCGAAGTTGGGTTGCAATCCATAAAGTCCACCCCCCATTTGGTGAAGGGACTGATGACAATGAATGGATGAAGAGGGGCTGGATGCGAGTGCATTTTCCGAGTGAACACCTGGCAGGGGTGACACTTCTTAACCGCTTCAACACAATCTCTAAATATAGATGGCCAGAAATAACCATCTCGCAAAATTTTCTGGATTGTCGCAAGTCCGAATAGATGACCACCACAAGCCCCACTGTAGCAATTGTTTAGAACTGAATCAGCTTCTTCGTGAGTTAAACAATGACGTAGGATATTGTCTATTCCTCGACGATACAAAGTGTCATCAATGATAATGTAATTCTTAGCTTGGTATCGTACACATCGTCGATCATCTCATGAGAGATGCTGAGGGAACTTCAAAGTTTGAAGATAGAGAACAATGTCTCCATACCAGGGGTCAGACGACGAGACAAGGAAAATGTGTTCATCCACAAATGAATCAACACGAATAAAATCCTCATCCAATCGTGGGAATTTAGATATTAACTCTGCAAAGACTAGTGATTTCTTGGATTTCGCCGAAGCGAAATCGAGATCAAATTCTTGTAAAATGACAATCCATTTATTGTATTTCCCCCCTATGATACGCTTGGTAAGGATGTATTGAAATGGATTGACATCGACAACCACAGTAGTCTTGCAAAGCAATATATAGTGGCATAATCTTTGGACTGCGTGGACGACAACCAAAGATATCTTTTCAATGTGAGAATATCTGAGCTCATAACCGACTAAGTTTTGAATAAGATAGTAGATGACATGCTTGCAGAACTCATCATCCTCTTGAAACAAAACCATACCAATCGTCGCTTCGGAAGTGGCGACATAAAGCAAGTAATCCCTACTGTAGTCAGGAGACTTCAGCAGAGGCGTCAATACCAAGGATTTCTTCAAAGCATCGATGGATTCCTAGGCTCGCTCATCCCAGATAAAAGGGGTGTCCTTCAAAAGACACATGAAACCCTTAGTAATATTGGCATAGTTTACTATAAACTAATGTAAAAAGTTGGATTTCCCCTGTAAACCTTGAAGTTGTTGAAAAGTGCGCGGGGGAGGCAATCGAAGTATTGCCTCAACCTTTAACAGATCTATCATGATCCCTGTCTTAGAAACTAAAAATCCCAAAAGACGTCTAGACCTAACACAAAAGATGCATTTATGAGGGTTCAACCGGATTCTATAATGATGACATCTTTCAAAAACTAGCCGAAGGTTCTTAGAGTGATCCACTCTCTTACGAGAGTGAGCAGCAAGACCGTCAAGATAAACTCCGACTATATGCTTAAGATCGTGGAATGCGAAGGTCATAGCATGTTGGAAGGTTGCTCCGACATTTTTAAGGCCGAAATGCATCTTTCCGTATGCGAAAGTATCCCAAGGACAAATAAATTTCGTCTTATGTTGATCCTCGGGTTTAATTTGAATTTGGTTATAACCTGAAAATCTGTCCATGAAAGAAAAAACTTTGCTTCCCGCACACTCGTCAAGAATCTGATCGATGAAAGGTGTCGGGAAGTTTTCTTTAGGACAGGCTTTGTTCAGGTCTCGAAAGTCCATTCATACACTGATGGTTCCTTGCTTCTTATTCACAGGAACAAGATTGGATACCCATTCATTCAAGGGAACCGGGTAGATAAATCCAACATTAAGCAGTTTCTCTACCTATGCCTTAATAGCAGGGGCCTTCCAGGGATTGATAGCTCTAAGATGTTGTCGAACATGCTTAGCATCTGGATAAGTTCTAATCTCATGCTCGACAATTCGAGGGTCGATTCTTGGCATCTCTTCATATGACCATGCAAATACATCTCGAAATTCCTTGAAGAGCTCGGTGTAGATCAGGATTTCCTCTGGTGAACAATCTACACCGATATGTACATTTTTAATCTTTCCATGGGTACAAGAGATATTGATTGTCACGGTAGGAGAGATACTCACCATGTTTCCTTTGGCATAAATGTCATGCGTATCAAGTGGAACTATGGCGTGACCAACTATATCGCTCAAAGTAGATCGAAAGTCATCTTGTTCGATTCTTGCAAGCTCTGGGAGAAAATAAGAGCGATGATGCATATCATCCCAAGGTTTGTACAAACCATTCATGGCTTTGATGTTAGCTTCATCCGAGGGTAAAGTCTCATCAAGGCAGTCATGTGAGCAAGACAACGAAGTGGCCCACACGGGCTTAAGAACATGATCCTCCTC
>JZKD02S2394819.1:35493-47058 GCA_000966675.3 Picea glauca
TAGCAAAGAATTTATGCGGAAGAGGTAAATGTTACAATATATTGCAGCTATTACCCTTGTTGTTATAAACATGAGTTTCCTCCCTATCTTATATATACCATAACTTATCATTTATAAATATAACAATAAACTTCAATATTTTATTCATGGAGATGTATTCCTTCATTTAATTGAATTAGTAAGTTCTAGCTGCCAACCATTAGGTGTGCAAGTATCCCAACCATTATTGTCACTGTTATATTATTTTCAGTTTATGCCAATGTGATCCCTTTTGGGTACTAGGGATGTAAAAAGTGGTATCAAAGATTCAATCAAGATGTGTTGTTGTTTTTTTGTTAGGTCTTAAAAATTAAAAGAGAGAAGAAAATGACAATCAATTACTATCATTTCACCGATCAGGGTTGAGTTTCAAGAGCAATTCCATATCTTTATCAATGAAAAGAGAGAGATTATAGCTACAATTGAAGGGAAAAGGGTATGTGGATTCCATAAACCTAGAATATTATGGAATCCACATACCCTTTTCCATAGAATATACTTACTAGATCCAAAAACCAAAGACATGAAATATGGTACTACACATATTATAATATATTATCAAGGAAAAAACAAGATAAATGAAATTTGGACATTTGAAAAAAAAATTACAAGCTAAATGAGTACATCAATAAAAAATAACATACTAACCTTACAAGTTCAAATCTGAGCTATGTAGATCGAGAATTGGATTTTTTCAATCGGTGGGTGACCGAAAAAATAAATAGCTCAAACAAAACCCAAGAACAATGTTGCAACTATAGCAATTGTGTCGCAAAGTCTCTTAAAGTCACGTATATATAGATAAAATAGTCAAGTAGCCATTAACACCGACCAATGAGATACGCAAAATTTGCGTCTCTATTGCCATGAAAGTTCATTGCTATAGCGACGAAAATCCTGACTAGATTTAAATAATATTTTCATTGATATTGCGACGAACTTTTGTGGCAATAGCGACGAAAATCCCGCCATGTTTAAAAAAAATATGAAACTAGTTGAAGCATGGAAAATTTCCATGGAATAATCTGCCCATATGTAGTAGTGAATAAATATCCAAACCCCTAACTCCCTCAAGGTAGACCAAGAATATTCAGTAGGCTCATAGTAGTAGTGGATTAGGCATTAGAACTCAAATTTAGTAGGGAGGCCCTTTCCTTTTTCTTATTCAAGAAAAATGAAAGGGGGGTTTGTTGTGGCCATAATATAATTGTCATGTTTATAATACCTTTGCTAGGATGAGTCTCCACCAAATTTTAATGAAAGTATAAATACCCAAGTTAGCCTTCTCAACATTTATCTTTAAATGTATTCCCATAGCATTTCCAATATCTCTAAAGACTAATATATGCCGAAACGAAACTGGTATATTTGGGAGGTGGACCCAAACTGACATTTTAGTTACTAACATAGTGGAGGGGTCAAATTCCAGGAACCATGGGGAGATAAAGACACCTTCCCTTCCCCAAAACCAAGGTCCCTTCTTAAGAAATTTATGATAATCATCATGACTAAGAAACAAAACTACAAAGAACCCTTTAGAACAAAAATATACCTCACAATATTTGGTCTAGTTCAAATGGACCCACTAGAGTAGAGCTACAATATGAAGCCATATCCCATTAAAATTAAATATTACTACATTTCATATATAATAAGAATGGTTTTCATTGACCTCTAGTTAGGGGGTCTCTAATGCTAGCACCTCATCCAATTTCTCAATTATAGATGGACTAATCATGAAGAGAATTTGATCATCTTGAGGAGGTGGCTTGGATCATATTGCATCCATGAAGGTAACCCACTTTGAGGAAGAAGGAACCTAACTCCCGCTGCTCCTCAACGAAAATACAATGCTATAAAGAGAGTAGAATATTTGCATATATTGTAATCTAACAACTGAGATAAATCATCCACTTGTTTACCCACAAAAAGAAAAAAATATTGGGAAATTAGAATCCTTTGAATATGCTCTAGATTAATTTTAATTTCGGCCACATAATATAAAACATCCACTTACATAATTATCATTTTCCATTAAAGGTTTTGACCATGATCTAAAATCTTGTTAGGATTCCAGATCACTCTCTTTTGTCAAATACTTTGTATCCACTCCTAAAATTCTTCTCACTATAATTCCACATTGTTGGATAGTGTGCAGGGATGATTTTAAAGATGGAAATTATTTTTGAAATGTAGAAACCTTGGCAAATCCTACTAATCCTTCATATGCTATAAAAACCTTTGAATTTTTCTACTAATTGAAACTATCTTGAAAAATTATAGCTTGGAGAAGAAAAAATTCCTTATTAACCAAAGTTGAATCGTTTTTGCCAAAAGTGAATGGAACAAACATCAAGAACTCTAGAAAGAAATTATCCATGGATTCCATGATCTTTGTTGAAAATGAATGATGTAAATTTTATTTGGAGCCTATCTCAATCCTAGAACTTCCATCCTTTAAGAAACATGCCCTGGAGTCAATGTAGCCAACCACCATTGGGTGTCAACAACCCTATATGAAAACCCTAACAAAATGGCCTTAAGAGGCAACCCTGTGATCATGAAATAAAGAAACATGCCCTGGAGTCAATATTGCCTACCACCATTTCATGTAAAACAACCCTATATGAAAACCCTACCAAAATAGCCTTAAGAGGAAGCCCTGTGATCATGAAATCCTTGAGTGGACTAGCCACAATTGAAAACCTAACCAAGCTGAGAATATAACCAAGTAAGAAGTGTGAAAACACAAGCTCATCGACAACCAAATAAGTACTATATCTAGAGCCTCTCACACATATAACACCAAAAATAGTGAGATCCATGACAACCTAATTCATTGCATCATTCCCAATGAGGTGCTTCATATAAATTTGAGATCCAGATAGGTGTAAAAGGTTTTGGTGATCCCTCTGACTAAAGTGATGATATCCAAATGAGCTGCTTCATATCAATGAGACCCACATAGGTGGAAAAGGTTTTTATCGTTCACAATAAAGTGATGATCTTCACTTTTTGATGTTGCAAAACCCTAATGCTTGAATAGGCTGAACCAAGGTTGAAACATAACAAAGAAACCTCTCCCTTACCAACCTTGTTTTCCCTATACAACCTTTGAATCTTGGAGTTTATGGAAATTATAATAGACCACCTCCTACTAATCATTCCTAGACAAATAAGATATAACATATTCTTATATCAATAATATTGAACACAGTTTATAAGGATTGATAATAAATTTTATATTTTTAAATGAATATTCACCTACATTATCTACATGTATGATTTTATCAAACCAAAATATTCATTGGATAATACTAAAATAATATATATTATTTCTTAAAGTTTTCACTGTAATATAGTTAGATTTAAAAAATTTGTTAAAATTGTTTTTGTCAATAATCTAGAACTAGTTATATTGTCATTGGAAACATTACAAAAAATCTTGTTGTTGGCCTTCCACTAGAGAAACGAAACCAACAATACTAAAATAGTTTTTCTAATGTTTTGCATGAAAGTTGTCTTCTAAATCTAGAGGATTGATAGTAGCTATATCTAGAACCCTGAAAATGACTTAAACTGGTCTAATTATATGCCTAGATGGATAATTCTTGGGTATGGCCTAGATTCTATGATCTACAATCTAAGTTATGATATATAGAATTAAACTTTTCATAGAAAATAACTAAGTATTGGGTAGCCCAGCCTCCTGTTTCACCTGGGTGGGAGGTGCTAACATAGCTGCAAGGTCGATGTCGACGATCTTCCTTGCAAGTAGGTTCATCTTGTGGTCCAGAAGCTGAATCTGCACTTGCATCTCGTCCAACTAGAGAATTATCTCTTCCTTATCATCCTTTTTGTCTACCATGGCTCATACCATAAGCAACTTCATTTTCCAATAAAGTTTTATGGTTCACAAATAATGGGATTCATGGGAGCGAATACCCTCGGTGTATCGAACCCAGGATCTAGTGTCAGCTTGAACCTCCTCATTCGTGAAAAAATGTCGTAGGATTTGAAAATCTTATTTCACTAAGTTTGTTTCAAATTTGTGTTGAGGAGGTATGTGTACATGGTATGAGTTGGCAATGTTTTTTACCCTTTCTATAAGGCGAGATCCAGATTGACCTGTTGATGCAAAGGAGCTACCATGTCCACGGCGAGAGTGGCCTCCACGAGCCATGGGATCTATAGAGGGGGTAATCGAGAGAGAAGAGGGGATCGTGAAGAGAATGGGTGTGGGTGAACTGAACCAGGTGAGAGGGAAGATGAAGAGAGAGAGAACAATGATCGAACTAGACCTAGAGGTAGTATGAAATAATTGTGGTGACCATCATGTTAGAGATTATTTCAAGGAGAGTGGTAATCTAACTGAAGTTAAGGCCATATAGAGGAGTGATGGTTGAGTCCATTATGAGGCTGAGGTGACTAATATGGAGGGAGATCTGACTAGGAACACATCAATTTTCTTGAGGAGGTCATCTAGAAGGCACAAAGTGAAGCAGGTTGTTTGGAGGTGGGGACATACGGGCCGAAGTATCTCTATTTAAATGGTGCATCATGCAGAGGCTAGGTGGGAGAGAGATGTGTCTTCAGTGGTCGATGAAGCCGACGCATAGCTGCTTGGCCTAGGTGGGAGTCCCAAGGCTAGTCGCTTCTCGACCACCTGATACGAGGGACAATTTTGTTAAAAATTATAATATTATTAATATTATTTTTTAAAAATATTATTAAATATTTTAAGAAACTTTATAATGATTTTATATACTATTACTTAGTAATGTGGAATTTTTTAATAAAATATCTATATTCTTTTAATATAATTAATATAAAAATATACAACATTAATGAGCTTGATGGTTAAGAATTTATGTTTCCTCCTTGAAGGTCTGTTGGCACAAGGGCATAACCAGGGTTCAACACTTCAACAACGCACCAAAAAAACCCTAACTATTGACCCTTTTAGCAACACCTACGAAGCAGATGAAGTCTCACCTGAGGTAGAGGCAGGGGGGTTGCAGGACTCAGGTGTCTGCAACCTATCTGGGACACAGATATGTGATCACAATACTTAATAGAGAACTTAGCCAATAATATTCATTAGTCTCTAAATCCTTTATTCATATCGCATGTTAAAAACCTAATTACATATCAACGCAATGACAACCAAGATCCAAGCATATGTAATCATTCCACACATAGAATTAAAGTAGATCTAACATCCATTCACATCATAAAGAACTAAGCATCAACTGGATCTATCATACATCTAGATTAAGAAATTAAGTACATAAAAAGCATGAACACCATAGCACAAAGCACATCGACAAAGGATATACATGGTTCACCCCAGTGCAGGGCTATGTCCACCAACTCTTCTTCTTCTTTATTAGTCGCTTCCGATATTCTTACATGCACCAAGCCACAGATCCAACTCCGCAAGGACAGGATATCTACACGCACCTCGCCAGATCCTCCCTCCCCAAGTTAGGTCATAGCATAGAGCCTTACACAGTCTGTGCAAAAAGCACTACAAATCACTTGCACTTAGCTTTGCAAGTCTAAAAATACAATGTGCACAGAGCATTCACAACTATTTGCACTTAGAAATCTAACATCTTATTACATTGCCTAGCTACTTATTTATACATTACAAAAGGGGCCTAAACATGGGTAAGACCCATGGGCCGACATCCCATACCTATTACATAAACCCTAAAACAAAAAAATTCCACAAAAGGGGGAGAGATCCTGTGATCTCCGCTTCGCTTGGGAACTCCATCTTCAACCAGCCTGTCGAAGTCCCAAAAATGGTCAAACACGACCAAGGTTACTTAAAACTTGGTTGAGGGCCAACAAGCCCCCAACACTCACTTGTGATTCATCCTGAGTCACTCTGATCTAGGAAAATTTACTTCGAAGGCCTCGAGCTTAGCTCAAGTTGCCTTGACTTTCTGCTTCGCCAGAGCCTCCTACTCGACGAACTCCTGAAAGAATTTCTTGGTGAAAATCCCTTCCATGCATTGTTCCACTGTGGTGACCACTTGTTCTAGATGTGCACCTTGTCCCTCGATATCTTCAAAGAGGGTACATGCTTTGTCCTACATCGGTTGGAGTCACTGGGTCACTTCAATGACTCTAATCTGAATGGTATTGACCTATTGTTGAAATGCGCATTGCTCCTATGACATTTTCAACTTCTCCACTGCGGTAAGCAGCTTCAACTATGCTTGCACTATCGATGCTTGTTTCTTTCCCTCCTGGAGATGTGCCTCCAATCTTCTCAGCTCCGGGTCATCTGCAAGGTGCTCATAGGTCTGTTCATTTCAGTCACTGATTTGTTTACATTCCAAGGACAATGCCTTGATTCTTTCTACTGTGCCCCTGATAGTTTCTTCTCTCTGATCCTGCACTTCCTGTGGAGTGGTCAACACTGCTTCCAGTTCCAATTTTTCTACCCTTGCTTGAAGTTGCTGAATAGATTCAACGAGCTTCCCCACTTGGCTCTTAGTTGTTTCTTCTTCCATCTGTGTCAGGCCCAACACAGAGCAAAGTGTTCTAGTTACTACTTCTCTAACCCCAATCTGCTCTGCGAGCAGCTGGTCATTTTCTCTCTGAATCTACTCTTTTTCCTCTTCCAACTTCGCTTGGAGGTTGTCTTTCTCTTGATACGCAACCTGAAAATGCTCTAAGGCTTCCTCCTTTGCTTACTTCAAGGCCTCTGTGTCCTGTTCCTTTTCTTCTTGTACTCGTCGAAGGCGAACCTCTGTCGCATCTGCTAATCTACGTAGTTGGGAAGACTCATCTCCCACTTCTATACCTTTTGATGACGATGGCATTGTAGACACTGCGCGGCTTGAATAGAGGGCTTGTTGTACCCCTTTTAGCTATGCCTCAATCTTGTCATACATTGTTTCCTTCTTTGCTTCATTCTATTGCAAAATATCCTCCGAAGTATCTACTACAACTGTGATGATGAGGTCAATATCATCCACTGTGAGCACAGTCTGTAACTGGGGCTTATTAGCTCATGACTTCTTCCGCGCTGAGGGTTTCTTCAGAGAAACCTTTCTTTTATTTGATGTCTTGGCCTCTGTAAGGGGATTCTTATGCGGTGTCACTTCACCCTTTTCCTTCTTATCTTCTTCCCCTTCCTCCTCTTGGTTTACTTCATCACCTCCTCCTCCTCCAGGTGAGTCAGCTGTAGTTTTCACTGATGCATTGTTTATTTCCTGCACTTATTCCTTCTTCTTCATATTCTTTAATTTGCTCAGTCCATCATATTATTCTCGGGTGACTACAGGACTTCCGATGAGGTCAGGGTCAGATATCTCTGTCTGTTCGACTGGTACAAGGAATTCTGCAGGCCATTCCTTGGTTATTTCCTCCATATCTTCCTCGGTCAGTTTGTAATAGGGTTGCAACTCTTCCTTATTTTCATCCCCACACATAGTGATATATATGAAGTGCCTGCCTATGCAAAACTTTGCTAGTGTCTTGAACCTATGGAGTTTATTCGGCTTCATGCGAGGAAAGTATTCAATGGACCACTTCAGCTGCAAGTAATAGGTGTGGAACACCGCATTTTACTACCATTGCTTCACCATGTCCCTCAAATACCACAGGGTAGTGAACCTCACGGCTAGTGGTTCGGTCGACTCAACGTTAGGGAAGGTTGCTCCCTATGGCATCTCTCAAGAGACAAATGCAATGAGAATCAACAACCAACTGAAGTGAAACTCATAGCCCTGGTCCTGTGCTTCGTGACAATCCTACTCCAACTGGTTGATGACGTAGCTCACCTAGTTCATATGCATCCCTTCAATGCACTTTCCTGTGAGGTCGATGATGAACCCCATGATTTGTGTTGGTCTGTTCTTCCTGACGAGCTTAGCAACGATCATCTGGCAAGCTAGGTGCACTGCACCATATTGGATGGAGGCTACCTTGTATCCCCACTTCCCCTTCTCCAAATCGTCGTAGGTGTCTTTAATTTGTTGGGCTAGGGTGTGATCTACAACCTTCCCTAGGTAGAATTTCTAAGGGTATGGTCCCTGCATGCTTAATCCAGTGATCATGTGCATTAGTGTCGGATCCACAGTCATGCGCCTATCTAACCATAGATAACCTCCATGGTAGCACGACAGGAGGAGTTTAACTCATGCGTTAACCTCCTGATGTTTGTCGAAGTGGGGTATCTTCATGATGTTGAGGATGGTGGACCTCGCGATCTCCTTAGTCCATGGTTGGGGGATGATATTTGGATTCTTCCCCGTTGTCTTTGTCAAGTACTTATGTGGTGTGAGTAGTGCATAATTCTTCCTATCTCCTAGGTTAAAGTCACCGATATTAAGGTCAGGGATCAATCCTAGTTGCATTCCAACTGCATGTATCCCCTTCAGGAGCTACGTAATGATGAGGGTGTACTCAAAATCTCTCGGAACTTTGTCACAACTAACTGAACCAGCCAGAGGCAAGATGTAGTCAGGCAAGACCGATGTGATGAGCTTCGCATTTGCTAGGCTGTCGTGGTGCTTGCTTCTTTTCTTTGTCATGGTTCGGGATGGCCTAGATCTACTGGATTGTCATGCAGTCGAGGGGGATGCTTGTAATCCTCTCATCGATGAGGCTTGTACTCCTACGAACATGGCCTTCTCATCCATAAGGTCGATCAAGATTTCTTCTACAAACTTCTCTATTGCACTATGTTTGCCTGACATACACACTCATGGTCAAGTGCTCGGTTAGGTGAACAAATGATCAAGGTAAGTAAATGGGTGGTGAGGTCTCAAAAGCACAACGTGGTGGTAATAAGTTCTCTATGGGATCGGATAATCACAATTTGCAAAAGTTTCCCTAGTGAGGCATTCGACAGATTAAGTAAACAATGTCGTAACGGGCTCCTCCAATGGGCAAGAATGCCTCAATCAATACGATTCCATCCATTTTGGTGTGGGCCTAACGGTCCAATGGCGATCTTTCTGGCAATAACTATGTTTCTAGCCATTCCAGAGTGTCGCTGTAATGGTCGGTATGCCTCCAATGGTCATATTGCTTCACCATGGCAAAGTTCTAGTCTGCGTTGTTTGGCTATTCTAGCGAGGTTCAAGTTCTACAAGCCTGATTCTTGCGAAGTCTTCACTGGAACCTCCTGCAATTTTCCTATATTTGCTTTCATTTTGCTGAGATTTCTGGCCTTCTTTCCTATGATATGATTCATTGGATCCCTCTTTCCATTTTTATTCTTATCTGCACTTAGCATAGTAACTTCACACTGCTGAGGGTCGTTCACAGGGTTTAAGTGGAATACCTCTTCTCTTATTACTTCAAGGGTTGGTGCTCTTGTCTCATGCATGGATAGGTTCTTTAAGCCTTATTGCATTCTTTCAACCTTGACAACTAGTTCTCTAGCCCTTAGTTGCTTCAACTTGGCCTCTTGTTCTTCTATTAAGCACGCTATTCTCCTAGCCACAAAATCCCTTAATTCTTTCTTTTTTTGTTCTATAGCTTCCTCTTCTTCTTTCCTTCGGATCTGATCTTTCTCAATCCAAGTCCTTCCTAACAAAAGTGAAAAGGGGTCATTGTTCTCAACAAACTTAACGACGCAGAATTCTTCTTTCGTCGATGCTCCATGAGCAATCGTAGGTACATGGGTAAGTCTTCCAGATAGGGTTATCATCTTTCCTTTAAACAATCCTATTCCTCCCAATGAAGGAATCATAGAAGGCTTTCCCAAAATTTCCCAAGTACTTTATGTCATGATATTCACCTGTGTTTCCTCATCCAAAACACAGTCTATGTCGAAGTCTCCTATTCTTTTTTTGTATGCACTCCTTCTCTTTTAAGATCTTTGGTAAACTAATGTCTCTGTGATCATTCAGGGTTTCTTTCATCTGCAATAATATAGTCTATGATTCTTTCTAGTTCTCTAGTATATTCTTAGTCTCTTGAACTCCTTCATAGTTTTCTTGTCTCATATTCATCTTTTCAACTTTATCAATCATTCTAGGACAATCCAAAACCTCATGACCAACAACTTTACATCAAAGAAAAATATGTCCTATACCAGGGCATTCCTTAGCAAGATGTCCTGGTCTTATGCAACTATAACAAAGATTTAGTCCTCTCTTTCTCTTAAATGATCCCCAACCTTTCATGTACTGCACACTGGGATCACAGTGATGAACATGCAAAACATTCTTTCTAGGATCTTGCATCCACTTGTTAGTCCAAAAATTCCTTCTATGCATAGGAATAACATATCTTTCATTATTTCTATCAAATTTATTCATATCAAATCTTCTCTCCTCTAGTTGTGCCCTAGTTTTCAGACTAGGAAAAAATCTATCAAACATACCTAGATCCATTCTTTTGAAACATAAATTTCCACTTATCTTACCTTTACCAGAGCACAAAGATTTAAGATATTACCTCTCTTCTTCAGATATGATTCCCTTCTTAGCACAAGTAGAATATTGTGCACCACAACAACAGATCTACACATAGATCTTTCTCTTTTCTCCAGTTCCCAACAATCACAGTTTCAGGTCCCGACAATAGAACCATTTGTTGGCACAGGGGTAGACCAGGGTTCAACGCTTCAACAATGCACCAACAAAACCCTAACTACCGTCCCTTTCGGCAACACTTGCGAAGTAGATGAAGTCTCACTTGAGGTAGAGGCAGGGGGGTTGTAGGACTTAGGTGTCTGCAACCTAGTTGGGATAGAGATCTTTGATCACAATACTTAACAGAGCACTTAGCCAATAATATCCATTAGTCTCTAACTCCTTTATTCACATCGCAGGTTAAAACCCTAATTACAGATCAATGTAGTGACAACCAAGATCCAAGCATATCTAATCATTCAACACATAAAATTAAAGTAGATCTAACATTTATTCACATCATAAAGCACTAAGCATCAACTGGATCTATCATACATCTAGATTAAGCAATTAAGTACATAAATAGCATGAACACCATAGCACAAAGAACATTGACACATGATATACATGGTTCACCCCAGTGCGGGGCTATGTCCACCAACCCTTCTTCTTATTTATTAGTCTCTTCCAATCTTCTTACATGCACCAAGCCACAGATCCAATCTACAAGGACAAGAGATCTATGTGCACCTCGCCAGATCCTCCCTCCCTGAGTTAGGTCAAAGCACAGAGCCTTATACATTACAAAAGGGGCCTAAACATGTGTAAAACCCATGGGTCGACATCCCATACCCATTACATAAACCCTAAAACCCAAAAAGCCCGCAAAAGGGGGCGGGATCCTGTGATCTCCGCTTTGCTTGGGTCGTCTTTGACCAACATGTCGAAGTCCCAAAAATGGTCAAACACGACCAATTTCTTTAAAACTTGGTCGAGGGCCAACAAGGTCACATGCTCAGATCCAGAGGGGGTAAGGTATGTATACCTTTGTAGACTTTAGTAGTCAAATCACTGCGCAAAGAGAGTCCCTTGTCCCACAAACAAGGAGGTCTCATACACCAATTTAGTGTTTAATTTG
>JZKD02S2394819.1:49136-63353 GCA_000966675.3 Picea glauca
TCAATTGGGTCTAACTTGAGTGGTTGGAAGGAATTATTGTTATCATTCTCACTCGAGTTCTAATCTTGCTACTGACATGTTGGCAAGACATCGAGCTTTTACAAAAACCGGTTTACCCTTGGTACCATCTTGGAAATGAAGGTAAGTGCTTGAGAGATTCCCAAGATATATAATCTACATTTTTCTTCTCAATTGGGTCTAGTTCGGGTGGTTGGGAGGAATAATTATTATCCTTTCCACCTAGGTTTTGTTCTCACTAGTGACATATTAAAAAAGCCTTGAGCCTTTGTAGAATCCATCTTACCTTGGATACCATCCTCAAAATGAGAGAAAGTTCCTTGGGGTTTCTTGCGATATATATTCCAAATTTTCTCGATTGGGTTTAGCTCAAGTGTTTGAAAGAAGGAATATTATCCTCTCCATCTGAGTTGAAATCTAGTTTGCGACATGTTGTCTTTTCATGAACTAATTGTTGATTGAGACTCTTCGTGAATCAATTGTTCATGAGGTTAGCAAGGTACAAGTAATTTCATTTTCACTTATAGACTTGAGGGTGAGACAAATTGTATTCTAAGGGAAAAAATGCTCTATAGTACTAGCGAACAAAATATAAACATAATCTTATGTGAAAAAAATTAATAGTAAGTGAACGTTTGACAAATTACATAAATTTATCAAACAAAATATGTAATTAGTATTTTAAAATTAGATGAAGAATCAAATACAAAAATATATAACTCTTACATGAATCTTTAAATTCTAAGCTCTCTTGGGTATGAGGTTAAATTGCAATTGAGGGTAGTATCTACTCTCATGTATGGGATTAAGGAAAAATGTTACTAAAAAGCATAATGACCTCATTGGAGCTAGTCTCATGGATGACCACAAGGGAGATTGGCTTTCTTGCAGATATTATCTAGGTTGAAAGTGCCCTTTGGTCTTAGAGTAATACCTAAAACTGCTTTGGATTGGCAAATAGCTCCTCTTCTTTGAACCTAAGGAAACAAATTAATAACCCAAGAACTAGAGACATTTTGAAAAGTGAAAGCCTACCCCCTTACAAACCATTAATATATCATTTCAAGTGGCATGGTTTTCCTTAAATAATGATGATGAATCAAGCAAGGGATGATAGTTGTCCTCTATGCCAATTGAAAACTAAATTATAATAGATTTGCCAACTTCAAATTTAAAAAATAAAATAAAATTATAAAATCAAAATATAAAATATTAAAATTTTAATAACTTAAAAAATTACAAGTTACTCAAAATACAAATATATTATAATTCTTTAGTTATTATGAAGTTGAAGTGAATCCATGCATAGTAATTATATATTCTATATTGATGATAATGTGGCTCATATTAGAAACCATGTTAGTAATAAATGATTGGATCCCCGCTTTAGTGTTATTTTGGTGGTCATGCTTACGAAAGATCATTTATATGGTCTCCAAATTTATCAGCCCCACTATTCAAGTAGGAGGAGCACTACTTCATTACGTGTTAAAATAATAAAATAGTGTATTAGTGGGCACATTGACTTCACGAAGTTTAACATTATGAAGATGCCCTTACTATGCAATTTTTTTAAAAAGATGCCCTTTCTATGCAAATATTTTAATAGAGTCTAAATAAAGGAAATTAATGTCATCATTTCATTTATGAGAGACTAAATGCAAATATTTTAATACAAGTCTAAGTAAAGGAAATTAATGTCACCATTTCATTTATGAGAGACTAAATGGAAGAGACTATTCACTACCGACTTTTAGTTGATCATGGCTTTGAAGTTGCTCTTTCACTGTGTATGCTTAGGAATGGAAAGGGCGAAGATTAATAGATTGGACATGTTTTCTTTCTTTCCAATAATGGCTCTTTTTGGATCTAGCTTAACCTGTTTGAGCCCTTTTACTTTATTAGTTCTTTCCTTTGGCCATGGAATAGAGATTTTGTGCAATGGTATATCGTCTATTAATTTGTGTTTTTTGTGACATTATTTAGTGTATTTTATGTCTTTTTTATGAGCTTTCCTATGTTGTAGATTAATTTTTAATAATTCTTTTTTTGAAACATTAAAATTTATTTTTATGATTTTCAAAAATCTATATATATATATTTTTTTATTGGCCCTCATGATATTGATGGGACTAAATATATTTAGTGGAGGAAAAAAACATTTTCTTAATTGTTAAACTTTAAAATTGATTTAAAAAATAAATAAAATTGATTTGTCAAACTGATCGGCTTTGAGCTTCTGTATTTAATATCTGACATCGCTATGCTGCAACGAAGCTGAAACTGACATCCTGCACCAAAGATGACACTGCCAGCTCTGACAATGCTACCATAACCCTATCCTCCTTGCCATTTCTCCTCATCACCTTGCCATATCTTCATCCCCTAGCCAACGATAGGCTTTGCACATGGCTTAATACATTCACCATGTGGGCACCTGGTATGAGATCTGTGTGCATTTGTAGCTCTGTATCTCTATATTAGTTTGCCTCTTTTCAAAGTTAAAATCTCCATACTCAATGCATCACCTTCCAATGAAAGTTGCAAAAACTTCAAAGTTGTAAAAATTTCAGATTTATGAGCATTACTTGCGCATACATTTCTCTTTTTCCTTGGTGTAACTGACTTTTAAGAGGTTGGGTGAATCCTGATGCGGAAAACAATGGGGTGAAAGCATAGGAGTAGTCATCTGCATATAATTCTAGTTGTTCAACATCATGAGTAGCAGAAGCATTGAAGCACTTCCCTTTCTCCCAGCCATCGTGCCACCTCGCTACTTGAAAATGAAGATCATTTTAGCCTGGTCGGGCCTAAGAATAAAAATAAATAACAAAAAAATGTGTTTCTTTGTGACAGATGGTAAATTGAGTTCCATTTATGTAATACCCCAGTTTTGAGTCCCAATATGAAATAATGTATTTTGTTTATTTGATGAAAGGTCATAGTTCCCAAACAATTAAAGAGGCCAACATGCCTAGGAAATATAATGCTATGATCATTATTAATAATAAAATACATCCATGGCTGCAAGACAGACAAGGACAAGAGTTATAAGGGGATATGATTACACAAGAGAGGGGGATTAAGGGGATAAGTCATTTTATCATATTTTATTTACCCATAATTGCTTAATTGAGAGAAGGGGTTACATGATATTCTTGGGTAAAGGCCATGTGGTTCTTGATTCCCAAGTAAATATATAAACCCATATCGTGGGTTGTTTGGGGGTTCTTCTTCTTCTTCACTCACTATGTTCATTCATTATTCATTTTGTTCACACTCTCTGATTTTGTTCACTTTTTCACTCATTCATTCTTGTTGTTGGAATGGGACCCTAGGGGTGAATTATTGAGGAGGAAGCCATTGTTTGTTGGTTGTAGCAGTGACTGGTGTGTTTCAGCTATGAATTAATGCATGCATGCCTAATATGCATTGGCATGTACTAAAGTTTATTCATAGTTGCGATTCCTGAGAGTCCCAACCAGGAGAATCTTGACTAGATGCACTGGAGCCCTAGAAGGAGGTGGACAACCCGAGTGACTGCGTGGTAGAGAAGGGGGTCCATTCTCTTGGGTTATTTAGGCTAGAGAGAAGAGATTTGGTGGACTTTGGATTGTTGTGTGTTGAGGAACCTATGAGAGCTTGAGTGCTAACTAGTTTGGGGAAACTGAGTGACACCCAAGAACCGTCCTTGTGGATTCATAGCCCTGGCATGGGGGTGACATTGTTTTTGAGACTTGGAACAATGATGTCTATGGTTGGGTGGAACGTCCTTGATCTGCAACCAGTTGGTGAACCATTTTGATTAAGATAAGTGCTCTATGTCATGTGTTTCTCTGTTGTATATTTATTTCGGTTGTGTATGAATTATTGTCTCTTAGATTCATATGTTATAACATGTATGCTTGCTAGTTATTGTTATGCATGGCATGTTTAAACATTATTTATACTGTAGCATGAATATTTATTATTGTATGTGTTTTTATAATGTTCTTTCATGCTTATTTAGTAATTAAATGGTATCCAAATTCATAATCAGTTTCAAACATAGTTTTTGAGGTAGCATTTCTGACCTGGGGTGGATGGGTACGTTACAGATTGGTATCAGAGATTCAGATTGAAACACTTGACTGGTATGGGCCGGAACTGTTGGACATGGTATTGCCATCAAGAAAGAATATGTCTTTGATATCCTAAAGATCGGGAAAAGGAGTGCCTTAAGGAAGTGTTATTGGGATTGAATTCGCAACAGATCAACTATAGAAACACCATCATAACTATGAGGAAATTTTTTTTTAGTAAGGATGTTGGAAAATTAGTTATCATTAATGTCAACCATGGAAAAAAGTATGCAGAAAAATGCACATGAGGAAAGAAAATTTCAGGAGAAAGAGCATTGCAAAAATCATGCAGAAGCCATAGAAACATGTAGACAAAGATCCTTTGTAAAGGATCTTAGAATCATGACTATTAAATCGAGAGCCAGATAAGAAAGAGTTGTCATATATAATTGATAAATTTTGGGTATAACAAGAGCCATCAGATTGAACTGATAGATCGTCAACCGTTGATCGAAGCTAAGTAGGAGATAGAAAGTTTCGAGACACCAGAACTTTTCCACTTCGACGATTATTGGAGACAAGGTAGAGGCATGAAATCCTGAATTTGAGAAACCTCTAAATCCCACAAACCATTAGATAGAGGGAAGAATTTGGGAATGATGCGAGCCATTATATCATGAGTGGAAGGATAGAGTAATTTTCTGGACTCCATAAATTCACCACTTTGATGATTATTGGAGACAAGGCAGAGGCATGAAATCCCAAAGTTGTGAACCCTAGAAATCCCTTTAATCTTTAGATTGAGGGAAGAATTCGAGAGTGATGCAATCCGTTATATCAGTAGTGGAAGGATAGCGTAAGTTTCAGGACTCTATAACTTCACCACTTCGACGATTACTAAAGACTAGGGAAAGATGCAAAGTGTCGAAGCCACGAATTGCAAATCCAAAGTTGTGAAATCATGTAGGTCGTCATATATGGAGAAAAGGAATGTCAAATATCCATTTGGTTGATGATGTGTCTTATGCCACGTGGAAATGGTGCCATATGGGGACACGTCTCACATGAACTATGTGCCTTTTGGACCCCAACATGTCCATTTCTAAGTGACATGTTGCAGACATACCATGGGTTTGCATCACCATAGGTAACATCAGCATGCCATGTCATCTTTGGGATTATGGACTCCAAAAATATCCATCTTCTTCTACCAGTAAAAGTGTCGAAGGCCAAAGTAGAAAATTCACGCGGGTTGTTTATCTAAGACCCTCCAGGATTTCTCGTGACCTTCAAATAAAGAAATGGAAGGACAGGGTAAGCCACAATATTTCAAAGTGTCGAAGTAGTGGAAGGATGACGTAAGCACTTCGACAGGTATAACTTCAAGAGAGTTTAACAATTGGAGAGTTGTAATATCTCGGATTCCCAGAGTGCCAAAGCCTTGAAATAAATAAGGATCGTCCATCTCAAACCTTGATTGAGTCATAGCCATTGGATTAAGCTAGTGGAAGGATAGCGTAAGTGGAGGTGTAAACCTACAATAAGAAATCATCATCACTTTATGACCACTTTGACAGGTATAACTCTGGGGGAGTTGAACAACTTGAGAGTTGTAATATCCCGGAGTCCCGGAGTGTCGAAGCCCTGAAATAAATAATGACCATTCATCTCAACATTTGATTAAGTCATGATCGTTGATCTCATTGAAGGATCCAAAAGAGCTAGAATCATCCATTCAATGGGATATTAAATCTCAATCGCCCGATCTACTGGTGGAGATAATATAATTACTTCAACGAAGTGTACTTCGGTAAGTATTACTCCAGAAGAATTCAAGAATGTCAAATTACAAAGGAACTACTTCTAGCGCTGGTCTCATGATAAGGTAAAGGGGTTGATTAGAGGCACGGAGGTCCTATAAGTAAATAGGCACACAAACATGGTCCTGTGTAGAAGAATAAAAAGAAAAGTGCTAAAGGAACATCACTTAGAGTGAATAATCTTGTGGTTTCGAGCCTATAGTCACAAGGAAAGTGGATTGAAGGAAGCAACTATGCATAATTTGAATTATGTACTAGTTTTGATATCCTGTGGAATAATTTGAAAATATTGGCACACAACCATTTTGTTACCTCTACAAGATCCCGTTTGCACAAAAACGGTGAAATTAACATTTTTAGGAAGCCATAAGGTTCGTCTCAGATATTGTACTGGGGCATGGTAATAGTCATTAGAAAGATAATTCAAAGGAGAATAATGGTGAAATTTAGAGAATGATGATACATTTATTCATGAATTGAGCAGAAAAAGGACTTGTAGCATTATTTGGATTTTTTTTTATAATATGCATAATTCTAACAAAATGGTTGCTTGAACATTTTTCATAATTAGGGAGTATAACCATATCAGTTCAGGATAAGAATGCATACTCGAGAAATGTAAGAAGGAGAGGAATCCTTCAGTCATGATAAAGAATCCAAAGGCCAAAATATCAGTGTTGGTAATGCAGAGACAAAATCCAATGGGCACAAGAGAAGAGGGGAACAAGAAACCTTAATAGAGACGATGAAAAGCCTAAAAATAGAAGTGCATAGTTACAAAGAAGACAATGAGAGGTTTATGAGAGAACAAATAAGATAAGTGATCAAGTGATACAAAGCCTAAATCATTTGCTTAGGAAAGAAAGGAATGGATCAGACTCAAAGCAGGAGGAAGAAGGTATTTATCATTAAAGATGAGACAACCACAAAAGAGATGGTCATTCAAGAAGTGCTAGCATAAATAATAGAAACCACTCCCCACTTTACTCAGGAAGGGAATTTTAAGAATATGAAGGCTCCATAAGTAGTCCAGAAGTGTCTCATGTTAGGCACCAAAGAAAAAGGAATGAATTGGATAGTTTTCAACAAGAGTTGAGGAAACTTAAGACAACATCCTTTGATGGTGAAAGAGAAAGGGAGGATTATGTTGAAGCATGGCTTCTTGGACTTAGGAGGTATTTTCAATTTCATAACTACTCCTCAAACCTAGAAGAAATAATTTCCACATACCATTTACATGGGAAAGTTGCTATGTGGTGGGATCAGGTGAAGCAAGTTGAGAAAATTAATGAGTGCGAGATCACTTGGAAGCAGTTCAAGAAATATTTTTAGAAGGAGTACCTTTTAGAGCACTTCTATGAAAAGAAGATGCAATAATTCTTTGAGATAAGGTTGGGAAGCATGACCATGAAAAAATATGAGAAGAGGTTCTTAGGATTGTTGAAGTATGTAGGATTTATCAAAGATGAAAAAGTGAAGATAAAAAGGGTTTTAAGTGGACTTCCATCCTTTTATAAAGAAAAGATTCAATATGATGAGCTTAGGACATTGAGTGATACTATCAGGAAGGATAAGTACCTATATGAGCAAGGAAAGGGAATAGAATCCATGCAAAAATCTTGGAAGGATGAGAAAAAGTACAAATTTGATTAGAGGAGGAAGGGATTCAAACCTCCTTTCAATAGAAATGACCCTAATAAAAATCAACAAGATCATTTTTCTAAGGATGAATCCAAGAAAGAGGATTCCTTGGGAAAGATAGGAAGACCACCAATCCAATGTTGGGGGTGCAAGGAAAATAACCTATACAAGGATTTCCCTCAGAGAGGAGATAAAGAGAAGACCATGCACAACATCCAAGAGAATACAACAATGAAAGACATGGGAAACATATATGTAGCTTTAGAAGGCCGGCAAGTAGAGTACCAATCCAATATGATTGTTTCCCCTCGACCAAGTTTTGAGGAAACATTGGTCGTGTTTGAACACTTTTGGGACTTTGACAGGAGGGTCGAAGATGGAGCACCCAGGTAGAGTTGAGATCATGGGATCTGGCTTGTTTTGTGGGCTTGTGAACCAAGCAAAGGGTTTACTAGGGTTTACGTAATGGGTTAAGGGATGTCAGAACACAAGTTTACCCATGATTAGGCCTCTTTGTAAATGTATAAATAAGTAGCTAAGTGATGTAAGAAGCTTGTTGGGTGTTGAGGTTGGCTATGTGCATGATATGCTGTAAGAGTTATTGACTGGATTATTGCATGACTAGTTGGCTTTGTGAAAGAGTACATTAAGACTTGTGGAGCTAAGTGAAAGTATTTTGTAATTTTCTTTGTGCACATACGTTGTATGTAATTCTTTGTGTTTGGCAGAGGAGTTGGCTCTGTGCCTTAACCTGATTCTGGGAAGGAGGATCTGGCATGCAGCGCATAGATCTCTTGTCCTCTCTAGATTTTGGCTCTGTGGCTTTGGGCATAGGAGCAGATGAATTTAAGAAGATTGAATACTAATAAATAAAAATAAGAAGTTGGTGGACGTAGCCCCACACTAGGGTGAACCACGTATATCATGTGTCTTGATGTGCTTTGTGCGATGTGATTTATGATTTATGATGTTTATTTGGTTAGTGTTGTTGTTATAATGTATGATCGATGGATCTGATGTTTTTTCTTAGTGCTTAATGGTATTAAAGATAAATGAATACTAGATCTGAGCTAATGCTATGTGCTAAGTGATTGAAAGTGCTTGATCTTTATTGTTATTGCGCTGATCTGTAATAAGGGTTTAATATGTGATGTGAATGAGATTCAAGAACTAATATATAGTGTTGTTTAAGTGCCCTTCTGAGTGTTGTAATCATAGATTCGTTTCCTATATTGGTTGTAGACACCTGAGTCCTACAACCCCCCCTGCCTCTACCTCGGGTGAGACTTCATTTGCTTCGCAGGTGTTGCCGAAAGGGCCAGTAGTTAGGGTTTTTTGGTGTGTTGTTGAAGCGTTGAACCATGGGTCTTCCCCTGTGCCAAAAAATGGTTCTGTTGTCAGGAATAGAATTGTGAATGTCGGGACCTAAAGCTATGATTGTTGGGAATTGAAGAAAAGAGAAATCTTTGTGCGTAGATATGTTGTTGTAGTGTGCAATATTATACTTGACTTGTGAAGCTCTGTGCTAAGAAAGAAACATGATCTGAAGAAAAGAGGTAATATTTCAAAGCTTTGTGCTCTGGTAAAGGTAAGATAAGTGGAATTTTTTTCTTCGAAAGCATGAATCTAGGTATGTTTGATAGATTTTATCCTAGTCTGAAAGCTAGGGCATAATTAGAAGAAAGAGTTGATCTGAATAAATTTGATAGAAATAGAGAAAGATATGTTATTCCTATGCATAGAAAGAATTTTTGGACTAACAAGTGGATGCAGGAACCTAGAAAGAATTTTTGTAGATTGCAAGTCCAACACTATGATCCCAGTGTGCAGTACAGGAGAGGATGGGGATCATTTAAAACAAAGAGAGGATTAACATTGTGTTATAATTGCAGAAGATCGAGACATATTGCTAAGGAATGCCCTGGTAGAGGTCCTATTTGTCTTTTTTGTAAAGCTATTGGTCATGAGGTTGAGGATTGCCCAAGAATGATTGCTAAAGTTGAAAAGATGAATATAAGACAAGAAAACTATAAAGAAGGTCAAGAGACTAATGATATGTTAAAAAGTCATAAAGAGAAAGAATCAGAGAAAGCTAGGACTATGTTAGTACAGTTAAAAGAAGTAATGGATGACCACAAGGATGTTAGTTTGTTAGAGATCTTGAAAGAAAAAAAAATGCATAGTTACAAGAATAGAAGACTTCGACATAGACTGTGTATTGGATGAAGAAACACACGTGAAAATTATGCCAGAAAGAACTTGGGAAATTTTGGGAAAGCCTTCTATGGTACCTTCATTGGAAAGGATAGGCTTGTTTAAAGGAAATATGATAACCCTATGCATAAGAGTTACTAATATACCTATGATTTCTCCTGAAACATCGACTGAAGAATAATTTGAAGTCATCAAATTTGTTGAGAACAAAGCCCCTTTTCCACTTTTGTTAGGAACGACTTGGATCGAGAAGGATCATATTAGAAGGAAAGCAGAGGAAGAAGCTACAAAAAGAAAAAGAAAGAACTAAGTGATTCCATAGCTCAAAGAATAGATCGATTGATATAAGAACGAGAAGTTGAGTCGAAGCAGCATAATGAAAGACAAGTAGCTGACAAAGTTGAAAGAACGCAAGAAGGTGTGAGGGACCTTTCCATGCAAGAAGAAAGTATGTCCACCCAACACATAGTATGAGAAGAGGTATTACCTCTCAACCCTTTGAAAGAACGTTAGTAGTGCGAAGATACTACGATAAGAGAAGATAAGAATAAGAATGGAAAGAGGAATCCAGAGACTCAGATCATAGGAAAGAAGGAAAGGAAGCTCAGAAAGAAGAAAGCCAAGTCAAAAAAACTATAGGAAGTTCCAGAGAATACTTCGCAGAAGGCAGATCTGGAGAACTTGAACCTCACCGGGATAACAGAACCACGCAGAATGGGAATTCACCATGGCGAAGAAATATGACCGTTGGAGGTGCCCTGACCATTAGAATGATGCCCTAGAATGGCTAGAAAGCGTAGTTATGAGTGAATGGACCATTGAAACCATGCCATAACGAACATATTCACATTGATTGACACATTCCTGCCCGTTGGAGGAATCCATTATGACGCTTGATTATTTAACCCGTCGGACGTTGCACTGAGAGCAATTTTTTCCACCTGTGATTATCTGAGATAACAGATAATCAATTCTATATCACACTGTGATTTATATACCTTGCCATCTGTTTGATTACCTCACTTGTCCATTCACCTACCCGATATATTTGGTTACAATTGTGAATGTCGGGTGAACCTAGCGCATTAGAGAAGTTTGTGGAAGAGATTCTTGTGGAGCTCATGGCTGAGAGAGTTATGTTTGTAGGAATACATGTGTCGTCGACTAGGGGAATGCAAGCATCCAACTCAACTAGACATCATTCTAGCCGTACTACTGAGAAGAGAAGAAATAATCATGATGATCTGGCTAACGTGAAGCAAATCTCGTCGGTATTTTCGAATTATATACCACCTTTGGCTGGTGCGGTTACCCATGACAGTATCCCATGTGAATTTGAGTACTCATTGATCATTGTGTACATATTGAAGGGGATACGTGTAGTTGGACCCCAGTTAGGATAGATCCCAGCTCTGAATAACATCGAATTTAACCTTAGAGACAGGAAGAACTACGCAATGGTCACGCCGCAAAGGTATTTTATGAAGATGACAGGGACGAAGTCGCGCATAGTCTCCCAGCCGTGGATTAAGGAGCTCATGCAGTCAATGATACTGAACGTGATGAATATCCCTTACTTTGGATGACATTAGGAGGTTAACGCCTACGTTAAAATAGTCCTATCATGTTATCACAGAGGATATCTATGGATCTACAGGTGCGTCACTGTGGATTCAGCGTTGATCCACCTGATCACAAGACTGAGCATGTAGGGACCAGACCCTCAACAGTTCTATCCAGGGAAGACTTTAGATCACTCCTTGGCACAACGCATAAAGGGGGATTATGGCGATGTAGAAAAGGGAAAGTGAGGCTACAAGGTAGCCTCCATCCAGGATGGCGCAGTGCACCTAGCTTGTCAGCTTATAGCTGACAAGCTCCTTAGAAAGAATCCTTTGAATCAAGTCATTGGATTCGTAGTAGACCTCATAGGAAAGTGCGTGGAGGGGATACAAATGAACTGGGCGAGTTACCTCATCAACGAGATCGAGAAAAACTATCGCGAAGCACAGGATTAGGGGTATGAATTCCATTTAAGTTGGTTACTTATACTGATCGCATTTGTTTCTTGGCAGATGCCGGAAGGAGCGACATTTCTAGAAGTTGAGCCATCGGAGTTGTTGGCTGCAAGGTTCTCCACCTTGTGGTATACAAATGATATGTTGAAGCAGTGGCAGTTGAACATTGTCTTCCATGCCTACTACCAGTAGCTGAAGCACGCTATTAAGGCATTTACACACATGACACCGATCACATTGCACCAATACAGATCACTAGAGAAGTTCCACATAGATAGACACTTTATCTATATCACTGTGTGCATGGATGAGATTAAGGAGGAGATACAGTCCTACTATAAGCTGACCGACGAAGACATGGAGGATATCACCAAAGAATGGCCTACATAGTTCCTTGTACCGGTGACCCCGACATCATCAGAAGTCCCTTGGTCACCCGGGTCGAGCATGATGGACAGACTAGTGCGAAGAAAAAGAAGAAAAAGGAGCAAGTACAGAACATAGAAACTGATGAGGAGGAAAACGCCTCAGAGGAAAGTGAGCCTGAATCACCTACAGGAGGAGGAGGAGGTGAAGTGAATCAAGAAGAAGGAGGGGAAGAAGGAGAAAATCAAGACAAAGGAAAAGTTACACTGCCAAAGGATCCACCTATCGAGGCCGAAACATCAAGGAAGAGGAAGGTTTCTCCACAAAAACCCTCATCAAGAAAGAAGACATGTGCCAGTAAGCCCAAGATGAAGGCCAAACTCAGAGTGGATGACGTTGATCTAATCATTGTAGTTGTGGAGGATGTTTCAGAGGATATCTTGCAGTGATACAGAGAAAATCAGGAGACGTTGTATGAAAGAATCGAGAAGGACATGAAGGATATACAACAAGCCATCCATTCGAGCCGCACAGTACCTACTGTGCCCTCATCGTCGAAGATTGCAGAATTGGGGGATGAGCCCACCTAGTTATGAAGACTAGTATATGCAATAAAGGCTTGACTTCATTGAGTCCATGAATAAAAGGAACAAGCTACAGAAGCCTTGAAGAAAGAAAATGAGGAGTTCTTAGAGAAACTACAAGTTGTGCAGTCCTGTGTAACTACCTACAAGAAGGAGAAAGATGAAATTTGGGTGATGTTCAAGGAGGAAAAAGAAAATATATAGAAAGAAAAATACCAACTGCTGGTAGAGCAGACTGTGGTCAAAGAGGTAGGGACTAAAGCACTTCTCTTTGTGTCGGGCTTGTCATAGGAGGAATAATATTCAACCGATATTAAGTGGGGAAGCTCGCTAAGGCCATACAATAGCTTCAAGAAAGGATAACGGAGTTGGAGCTTCAAGCAATGTCGAGCACTCCGTAGGAAGTGTGCGATCAGAGGGATGAAGCTGCCAAGAGTGCAGTTGGAAGGATCAGGACCCTCACCTTAGAATGTAAGAAGTTGAGTGATTGATGTGCGTAGACCTACAAACGCCTCACAAAAGATCCAAAGATGAGGAAATTGGAAGAACAACTCCAGGAGGTGCAGATGAAGCTACTCATTGCGGTCGAGAGGATGGAAATATCACAGGAACAACGTGCAGCCCAGTAGAAGATTACTGCCATACAAAGGAGAGTCATGGAGGTTACACAATGACTACAGTGAGTGCAGGACGAAGCCTGCATGATTTTTTAAGAGATTGAAGGACAAGGCTCACAGCTAGACCAAGTGGGTGTGATAGTGGAATAGTGCTTAGAAGAGCCTATTACAGAGAAAATAATTCAAGAGTTCATCGAGTAGGAGGCTTTAGTGAAGCAACAAGTCAAGTCAAATCAAGCTAAGCTCGAGGCCTTCGAAGCAGTGTTTCCCAGATCTGAGTGACTTGGGACGAGTCCCAGGTGCGTTTTGGGGGCCTGTTGGCTCTTGACAAAGTTTTGAGGAGATAGTGGTCATGTTTGACCACTTTTGGGACTTCGATAGGCTGGTCAAAGATGGAGCGCCTAGGTGGAGCTGAGTTCACGAGATTGTTGAGTCCATTTTTGTGCTTCCCTAAACCATACTTTTGCTTCTTTATTTGCCCATTTTACCTTCATTTTATTCCACATTTCCCATGAAACAACCTATCCAAGGTAAATTTGTCATCCTCTAACTTCAGAATTGAATTTTCTAAATTATTGCATTAAAATTGGAAATTTAGCAGAAATTACAGGATTTCACCAAATCCCGTAATAGCTCCGTCGTTTGTATACTTGCAGGACACCTGGGATAAATCCGACACTTGGGTTGCATTCCCAGATGTACAAGGATGGTGAATAAGCTATCATATTCGAAATCTGAGACTGCTAGATGCCCGGTCAACGCCGGTCAAAGAGGGCCAGTTCAGCAGAAATTGCCCTGTTTCAGCATTAAATCTAGGACAGTTTTTGATTTCGTGGGATTTTGACCATATTTTGAGGATCTAGAAGAGGCATTCGACC
>JZKD02S2394819.1:63403-78982 GCA_000966675.3 Picea glauca
CTGTCTTTACCTTCTAGAAAAGTTGATTACTGTTATGAGGACTATGAAGACGACTTCTGAATAGAAGCTTAGTACCTCTTGCACAGTCAGCCTTAGAATAGATTTTATGCTTACTATTTTACCATTTTAGAAAAGCAAGTGCTGAACACTTTCATGAGATCTATGAAGATGACTTCTGAATAGGAGCTTAGCATCTCTTTCACATTCAGCCTTAGAATAAGTCTTTGGTTTATCTCCATAAAAGATAAAAACTATCTCTAAAATCCATATACTTTGGACATGCCTCTAAGTCTTACAAACACCGGATTGATAATAAATGCACTCTAATTTACTTAGGTAGATCTAGAGCTCAACAGAGATCTCACTTGTTTTGCAAGATTGTGAACCAAGCAAAGGGTTTACTAGGGTTTACGTAATGGGTTAAGGGATGTCGGCCCATGGGTTTACCCATGATTAGGCCTCTTTGTAAATGAATAAATAAGTAGCTACGCGATGTAAGAAGCCTATTGGGTGTTGAGGTTGGCTATGTGCATGATATGTTGTAAGAGTTACTGACTGGCTTAGTGCATGACTAGTTGGCTTTGTGCAAGAGTACGTTAATACTTGTGGAGCTAAGTGCAAGTTTTTTGTAAGTTTCTTTGTGCATAGACGTTGTATGTAAGGCTATGTTCTTGACAGATGAGTTGGCTCTGTGCCTTGACCTGATTCTGGGAAGGAGGATTTGTCGCACAACACACAAATCTCTTGTCCTCTATGGAGTTTGGTTCTGTGGCTTTGTGCACAGGAGCATATGCATGTAAGAAGATTGAATACTAATAAATAAGAAGAAGAATTTGGTGGATGTAGCCCCACACTGGGGTGAACCACGTATATCTCATGTCTTGATGTGCTTTGTGCGATGTGATTTATGATATATGTTGTTTATTTGCTTAGTGTCATTGTTATAATGTATGATGAATGCATATGATGTTGTTGCTTAGTGCTTAATGGTATTAAATATAAATAAATACTAGATCTAAGCTAATGTTATGTGCTAAGTTATTGAAAGTTCTTAATCTTTATTGTTACTACGTTGATCTGTAATAAGGGTTTAATCTGTGATGTGAATGAGATTCAAGAACTAAGATATATTTTTTTCTAAGTGCCCTGCTAAGTGTTGTAATCACAGATCTGTGTCCCAGCTTGGTAGTAGACACCTGATTCCTACAACCCCCCCTGCCTTTACCTTGGGTGAGATTTCATCTACTTCACAGGTGTTTCCGAAAGGGCTGGTAGTTAGGGTTTTGTTGGTGTGATGTTGAAGCATTGAACCTTGGGTCTTCCCTATGCCAACAATGATCAAAGTGGAAGGTAATATCATTAATCTTCCTGATGTTATTTTAATTGATTCAAGAAAAATTCATTGTTACATTGATCCTAAAATAGTGGATATATTACATTTGGAGAAAATTAATCTAGGGAAGTCAAGTTTGGTTCAACTAGCCATTGGAACCAAAAGAAGGATGAATGAGGTTGTCATAAGTTGTCCAATAAATAATAATGGAGTAAATACAGTTGTCAATATGAATATCATCCAATTAGGATCGTATGACATCCTAATTGGAATGGATTGGTTGGACCAACTCCATGTTGTCCTAGATTGTCATAACAATACCTTTACATGTCTTGATGAAGAAGGAAAACAAAGCACAGTGAAAGGAATTCCACGATCCATTTCTACAAGGGATATTTCAGCCTTATAGATTAAGAAATGTTTTAGGAAAGGATGTCAATTGTATGCAGCTCATATGGAAGAGCCAGAAAAGACAAAAGGGCCAAGCCTTGAATATTTTCTAGTATTGCAAGAGTTTGAAGATGTATTCCAAGAAATACCAGGATTACCACCAAAGAGGGAGATATATTTCTCTATTGATTTAGTAACAGGAGCTACCCAAGTATCAAAAACACCTTACAAAATGAGTACACCTGAATTGAAAGAATTACAAATGTAGTTGGAAGAGTTATTGAAGAAAGGGTACATACATCCAAGTGTTTCACCTTGGGGATCACTGATACTCTTTGTCAAAAAGAAGGATGAAACATTGAGGTTGTGTATAGACTTTAGACAACTAAATAAAGCCACTATGAAGAACATGTTGGAAATACTGAGAATTAGCAATTACTTTGATATTTTATTAATTACCACAATAGATCAACAATGGAATTGTATTTAAAATCAATTATATAAATATAATTAACAAGAATTACAAGGTTTTATAAATAATAGTGAAGGAAACCAATCCTTTTTAGAGCACTATCTCTATGAGAAACAAATCCCGTTCTTTAGGGCACCAACACTAGAAAGCACCAGCTCCCTTGTTTTTAGGGCACCAACCCTAGGACGCACCAACTTCCTTGGAATTAGGGCACCAAGCCTAGGAAACACCAACTCCCTTATATTTAGGGCACCAACCCTAGGAAGCACCAAATCACTTGTCTTTAGGGAACCAACCCTAGGAAGCACCAACTCCCTTAATTTGCACTTTACTTAGTAAAGGATATGAATCCTTCCATGCTCCTCCCTTCTACCCTCACTGCATAAGAATCATCAATTCTTCTTCTTGGACTCTGTTTTTGTTTTGATCTTATGATCTAGACTATAGAGACACTTTCTTCTCCACCATTCTTTCTTGCTTATATAGTTTTCCAACTGGTGTGAGCTATGAATAATTGTGTCCCTTTTTTTGAATCATTGCACATCTTCATTTAAATTAACAATAATAAATTTTTTTTCCTCCATTATTATTCATACATTATCGTGAAATCTTTTCAATTTAGTGAGAGGGATTTTCATAAATTGATCACAGATATGGATCAATTTCTTTTGACTCAATCCCATGCCTCTTTATTTCATTTTCAATTTAAATTGATCAGATCTAATATTTTTTATTAGCTCTTTAATGCATTGCAAGTATTGGATTACTTAAGATAAATCAAGACAAAGTCTATATCCTATCTGGTTCAAAGTTCCTTCTTGACCGAGATAAAATTCTTACTCTATGTGTTAAATTTCACACAAAAACACTTTGGGATCTCTATTCCATATGACCACACATGATGGCTAGATGTTAAGACAAACATGTGCTTAATCACTTATCAAGATCACCGGTCGTGTTTTAATTTGGATGTTTAGATGGATGTCTATCATTTACTCTAAAAATTCAGAGATTCAATACTCTGGGATATTCAAACTCTGAAGTAGTTCAATCCCTCCAGAGTAAATTTCACCAAACTTCGTATACTGTATTCACAATTATATCAGACGGTCAATATTTAATATTTCATTAGATGGGAGATCTTGTCTTGTCTATAGGTTTCAAACAAATTGATGAGCATGGCTTAATCTATAGTTGAGTGGATGGTTCTTGTTCTCTTCGAGACTTTGATGTTTCAGGACTCCGACCTTTGCAGTCTTCCAACTCATCTGGAGCAAATTCCATCGGAGTGCATATAAACACTTCCCTTCTTAATAACCTTCACATGTCTAGGATCTAGGACCATGGGCTTAGGCATAAAGGATCTCCCTCCCTTTGGGTATTCGGCTATTCGTTACTCCGAGATTTTAGGCTACTTGAACTATGAAGTAGTTCAATTCGTTCGAAGTTTTACCTACCAAATAATTCATAACACGACGATGATCACTTACTTTCGGTTAACATCTCATGCTTAATCTATCCTTCCACTACTCTTGATCTAATAGTCATGAGATAACCTGGAGGATCTTAGATTAACGACCAACATTAATTCACGACTTCTCCCTTCGATGCTTTGGGTAGTTGCTGGTAGGAGAAACTGGATATCCTCGAAGGACATACTTTCGGAGTGATGTAGCTTGTTGAAATCACTATTGATGTGGTACTAGATGATTGGCCTCCATGTGTCACATGGATTCATGACTTACGTACAATTAAATTTCAAACTATACCTTGACACTTGTCACCATCTCATTGCACCACATGTCCTTGTTGACATGAATCTCCTGAAGTGTCATATGTATTTCCCCTTTGGATCATTAGTCTATATTGCACAGTCTAGTTTTCACCTGAACTCTTGATCCAATGAACCTCATTCACTTTGGGACTTCGGGGATCCGGCCTTTGGGTGAACTTACCTGTTTTAGACTACTTTTCACCAGAGTGTTCAGTGCTAGAGTTGACCACCATTGGAATCACCTATCCTCATCCAACAACCACCATGCATTTCCCATATCTGATGGTTGTTATTCACTTCAAGACTTTGGGGGTTTCAATACTTTGTGTCTTATGGGGTCCGCTTATATAGTTCTTCCACTTGGTTCCATCTGATGATCAGGATAGATCCCAAGCTGATCTAATAGTTGAGACCTCACTTGAATTTCCTCCACGAAATTTGATGGCTCTACATTCCAAATCCAATCTTGATCCAATGGTTGGGAAACCATCCAAATCTCCTTCTTTAGATTTATCGGTTGAGATCTAATTATTCCCAAACTTTGACCTCCCCTCGATATGACGATCCTGAAAACTACATCAGTAGACATGATTCCTCCTCGATTCAATGGTTGTGATTAATCCGGAAATTCAAAAGGGAACAATCACGATTATCCACAATCCTTCACATAGATTTCCTTAATTGCAAAACTTTGTTTCCGCTTCACTCAATCACACTTTCTCTCCTGATATTTTTCTGCATTGATCCACCTTAGAGATGGTATGATAATATGAGGGACTCCTTTGTTCCCCGTGCTATGTATTTTTTGAAACCTACTACGTTATCTCTCCTGAGATTTAGTATGTCACATACATATTCGATCTTCTTGATAATTAAATAACCATAATACCATGTCTAACATTGATCATTTTGGCCCTCTTTGACATCAATGCCAACACCATAACACGATGTCTAATAGAACAAATACCCTCTACCCAGAATTGATGACCTCTTTGACCAACTAAGAGGAGCAAATATAGACTTGAGATTGGGATACCATTAGGTAAGAATCAAGGAAGAAGAAATCAATAAGACAACCTTCAAAACCAGGTATGGACATCATGTGTTTCTAGTGGTTCCACTTGTACTGACCAATGCACCAACTATAATTATGTTCTTAATGAATGGCATATTTAGAAATTATCTGGATAAAATTGTCATTGTGTTCTTGGATGACGTACTTATTTATTCTAAGTCTGAGGAAGAGCATGAACATCACTTGAGGTTGGTGTTACAAGTGCTGAGGAAACACCAAATTTATGCCAAGATTAGGAAGTGTTATTTTTACCAACAACAAATCCATTATTTGGGTCATATTATTTTAGAACAAGGCATAACAGTAGATATGGAAAATATTGAAGCCATTAGAGGATGGCCAACACCCATGAATGTTTCATAAATCATATCTTTTATGGGATTAACCCGATACTAAAAAAGTTTTATAGCATGGTTCTCTAAATATGATCATCCCATCACTTCTTTACAAAAGAAGGGAATTAAATTTGAATGGACAACAGAGTGTGAAGAGAGCTTTAATTTGTTGAAAGAATTTCTTACTAGTGCACCTATTTTAAATATTGTTGACCCAAATGAGAATTTTGTGGTATGTACAGATGCATGCAAGGAAGGACTTGGCGGAGTCCTAACTCAAAATGGACATGTCATTGGTTATGAGTCCAGAAAACTTAAGGAACATGAGAGGAATTATGCCACACATGATTTAGAGCTTTCTTCCATAGTTCATGCATTGAATATGTGGAGGCATTATCTCATGGGAAAAATATTTGAATTAAGGATATACCATAGTGGTCTACAATATCTTTTTGAACAACTAACTTTGAATGCTAGGAAAACAAGATGACTGGAATTTTAAGTGATTATGACCTTGACATCAAGCATATCAAGGGAAAATAAAATAAAGTTGTTGATGCACTCAACAAGACAATACATCTCATGCATGCTAGAACTGTTAGTATTCATCATTCATATTTAAAGATAAAATTTTTAGATGTTGTTGTTACAAATCAACGTTACCTACAGGTAAGAGAAAGTTTACAACAAGAAAACGTACATCAGAAAATTAAAGAGTATGAGATTAAGGAAGATGGATTACTTATGAATAAGAACATAATTTATGCTCCTAGTTCTAGAGAACTTAGGAATTTGGTATTAAAATAAATGCACAATGTTCCACATGTTGGACATCCCGGTTACCAGAAAATAATTGCAACAACAAGAAGCCAATTCTTTTGGCCAGGTATGAAGAAGGATGTTGTTTATTACATTGCCAGGTGTATGGAATGTCAGAGAGTAAAAACTGAGCATAGACACCCAACGGGTTTGTTTCAGCCATTTCCAATTCCAAAGAAGAAATGGGAAGTGGTAACCATTGATTTTATAACTAAATTCCTAGGAAAAAAAGGAAACATGATTCCATAATGGTAGTTGTGGATAAATTGACAAAGGATGCTCATTTGGTTCTTGTGAAAATGACTCATACAATAGCTAATGTTGCAGAAATTTACATGAGGGAACTTGCTAGGTTGCATGGGATACCTCAGACAATTGTTTCAGATAGAGATACAAAGTTTACTTCAAATTTCTGGAGGGGATTATTTAAAGGATTTGGTACAAATATGAATTTTAGCAAAATATACCATCCACAGTCAGATGGGAATATAAATAGATACAACCAAGTGATTGAAGAAATTTTGAGAACACATGTGATGGATAAACGATCTAAGTGGGAATACTAGTATTTGGTTGAGTTCACCTATAATAATGGGTATCAAGATTCATTGAAGATGAGCCCATTTGAGTCTTTCTATGGTAGAAAATCAAATACTCTAGTGAGTTGGGACAACCCAACAGACATAGTAGTACTTGGGCCAAAATTACTCAAGGACATGGAAGACCAGATGGTTAGAATTAAGCAGAATTTAAAGGCAGCTCAAGATAGAGAGAAAATATATGTAGATAAAAACATGACACATAGAGAATTTAAAGTGGGGGAGTGTTGACGGGAGAAATTGACCGCTCGTCAACCGGAAGAGTGAATCTGGTCCAGGGTTGTCTAATTAACCCAAGCCGTTTGGATTAATTCACTCCGACAGGTTTAGCGGCTCCGTTGGCCGATCTAAGTTCTAAGAAAGAGAAAAATAACTAAAGGAAATACAATAACTTACTAATTAATAATCACTAAAATATATACATATGTCTAAATATATACATGTACGGTTTCTCTAAATAATATATGTACAATAATTCTATATACAATCTGTACAAATCACGAGTTTTAATCTAAACTCATAAAAATCGAATGTAAATTGGTTCTTTTAACAACAGTAATAAAGAAAGCGAAAATACTATTTACTTTTTTTTTTATTTGTTTTCCTGGATGTATACATTCATAAAATCAAATATTAAACTACTTAATTGAATAGAAAATTATAGATAGTGGAAATCATTCTATATATAAAAAAACTTCTATAATAAGCAAGAAAATGAAATGAAATAACAGACTAACCTATTGATGCATCCAACATCTGTACAATAGCAAATATCTAGTCACCTTATCCGAGAGGTAAACCTGCAATGAATCTCAAGGTTGCTTCGAACAAATGCGAAACAATATGCTAGAGATTGAGTTTTGATAATAGAACATATAACGGATACAGTCACAACGATCTTATGATTTACAAGTCACTACAATTAGATAAGTCTTCTTGTAAGAACTTGTACTTAAACATTCAACAGAAAACTAGAGATAAATCTCATAAAATGAATTGAATTGATGATCACCCTGTATTTTATCAGGAACATGACATATGGATAGCATGTAAAAAGAAAATTATCTCAAGTTATAATAAATCATGAAGACAAAGGCTATCACCATTTATTATCACATTGAAACAAACATAACCTAAACTAAAACATGATACACAAAAGCTAAAGCTGTAATATGCATTATGTTTCATTCAAGTCTGTGTGTAATTGTCCATACTCCAGTCTCAGGTCAAGATGAGGAACTGTTTACAAAATAATAGGTTTATAAAGGCCTCAGGAAAGATAGTTGTTTCTATTCTTGAGATCAAATTTGTTTCAAAAATAAAGGGGGATGCAACCTCCCTGATCCTACTAAATCCTAAGAAAAACTAACAACAATTCATTTCTGTCCATTCAAAATACATCATAGATATGACTGGAAGGTATGAAGAGTTCCTCAAATCATTTTTGACATCATGAATCCCTAAATATCCTGGAAGAGAAAGAAAATAGAAAGATTTCAGATACCTTTTCTGTCACTAACTTACACAATTTGAATTGATATAACTGGCTACAAAATCATGTGATTCTATAGCTAGTTATAATAGTAAATGAAATCTCATTGTATTTAATAAATAAAACAAACTAATGTAATAATGAAAAATATCATATCTAGCAAACCAAATAATCTAACTTAAGAATGAAATCAAACATGCTATTAATCTAAGAGATCATACCTGTAAACATGCAATCAAATCGTATCATGAAACCTTGGAGTTTACAATGGCTGTAGCAACCTCAACGTTTTTAAATATCACATGAACTGTGGTTTTAATATGTTTTTCTTTCCCCTGTAGGATAGATTCAAGCCTGTGGTTTTCGTTTGTCAAAACATCGATCTTCTCTTTTAAAACCTTAACCTGTGACTACAGAACTGGGATATCTGTATAATATCTTTCAATCCATGATAAACAGACCTCACACTATAATGGTGTGGTGTTTTCATTAGAACAAACAAGGTTGTGGATCAGAGCGCCCTCCAAACGAACAATAGGTTTATTGCAAAGCTTGACACTAAAAAACTTTGGATTGTCCTTCAAACAAGGAGGCAAATTATCGACAAAGTTATAGGGTCGGTCAGGGTGTGGCCCGAATGACAAAGGGTCTTCCTCTGTAAGGAATTTGTCAATTTTTGAGTCTGAGATTTCGTTAACCTTGATCATGCTGATCGCATTGGCATGAGAATTTGTCTTATTATGAAGACTCCGAGAAATTAGCCTGCCATCTCTTTTGTTTTTAAAATTGATATCAATATTATTCTTAAACCTCTTTCTTGTAGGTTTCTTTACAATTTTAGCACAGTCCTTTGGATGTGTAATCTGTTGGCTAGCCTGTTGAATGACCGTAGGATCGATCAAGGGTTCGCTGTTAGGGGAAGAGGCACAAGTCTGGGGAGGTGAAAGAGATGTTGTTGGGTGGACAAGGGTTTCCTCAACAACGGGTTTATCTACTTCTCCCAATTCAGGGTTACCATAACCATTTCGTGTTATAAACAAATCCCAATAGTCATTTTGTGACTCTAACTGATGTATGAGGATGATTTTAATTAGGCCATGATGAAAAATACTAGAGTCTAACCTCTCTTTCTTATATCTTTTCCCCATTTTATAAATACTTCTAAGTAATATGGCATATTCAAAGGGAATCCCATAAAACTCATGAGCAGGCGTAAATGGTACAAAAATACAAGCCCGAAACGCCCCTCACAGGTAACAAATTGCTTTACCACAACGAGTAAATCATGCCACCGAGTTTTTAGGAATGAAATTGGTATGCCTCTATCACAACTCATTATTTTCCAAGATGTAAACAGGAGGGTCCAAGGGACTTCCTCCACTTTTGTGTTTTTAAACCATTTTTGACTGCTCGTTGGTAACCTTGTGGCTTGACTCAGGAACTCCTTGGTAACCTCCAATTGCACATCACCAACTTTCTCTCTACAACCATCAAAGGATAAGGAGAATTCTTGGGCCACCTGTAAATTAAAACCTCGAAACTTCTTGATGAAAACGAGCCAGCCATTTCTTTCCAAGTCTTCTCTAGCATCGTCATATGAGAGCAGGGTTTGGATGCCATTTGGTTCAATTCTTACGAAAGGAGCCATATTGGACGGGAGGGTAATCAAACAACATACAGGTAGGGTCTGTGAAAACAAAACAGAGACATAACCCAGAGCCCAACAATAAATGCTGTAAAGACTCATATGATGGGAAGGGTGTTTAATTAAAATGCATGTGAAGAGGTTTGTGAAACCCGAGGCCATCCTAAGAAGTAATGGCAGTCTGCAAATCCTATGCCACCTTGGCATTAAGTACGAACTATGACCAAAACACTTAAAACAAACATAAGTTCACGCATCATGGGTTTGATTACAAAGTTGGGTAAGTCAAAAATTGAATAATCAAAAGTTTGGTAAAAGAAACATAGCTAAGAATCAAACCAAAACCACACAAAAATTAAATGGTGGGGGTCATTTGTTCATGAAACCATCAACCTCTCAAGCATGGTTGGAAATGAAAGGGTTAAAACAAAGAGAGCAACATCTTCATAGCAATAAACCAAAATTCTGTAATAAACCATATGAGAAATTTGCCTTTAATGAAATTTTAAAAACATAATGGTAATCACAGTCGCAAGTTTTCATGCTTCCAGTCATGAAAACAAAGTTTGAAAAGACAATAGGGAAAAGCGACGATTTAAAACTATCACTTCTGAAAATGCTCATGAAGAGTAATAAAATTTCATAACCCTGTGTAGGCAGCTATGTAGATCATGTAATTGATATAATAAAAATAACAATTACATTATTGCTGCCAACAGGGAGCATGTTTTTTTAAAACTGAATTCCAATAAGATCTCATTGAAGTTGGGTAGTTGTACAAATCTAGCAACCATATTATGTGGATCACTTGAGATCTTGGAAAGAATAGGGTCAGTTGCATACATGCTTACATTGCTTGTTTCCATGAATGCGCATAATGTATTTCATGTATCTTTGCTAAAAAAATATATACATAAGCCTAATAATGTTATTAATTTGAATTTGATTCAGGTAGAGCTAGAGGGAGGCTTTTAGGTTCAGTAAGTGCGCGTATTGGATAGAAAAGTCAAAATGTTCTGAAATCAAGTGATAGAATTGGTAAAAGTTTAGTGGACCTGCTACAGTCCTGAATAAGCTACATGGGATCATGAAGATATCATGCAGGTGGAGTACTCATGATTTTTTGAATAAATTTTGAAATTTTGATTTTTGTTTTGTATATGCACTGAGGACAGTGCCAAAATAAGGGGGAGAGAAATGTAATACCTTGATTTTGAGTCCCCATATGAAATAATGTATTTTTTTTATTTGATGAAAGATCGGAGTGCCCAAACAATTAAAGAGGCAAACATGCCTAGGAAATGTAATGCTATGATGATTATTAATAATAAAATACATCGTTGGTTGCAAGACAGACAAGGGCAAGAGTTATATGGGGATATGATTCCATGAGAGAGGGGGATTAAGGAGCTAAGTCATTTTATCATATTTTATTTACCCATAATTTCTTAATTGAGAAAAGGGGGTTCATTATCTTTGGTTGTGCATGATGGGGAGAAGAGAGTTGGTGTACTATGGATTGTTGTGTGTTGAGGAACCTGTGAGAGCTTGAGTGTTGACTGGTTTGGGGAAACTGAGTGACACCCTAGAACTGTCCTTGTGGATTCATAGCCCTAGCTTGGGGGTGAAATTGTTGTTGAGACTTGGAATAACAATGTCTATGGTTGGGTGGAACGTCCTTGGTCTGCATACAATTGGTGAACTATTTTTATTAAGATAAGTGTTCTCTGTCATGTGTTTCTCTTATGTATATTTATTTCCACTGTGTATGAATTATTGTATATTATGTTCGTATGTTATAACATGAATGCTTGTTGGTTATTTCTATGCATGGCATGCTTAAATATTATTTATATTATAACATGTATGTTTATTATTGCATGTGTTTTTATCATGTTCTTTCATGCTTCTTTAATAATTAAATGGTATTTGAATTCGAAATCAGTTTCGAACAGATTTTTTGAGGTAGCGTGCCCAACCTGGGGCAGTTGGGTATGTTACATATTGGTATTAGAGCTTCAGGTTGAAACACCAAACTGATATGGGCCAGAACTATGAGACATGATATTTTCATTAAGAAAGAATATGTCTTTGAGATCCTCAAGATCAGGAAAATGAGCGCTTTAAGGAAGTGCTATTGGGATCGAATTCACAACATATCATCTATAAAAACACCATTAGAACTGTGAGGAAACTCTGTTACAGCTGAGATGTTGAAAAATTATTTTTCATTAATGTCAACCATGGAAACAATTATGTAGAATAATGTGGAGGAGGAAAGAAAATATCAGGAGAAAGAGCGTTGCATAAATCATGCAGAAGCCAAAGTGAAATGCATACATAGATCCTTTATAAAGGATCATGGAATTGTGATCGTTAGATCAAGAGCCAGATAAGAAAGAGTCGTTAGATCTAATTTAGAAATTTTGCGTATAACCAGAGCCATCAGATCAAACTAATAGATTTCTAGTTGTTGATCGAAGCCAAGTAGGAGATAGAAAGTTTTAGGACTCCGAATGTTTTCCACTTTGGCGATTATTAGAGACAAGGCAGAGGCATGAAATACCGAAGTCCTGAAACCTAGAAATCCCACCAACTGTTAGATTGAGGGAAGAATTAAGGAGTGATGTGAGCCATTAGATAAGGAGTGGAAGGATAGCGTACGTTTGGGGACTCCATAACTTTTCCACTTCGATGATTATTGGAGACAAGGAAGAGGCATGAAATAACGAAGTCGTGAAACCTCAAAATCCTGCCAACCATTAGATTGAGGGAATAATTCAGGAGTGATGGGAGTCGTTATATCAGGAGTGGAAGGATAGAGTAAGTTTTAGGAGTCCAAAACTTCACCACATTGGTGATTCCTATAGACTAGGAAACTCTGCTAAGTGTCGAAGCCACAAAGTGCAAAGCCGAAGTCACAAAATCACACAGGTCATCAAATCTAGAGCAGAGGAATGTGGACTATCCATTTGGTTGATGACACGTCTTATGCCATGTGGAAGGGGTTCCATATGGGGACATGAGTCACATGAATTCAATTCTTTTTGGACCCCAATATTTCCATTTATGACTGACACATGGCACACATGCCATGGGTCCACATCACCATAGGTGACATCAACATGCCATGGGTCCACATCACCATAGGTGACATCAACATGCCATGCCATCTCTGGGATTATGGCCTCTGGGAATTTCCAGCCTCTTCTACCAGCAAAAGTGTTAAAGGATGAAGTAGCGAAATTATGCAGGTTGTTGATCTTTGTAACACCCTATTTCCCCCAGCTTGTAAAAATAACTGGACTAGACAAGAACTATGGCAAACTCATAAATGTGAATATGTGATGTAAATGGACCTTGAGGAAAAGGTCAATAAATGTGAATAACATTATGAATTTTATTGCAGGACTGTTGAGAGGGGATGTGCAGAAAAGGAGACCATGATGGAGGTGGAAGGCACCTGGAAAGGTGGTGTTAACTTCCACCGGGAATTAATACCGTATTTGGACTCCACTGGCCTGGAGAACCAAAAGCGGCTCACTGGCCCTGAATTAAATGTCTCGCAGGCTGGTAGGTAGATGGCTTAATGAGGGATGGGAGGTGAACCACCCATCCATAGAGTCGTTAGTCCTGACCAACAAGAGGGTAATCGCACCACACACAACCTCGTAAGAGGATAAGGTGTGGGGTAGAAGCGATTGGGGGGAAGACGCGAGGGGAGAACTCTGGCGATATGCAGAGTGAGTGATAGAAGAGAGGAAGGATTGCAACCATCGCTCATGGTCACTGGAAAATAGAGATGCAGTCTCACAATATCATGGTCTCAGCTCGGGGGTGGCTAGTGGTAAATCCACTGGGAGTTGCTAAGCCTACAGTTGGGTGGAAACAAGCACCCCTCTCAGTAGTTGCTTGACCCCTGGTGTTATCTCTGATAAGTGTTTTGCCTATGGCATCTTGAAATATATATATATGTTTATTCTGATAATTATGCTCATAAGTTGTGAAACTATGAATGATTTCATTATAAGAATGATTGTATGGTGTTTTGATCAGTACTAGTAGTTGTATATTTATATGGAAAAACTACGTATGATTGATGTCTTCATGAATTCGTTATTTGTGTGCATATTGATCAAAATCAGACTTCACATCTGGTTCTCGAGAGGACGACATCCTTATATACCTTAGGTAGTACCCTGAGTAAATCTCCCCATAGAAATACCTTCCTTGAAAAGCCCATCAAGAACCAGGAAGGCGGTTGTGAAGGCGTAAGGCCTTAGTGATCCTGCATGAGGAGGAATGATCCTCTTGAAAACCGATATGACAACATAAGGATGAAGTAAGGAATCGACGAATGATATCCCGTCGGGAGATCTGTGGTCACTCACGACCGTCAGATCGGAGGAAGAAGATGGAGTGTTAAGTGCTTTAACCCTAATAGGTATTAATTGACGGACGATATTTCATTGGGAAATCTGTGGTCACTCGTGACCGTTAGATTTGGTAAGAGGAAGATGGAAAGTTAAATACCTTATCCCTGATAGGTGTTGACCGGTGGATGAGATTCTGTCAGGAAATTCGTGGACACACCTGAGTGTTGGATTGGTAGGAGAAGGTAAGGTGTTAAAATGCCTTACCCCTTTGTTTTCTGTGTCTTCATGGGCAGCGAGGAATTTCGGATCGTAGATCTCCAAGGTCCATGAGAGTATTTGGACCGTGGATCTTTTCCACATCCAAGGAGTCATGGAAGAATGCATGGGTAGGAATTGATCTAAGCCGTCAGATATCGGCTGGAAAACCCGACAACTGTTGGATCTATCCGGAGCTACTCGAGGGTTAAAAACCCCTGTGAATCGGGATTTCCCATGATGAAAACCCCGGGATAGATCTGGGCCATCCGATCGACGGAGGCCACGTGTCATAAGATGTCCCATTTTGGGAAATAGGGAATCACGGAAATGGGATTCCTGTTGACAAGAGTTCGGGATTTTCCATGATGAAAACCCCGGGATAGATCTGGGTCGTCTGATTTACAGAGGCCACATGTCGTAAGATCTCCCATTTCGAGAAATCGGGAATCACAGAATCGGGATTCCTGTTGACAAGAGTTCAGGATTTTCCATGATGAAAACCCTGGGATAGATTTGGGCCGTCTGATTGACGGAGGCCATGTGTCATAAGATCTCCCATTTCAGGAAATTAGGAATCGCGAGATCGGGAGTCCTGGAGACAAGGGGTCGGGACTTTCCTGGGTGGAAATCCCGGAGAAGTTGTGAACCATTCGATTTAAGGAGGTGACCTGTTGAGAGATTACCCATTTTGGGAAATCGGGGATCGGGGATTTGGGAGTTCCGCTGACAAAAACTCGAGCTCTTGCCTTGAAAAATCCCGATCCATAATGTCGATACAATAGCATGTGGCTAAGTCCTGATGGATGGACAAGATTCCTTTGGGAAATCTCAGGGTCCGTAACAATTGTCCGATGCAAGGAAGGGATGCCAGTTTTTCACTGGGGCGTGAATGCACATTAGGGTAAGTAGCGAGCAGATCTGGATGGTGAGAGTCCACCCGCCCAGATCTACGGCTGAGGATGCATTCCAGAGCCCCTTTTCCATTCTGCTTTTAATGGGGGGGGGGGTCCG
>JZKD02S2394819.1:83295-99620 GCA_000966675.3 Picea glauca
AAAGCACATAATGTTTTCCATGTTTCATTATTGAAGAAATATGTACATGATGCTAATCATATAATTGACTGGTCTATGATCCAGGTGGAACCAGAGGGATAATTTCTACCAGAACTCCAATGCATATTGGACAGAAAGGAAACCCCTCTCCGGAACTAAACCATTGCACAGGTCAAGGTGCAGTGGAAGCATTTTGGCCTAGATGAGGCTATATGGGAAATGGAGGATGCCATGAGACAGGCATATCCAATTTTGTTTACTTCTGTACATGCAATTCATGTTAGTAGATAAGAACATCGAGGACAATGTTCCTTTTTAAGGGGGAGGGAATTGTAACACCCTATTTCCCCCAGCTTGTAAAAATAACTGGACTGGCCAAGAACTATGGAAAACTCATAAATGTGAATATGTGATGTAAATGGACCTTGAGGAAAAGGTCAATAAATGTGAATAACATTATGAATTTTATTGCAGGACTATTGAGAGGGGATGTGCAGAAAAGGAGACCATGATGGTGGTGGAAGGCACCTGGAAAGGTGGCGTTAACTTCCACTGAGAATTAATACTGTATTTGGACTCCACTGGCCCAGAGAACCAAAAGCGGCTCGTTGGCCATGAATTAAATGTCTCACAAGCTGGTAGGTAGATGGATTAATGAGGGATGGGAGGTGAACCACCCATCCTTAGAGTCGTCAGGCCTGACCAGTGCGAGGGTAATCGTGCCACACGCAACCTCACAAGAGGATAAGGCGTGGGGTAGAAGAGATTGGGGGGCAGATGCGAGGGGAGAAATCTGGCAATATGCAGAGTGAGTGATAGCAAAGAGGAAGGATTGCAACCGTCGCTCCTGGTCACCGGAAAACAGAGACGCAATCTCATAGCATCGTGGTCTCAGCTTGGGGGTGGCTAGTGGTAAATCTGTTGGGAGTCGCTAAGCCTACAGTTGGGTGGAAAGGAGCACCCCTCTCAGCAATTTCTTGACCCCTGGTGTTATCTCTGATAAGTGTTTTGCCTCTGGCATCTTGAAATATATATATATATGTTTATTCTGATGATTATGCTCATAAGCTGTGAAACTGTGAATGATTTCATTATAAGAATGACTGTATGGTGTTTTGATCAGTACTAGTAGTTGTATATTTATATGGAAAAACTACGTATGATTTATGTCTTCATGAATTCGTTATTTGTGTGCGTAATGATCAAATTCAGACTTCACATCTGGTTCTCGGGAGGATGACATCCTTATATACCTCAGGTAGTACCCTGAGTAAATCTCCCCATCAAAATACCTTCCTTGAAAAGCCCATCAAGAACCGGGAAGGCGGTTGTGAAGGCGTAAGGCCTTAGTGACCCTTCATGAGGAGGAACGATCCTCTTGAAAACTAAGATGACAACATAAGGATGAAGTAACAAATTGACGGGTGAGATCCTGTTGGGAGATCTGTGGTCACTCATGACCGTTAGATTAGAGGAAGAAGATGGAGTGTTAAGTGCTTTAACCCTGATAGGTATTAATCGACGGACGAGATTTCATCAGGAAATCTGTGGTCACTCGTGACCATTAGATTTGGTAAGAGGAAGATGGAAATTTAAATACCTTATCCTTGATAGGTGTTGACCGATGGATGAGATTCTTTCGGGAAATCCGCGGACACACCCGACCGTTGGATTGGTAGGAGAAGGTAAGGTGTTAAAATGCCTTACCCCTTTGTTTTTTGTGTCTTCGTGGGCAGCGAGGAATTTGAGATCATAGATCTCCAAGGTCCATGAGAGTATTTGGACTATGGATCTTTTCCACATCCAAGGAGTCGTGGAAGAATGCATGGGTAGGAACCGATCTGAGCCGTCAGATCTCGGCTGGAAAACCGGATAGCCGTTGGATCTATACGGAGTTACCCGAGGGTTAAAAACCCCCATGAATCGGGATTTTCCATGATGAAAACCCCAGGATAGATCTGGGTCGTCTGATTGAGGGAGGCCATGTGTCATAAGATCTCCCATTTAGGGAAATCGAGAATTGCAGAATCGGGATTCTTGTTGACAAGAGTTCGGGATTTTCCATGATGAAAACCCTGGGATAGATCTAGGTCATCCGATTGACGGAGGCCACGTGTCGTAAGATCTCCCATTTTGGGAAATTGGGAATCACGGAATCAGGATTCCTGTTGACAAGAGCTCGGGATTTTCCATGATGAAAACCCCGGGATAGATTTGGGCCATCCGATTGACGGAGGCCATGTGTCGTAAGATCTCCCATTTTGGGAAATCGGGAATCGTGAGATCGAGAGTCGTGGCGACAAGGGGTCATGACTTTCCTGGGTGGAAATCAAGAGCAGGTGTGGACCATCCGATTTAAGGAGGTGACGTGTTGAGAGATTACCCATTTCGGGAAATCGGGGATCAGGGATTCGGGAGTTCCGCTGAAAAAAACTTGGGCTCTTGCCTTGACAAATCCTGATCCATAATGTCGAGACAATAGCATGTGGATAAGTCTCTATGGACGGACAAGATTCCTTTAGGAAATCTGAGGGTCCATAACGATCGTCCGATGCGAGGAAGGGATGCCAGTTTTATGCTGGGGTGCGAATGCGCATTAGGGTAAGTAGCAAGTAGATATGGGTGGGTAGAGTCCCCCCCCCCAGATCTACGGGTGAGGATGCTTTCTGGGGCCCCCTTTCCATTTTGCTTTTAATGGGGGGGGGGGGGTCCGGAATTGGATGCGCAATTCTCAAACGATTGAGATTAATTCATCATGATCAACGACTCTCAGGTGGATTCCGGACTCCCCTTGCCATTCTGCCTTTAATGGGGGGGGGAGTCCAGAATAGTGTGGCGTGTGAAGTGGGGCCCATCCTGTCATGTCGACTACCATGTCGTGTTTCCCTCTCTGCCACCTGTATTCCACTTAACCGCACAACGGGGTCATTTCTCATTGGTTGTTCTCTGGCCCTATTGGGATTTGTCCTATTAGCCATTTGCTAACCCTGTAGGGATTTGTCCCCATTGGCCGATCGCTAGCTCTGTCGGGATTCGACGGTTGCCAAGTCAAACGACTCGACATCACTGTAGCATCGAGGCGTGAAATATGAAAGAGGTATTGCGTTTATTCGAACTGTGATCATGACCCCGACCACATGGGAGTGGGGAGAGAGAAAGAGCCAACTTACGCTGGTCCTCCATGGATGTTTAGGGCTTCTGATTCGACAGAAGACCAGAAAAATATGATTTAGGTAGTGGGTATGTGACAATCTCATTCTCATTGTTTTTATTTCTCATTATCATTGTTGTTTATGACCTTTCTCTTGGCCTGTGCGATTCCCTGCTACTTGAAAGGGAAGATCATTTTACACTGGCCATACCTAATAATGAAAATCAATAATGAAAATATTCTTGATGTGATATCTATTTTCATAGGGTTTGCATTCCTAAGATATTTATACAACCAATATTTTTAGCGCTTAGAACAGAGGGATTCTTTGTCTCTCATTTCTCAGCATGATTTAACCCAAATATCCATAACAAAAATTTAGACAACTTTCTATGTTCTGTATCCATTCGGAGAAGAGAATCAAAGTTGAGGGAAGGAAACCTCTTTGCAGTTTTTTTGCTTCAATTTTGATCTCAATAAAGGGGTGAGACCGCTATGGAGAGGAAGACGAAGTACAGTGAGAGAGCATTGGTGTCATATTTTGTTGGGCCAATGGATAAGTACACCTACTAATTTGTTCCCAAAAAACTATGGGAGGGAACCTTTATCTTGCCTTTCCTCTATTAGACACAAACAAGCACCTAGGTGGAGAAAAATATGTATCCATTTATGCACGTCTGTTCGGACAAGAATCTATTCATCTTTTCCAATAGGGACTCTATTCTCCTAGACTACAAGAAAAACATGGTGGTGAAGACGTATTCGAGGATGTCAGGGGATGGCCCCATAAAATACCCTTCCATAGGATCTTTCTTCATGCTTCCCCTCTCTACTTTCATCATATTTAAGAAGGTATAAGTCCTCATCTGTTGGGGATGCCTCGACAATGGTTGCGCTTCAGCACAAGAGGGTAACTGCAATAATGAATCTAGTTATCTACAACTTTGAGTCTCGGACTATAATGGTCTAGGCATGTTCCATGAAGTGACACCAAACATTGGTGGAGAGGCCTGTCGAGGCTGGTGGAGAATGAGAAAAATCATATGGGATCATTCTATGAATCAACCCAAAAAGCCGGTGGAGAGGTTGGATGTTGGTTGGGCATGAGAAAAATCATCTAGGTGTGTAGATGCATGTGCATAGATTGCAACGTATGAGAGGTAACACATGATGGATGGTTATTAGAGCATATCATGACACATTTTTCATTATTATTTCTTTGATTAAACCCTAGTTACATGCATTCTCTCTTTCGAGAAACTAAAATTCATTGAGTCTGAACAAGGCATTAACTAGAGACCTGGGGTTTCCAGCTATTGCTTAGTCTTCACGTTCAGAATTTTAGGGGTCCTAATTTGATATTTTCATTCATAATTTTTCAATTATTGCATGTAGGGACACATTTGATTCAAACCATAACCTATCAGTGACAAATATTTACAAACTAATGATGCCCATCTTCAAAATAATTATAAAACCTATCATAGTTTACATAATAGAGAAGAAATTTGAAATTTAAGTAGAATTTCCCACCCTCTAGAGAAGAAGGAAAATATTCACTTTAAGAATAAAGGATTTGAATTACCTTGATGGTAAATGGAGAAGAAGAGAGACAATTGGATTCATCATCATCATGCTGAGTTCCTTTGAGTGCATTTCACTCGTCGTCACTACTCATCAAGACCTCCATCAAAACTAGATTATTTTTGCAGAGTCCTCTGTCTCTGGTGTCTAATGTGTTCCAAATGACGAAGAAGAGGTTTTGAACTTCCAATTTCATTATATATACATTATAGGAATTTACATATTGCACATATAACATGTCTCATTGATTATTATGCCAACCATATATTTAGTGATGATCTTGGTTTTGTACATCCAATTGATTATTTTCATGAAGTGCCTCTGCAACTCTTAATAATTCTTTTAAAATCACTCTTCTGTGTGAGACACATATGAAGAAAATTGATTATTTTCATGAAGTTCCTCGGCAACTCCAAATAATTATTTTAAAATCACTCTTCCACGTGAGACATTTCGCTTCTACACACATATATTTGTAAATATTTTACGACTACACATCATTTACCCAACTTCATGATTATAAGAAAATTTCTTCATACAAGTTTGTTATTTGTTTATTAATTGAGAATGTTCTACATCAAATTAATATACTCATATCTAGAGTTCTTATTTCATATATTTCTTTCTTTTTCTCCAAGGAAGATTCCCTATGGACAAGATGATCTTTAAATTTGATAGTTTGCTTTATTTTTTCATATAATATGGTCAACTCATTTTTCGAGATGTGCATTTTTTTTCTTGCTAATCTTTGTATTGACTTTTGTGGAACTAGAAGAAAAAAAATTAGCTTATACAAATTGCCTTTGTGCACCCTACATGGAACCACACGTTCTTGTAATTACTTATAAAGTAGGTCTTTATCAAATTCCATCTTCATCTGAGTTTGAAATTTCGCTTGTGGAAATAAGTGTCTTCTTCAACTTGGGAATAGAAAACACATCACTAATTCTCTTATAGACATTGTCAGGGAGTCACACCTATATAGAGGTTTGCACAACAACCTCATATCATTATCAATCTCATGGAAAATCTCGTTTCGGGGAAAAAAGACTTACTTTACATCATGAACCACTCCCTATGTGGAGTCATATAACTAGTTGTTCAAGAATCGTTGTACAATGTTTTATTCCCTCCTATTGAAGGTGAGATATCCACCATAATCAAAGGTTTCTAGTCTTTAGATATCACTATAATTAGCTGCATGGGAATCTTCCTTTCCTTCTCAATTTCATCTAATATTATTTTTCTATAGAGCTTAATGTGATAGTTGAGAAATTGGTATCTTGACAAAGAGAGCAACGACAACAGTATGATGAGCCAACACTATGCAGGATCCTAAAATGAGGACGATTAGCCATGTATTTTCACATCCAGATTTTATCATAAGTCTCCAAACAACATATGTCTACCAAACACTATTTGGTGAAAGCAATTTGCATTGACCACCATTTCCAGTTGCATGAATTGTTCTACTCCTACTCTTTACACCACTATTGTTAAAATATAATTATGCACTAATATTATTGATAATATTTCAACCTTTGATAAGGAAACTCTGTACTAAAAGTTTATGTACACTTATATAATACTTTAGAATTAACAAGCTCTTGTGCAAGGATTCGTGTTTCTGATTGCACAAAATATTATTTCATAAGGTTAATAATATGAACCAAAACAACTGAATACTAAATTCAAACAAAACATAACCATAACTCTAACAAAAAGAAAATAATTGACCTGACCATTGATAATACAATGCATGCAAGAGGGTTACTATTAGGGTCTAATGGTTCTATAAGTTAAACAAATATATACATTCTATTGCAAAAATTTATACTTATTAATTAGACTCAACATAACAATCCCTGGCGTTAACTAAAAAAATCATCAATAGATGTACCAACGAAAATTACCCTATAATCTCTCCCCTACTGAGAGTGGTAATGACAGATTGAAGCTCAAAGTTTAAGAAAATTAGAGGTAATGGATTGTCATGGTTTAGATGCACAAATGATGGACACAGACACTCAGTTATTCCATAATTACTGATTAGTTCATTTATTGAATGGACACGTGGTAATAAAGGCCAAGGCTTATGCAATGGAATCAAAGGTTTGACCATTAACATACGAGTTTTCACATTAAAATTATAGTAATATATAACCACTTAAATTGGAGGCTTGAGTAGATTTTTAGTTAAACCATTGACTAGGTTAAATAGAGATCTGATTATACGCATCAATTTATCTGGAGTTCAAATTATCCACATTATTTATTTAAATGGAAGGAGTTAACCCTTTAATTGAAGTTCCAATATAAGCTAGGATTATTTTAGATTATACTGATTTGTGAATTAACTGACATCTATTTAGGTTATGCGGGAGGATACACCTCAAAAACATCCATTAAGATGGCTCAACTTTAAGTAAGCACTATTCCGATCTCGTCATCACAAACTATTACTGTCAACGAACAACATTAACAACACTCTTAACTTGTTCAATAAGGAAGGGACTAGCTACTTTGAAGCTATTCCCCTTGTTATAAATATAACATGTTTGAGCCCTTTTACTTTATTGTAAATATTACAAATTGATGAAGGTGATGGGTATCAAATGTTTTTAATATAAATGAACATTTTTTGTATTAAAGATTGATTATAGTTGTATTGTATAGAAAGTCAATATAAAGTAAAATATAGTTCAATATGTCCCCAAAAATTTAAATTGTTTTTTAATAGTTGTTTTAGCCTTATTGTCATAGATGTGTACCTATGGACCCAACTTATATATTTCCAAATGAACTCTGCTAAAAAAAAAACTACTTTTTACAACAATGAAAACCAAAAAATTATATGGAATCATGGTAGCCACTATGGGCTTCTTGCTTAATGCCAACATGAGAATTGAGTTCTTGTTTATTTGATCCATCTCCATGTTTCCTTTAGCTTCTTGCATGATCTCCTCCTATTTTACCTTAGATTCCTTCATACAAAATAAGACAATGGTGTTATTAGGGGAGAGCCAAGAATTGCAAGGTTCCTCCATGGCGACATGAGCCATTGGATAAATACGATACCATTCCATATGAAGAGACAAATTTGCATTCCAAATTTTCATAGTTTTTAGTTTGGCTTGTTGATGTTTGTAGCTTGGACATGAACTTAAACATAGGTTTTGTGTCAAACGTGTGTGAAGTTTTCCAAGTCAAATCTATTTTGTAATTCACTTTATTTATAAAGTAAAAGTGTTTTAATTAAATGTTGAGTCTAGGAATGGCATCAACTAGCTTGAGGTTTGAGGATAGATTGGATGGTGCCTCAAATTTCCTATCATGGAAAGTCAGGGTAACTCTTCTATTAGAAGAGAATGAAATCTGGGATATCATCAAGGATGTAGTTTCTACGCTGACAGATCCACAAGATTTGTAAGCTCATAAGGAGAAGGAAGTGAAATCTAAGTATATGATAATGGATGTTATAAAAGATCATTTGATCCCTCACATATCCAAGAAGAAGAAGACAAATAAGATGTTTGATTCCCTAGTTGGCCTTTACTAGAGAAAGAACATTAACAAGAAGATGATATTTCACAATAAACTCAGATCTATTGAGATGACTAGATTAGACACTATCATTAGTTACTTGATGAAGGTAACACAAATTTGTGTGTAAGACACCCAACCCCTTAAGTACCCTTTTAAGGGATGGGGTATTAAATTTTTTCCTTTCCTAAAAATCCTCAAATCCATTTAAAAGGGACACCATCATCTTATAATCATCGAGAGCTTTCCAACAACTGTATGTTTGCTCAAAACAAATATCTGGATCAAAATTTATGGCCCTTTGAAGTTTACCACATGGCCTCCACATCATCCATCTCATATGACATGGACTATCGTGTCATAATATGTCACCCTTTAATGTGGATGTGGCTACTTTCGTACACGCTAGTGTGGCACCTGCCACCTAACCCATCGACCCTTAGCTTATTGGGCCCCGATCCTTCATGTGCCTAACACTATGTTACACATTCTCCCGAGAGTCACTCTCATCAAATAATTTCACATGTCCCCGGGTTATCAGGACCACAGGACCTCGAGCCTTCTACATTCTGCATCGTCCCAAAATTCTTGATCCAGGATGAGTAGACACCTCTAACACATGATGCTACCAAAACCTACCATGTGACAAGACAGATTACCACTATCTGCCACCTAGAATGACACGTGGTTATAGTCATCTTGTGACACATGGCATTCATTTTTCCCACAAAGCTCTATGTGAAAACACTAAAACCACTTGACACATGGACTGATCACCATGTAACATGTTGATGGATGCGGTATACATGTCATTGCAGTGCCCAAAGTTTTCCCAATATGGAATTGACACTTAATATCTGATTCCTATTCATTGAGTGACATAATATCAGATCTATCGGGCATCGAATATCGACTTTTTTTGTAAGGACTATTTTCCCAAAACCTTCCAGTGGTCTATGATTCAATATATAGTTGGCATCTTGTGGCATGTGGCCCTATCTGGTCATTCCAACTAGTATGACATGTGGAGCTTGTACCACTCAGCATGTGACACTTATTTTCCACATGGAGATTCGTCCAAATATTCCAATTTGATGTGACATGCGGCACCACCATTGTGTGTCATGTGGCCCTCCCACATAATGACACATGGGCCATTCATTGTGTGACATGTCACGACTGGGCATTGAATATTGGGAGTTTCCCCAATGTGGTATAACTATGGGATACCCCTGAGGATTATGAGATGATTGCTTAAGGTAATCTCATGATTAATTAAGTTAAACACCATATTATGAGAAATTCCCTATGCCTGGCATATCGAAGAGTACAATATGATTAATTAGTATAATATCAGTGGTTAAGAGATGATTAGCTAGGTTAATCTCGGGATTACGACTCTCAACCTTTACCACAAGATCTACGGTGGAGATCTATCCATCATGTGGAATCTATGAAGTACATGTTTCACCATCGGATGACCATGGAAATTGGGACTTTAGCGCTTTACCAATCTACTGTACACTAAAAAATCTTGAGGTTCGAGGTCTAATTGAATTTTCATAACAAATATATATGACCAAGATCTCTTGGCTTCAAGATCCTATGACTGAGGGTTTAGGGGGTTAATATGAGGCCTTCACACCCAGTTTGGCCATGCACTTTCTCAACTGGCTAATAAAACACTACCAAGTGTCAATCTCTTGAAATCCTCTCTGCCAAGCTAGCGCAACACGTCACACATGATCTCTCTCTCTCTCTCTCATGCATGTCTAATGAGACACATAACTAGGGCTTGGAACCCTGGTCCTCATATATCGATGTGTCAGGACTTCCAAAGGGTTTCAACTTATAAATACTCCAAGGTCTAGTGCTCCAGTATTCCAGGAAGCTAAACTCCCTCCTAAGTTGTTCATATCAGATCAACGATTGACATTCCATCGTTCTTCGATCCAACAAATACAATATCTCATGGGTTTACAAAGGGATTTCTATTTTTATTTATCTTTCCTTTGGACGAATGAGATTTGATCCAACTCAAGGATCGATGAATATTGATTATTGTTGACTCAACTAGGCATTAAATGATTTTGGTTACTATTGAGTCCTGGAAATTTTGTATTTGTGCACTACACTGTCTTGAAGAAGGAATATCTCAATTTCCTTAGGCGCTTGTGCATCCCATGACGGTCCTCAATCCCAAAAAATTCCCTTCTTCCAATAGGAATTATTTAGGAGCTTTTTTTGGCCTGCTAAGTAAATATTTCAAGTAGTTCACTTACAGGTTCTATCCATATCCATGCCATTTCTATTAGTGGTACAAGCCTGCATAATTTCATATTTACCCAGCGTGAAAACCTACCCTTGATGCAGGGATTAAATTCTATTTCACAAATTCAACTATCCATGGATGCATGCATATGAGGAAGCCATTTATAGAGTTCCTAATCACACAAGTACAAATGCTAGTGCTAAACATAGTCATTCAATCCATAAGTTAATCATGCATATCTATAGCATTATAGGATTCCATCCATGCATTTCAATTCAATTACAAAGAGTATGTGAGATACTGATCTATTTACGAGTTGATTCCATCCAAATGACTATGGGTGTTCTCGTTTCGACCCAACCATAAGATCATATGCATTCACTCTTAACACTCTGTCCACCCATGTTCCAAGCCATGATACCACTAGGGAATCCCTCTCTCTCTCTAGCTCTCAGAAACTTGTGAAGTAAACACTCCTTCACACCACTCTTGGTAGAGATTTCCCCACACCCACTTAGCTCAATCCTCAAGGAGGTTTTTTTATATATCTTCCTAGTATCTAGCTCACAACCTTCTTGGTCCATGTCGGGATTTCTAGGCTCTCAGACCCAATATTCAAAGCTCAATCTATTTATATTACTGTGTTTTACACAGTCAATCCTTTCTTCTCCCAATATGAACTCTCTCTAGTTCTTTCTCTTGGGTAGATTCTTGAACTATAGATATTTTTGTCTACCCCTCATGTTCTTTTCTTGCACACATCCTCTCACAGGAAGGTTCTCGACCTGTCCTTCTTTTCTCCTGTCAGAAGGAAAACCATGGGTCAATCTAGGATTGCAGTATTGGTACTCGGTTGTACTTGTAGTTGACCGTTTCTGTTGTCCTAACTTGATCTCCCATATCTGAATTTATTTGGGGTAGTTGGTTTTCCAACTACCATCCTTTTTCATTAAGAGATTTTCCTTGAAAACAAGGTCGAGGAAAATAATTGGAATATCAAATATTATCAACAAGGAGGTTTGGGTCATTTTTAGCATGATGAACCCGTCTCTAAGTTGCCTCACTCTTTCCTCTAGTGGTATCATGGCCAAATTATCTGAAAAAGGATTAGAAATCATAAACCACTGGATCTGAACCGAGTGTCTCTAATATCATTTGATCCTCAAATAGTATAAGTATGACACCACTTTTTTATTCCAATATTCTTTTATTGACAATGCTTATAGCATGGAAGTGACTTATCGTACTTAACCAAAACACTTCAACTCATAAACATAACCTATATAATCATTCATACATGAGCATATACAGAATCACAAGAAAGAAATAATTGTGTTTCACAATGAACTTCTTGCATGTTACTCAATCTCAATTACAAATGTCAAATTTGGCACCGTCTCAGAAAACCGAATCCAATGACTATAAAAACTATATATTTATTTACAAAATTCCCAAAGGCTCTCTTACAACTCACAAATCCCAAATTTGTATAATTTTGGGTTACAAATGAGTGATAATATTGTCACCATCGAATTGGTCTTAGAAAACTGATTCTGATGACTATAAATACCCCATAACTCTCAAAAGACTACAAACTTGACTTAAAAATGAAAATACAAAGAGCTTTAGTATATGAGAATGTTGTGTTAAAAAACATAAAAGAAAATTGTGTAAAACACCAAAAATATTGTGTAAAACACAAAACAAATTGTGCGTAACACAAAAAATGTTGTGTGTCAAATGAGTTGGGGCGTGTGCCATTAAATATGCCACCCCTCTTAACAAAATTCCAAAATTAGTGGTAACTCATTACTAATTTTATAAGGAATCCCACTAAATATGGAATATTGACATCATAATAAATATTTTAGTTATGGTTTGTTTGAACAAACCATATTCATGGCACATTGGTTAAGCTTGTTGGAATGGGTGGAGAAGGCCGTGGGTTCCAACCCCCATGATCTTGTCCTTTATTTGAAAACTTATTATATTATATGTTATATATGGATTGTTTTCATTTGACCATATATTATATGGTTACAATCCATGACATATGTTATAACCTCCACAATATATATATATATATATATATAACCTATCTAATATAAGCCAATGAAGGATTACCACATGTGTTACACATGAAATTTTCACACCTAGGTACCTCGCCCTAAGTGTTCTAAGTGTCATATAAGTGTCTCATACACCTTGACACCATGGAATAACCTATGTCACAATCCGTAGTCATGTGGAGGAGGCATATATTACATGAAGGACAAAATACCAAGTGCACATGAATTATTATTAATATTCATGAAAAAAAATTTAATTAAGTGTGAGAATCCACCTCACATTTGGTTTCCTATTTTTTAGGGAAGGTGGAGGATCTCATGGATGGTTGAAATATTTCCTCCGTAAAATCCTTGAAAAATATTTCCTCCCTAAAATCCTTAAGAGATATTTTCTCCCTAAATATATTTCAAATCCCTTTTTAGTGGATCTGATGAGTGATCCTCTCCATGTTGGGTAAGCCTCCAAATCCTATATAATGAGGGCTTTCCATGGAGGATGATAGTGGATATTTGAGGTATCAAACCTATGGTTTTGGGAGAAATATTTAGGATATCGAACCTATGATCGTGGATATTTTGAGAAAGGGGTTGGCCAAGGAGGACTTGGTGAGGCTGATACATCTGCATCTACACTTTGTAAGAACCTTGTTATGTTCTCATTAATATATATGCTTGTCCTGTTTCCTTCAAGTTTGTGTACATTTGCATGGGCTTGTGTCTTTTTGATAGATCTAGTTTAAACTAATCTTGGTAGAATAGGAAGTGTGCATTGTATTTGTTGTCTATTGAAATGAATAATTAATTCGAGGACTTGAAGATAAGGTTTAACCTGGACTAAGCAAGGACAAGCTTCATAAAAAGGTACTCATACTTTCTTCCTCTTTTCCCTTGACTAGTTTAGCTACATTTAAAGGAATGTCAGTGTTCAAAGTTAGCATTCCTCTTTCTTGGTCACAGGGGTCTAAGATCCAAGAGGACATTCACCTATCTGCAGAGGAATTTTCCAACAACAGAAATTGGTGACTCCATGATTATCATTCTAGAGTTATGCCACTAGATTTTTAAGTTGGGGGCAGAGTACCAACCATCCATGGGTATCCCTACCTCTGGAAATTAGGTTGAGAAGCTACGAGCATAGTTTTTCTTCTCTATGGAAAGCTCATTAAAAAATGAAAAAAAGGTCACAAGCATAGTTTTTATTCTCTATGGAAAGCTCGTTAAAAAATGAAACTGAAGCTATGAGTATATTTTTCCTCTCTATGGCAATCTTGTTAAAAAATGAAACAGAAGCTATGAGCATAGTTTTGCTTCTCTGTGGCAATCTTGTTATAAAATAAAACAGAGGTTATGAGCATAGGTTTCCTCTCTGCAGCAAGCTCATTAAAAAATGAAACAGAAATATGGGGATTGAACCTAGAGCCATGAGCATAATTATTTTCCTATGTCAAGATCATTAAAAAATGAAACAGTCACCTCTCCTACCAAGTCGAGTCTTTTGTCAGGTCTCATATTTGAACCTTCATTTCATCCACCCTTATCACTTTTCTCCATCTAGTACAAAACTTGGTGACAACCTCAAAGTTTGTGAATGAAATGAAGCTTGGGGGGGCTTGTCTGCAGCCTTTGATTATCATTTTGGAGTTATGCCACTAGATTTTCAAGCTGGGGACAGATTACCAAGCATCCATGGGTATCCCTACATTTGGAAATTAGGTTGGGAATTTACAATCATAATTTAATTTTGTTTCAATCTTGTGTAAAAATAAAACCAATATCAAGCTTAGTATTTTTTCTTTCTCGTGCTCGTAAAAACATGATAATGTATCTGAGTAGAATTTTATCACTTTTTCGGACTCGTAAAGGTTATACGAAAAAGGAACCCCCTGGAATCTCTTTTAAGCTCTTTTCAGACTCTCTAAAGATGAAAATATTTCCGAGTGATCTTGCTTCCTTTCACACTCATTAAAAGGTTTGAAAGGGCATCTTTCGAGTGGTAGTTTATCTCTTTTTTGGCCTTGTGAGAATAAAATTATGAAAAAGGACAACCCTGGAGTCTCCTTTAAGTTCTTTTCAGACTCTCTAAACATGAAAAACCACCGAGTTTTCCTTCTCTAGACTCGTTAAAAATTACACATTGAAGGGCCCATATGGGGATGAACCCTTACTTCTTCCAATTCGTTCAATAAAGGAAGAGGAACTTACTAAAGGTGAGTTATATCGAGCATGTGTTACCCTCCCCAAGATTGTTATATTAAAAAGAAGTACTCATCTATCTAGGTGGGGAAAAAATTGAAGGAAGTGGGTTAAGTTTTGAGAATCCTTTATGTCATTTTTTTTCGTCCTTGAACATGGCACATGTTTGCGTATCATCTTATAGTTGGGTAATTTTCTTGTCTCTGAGTCATACCAATTCCATGTGTCACCATACTTTTTCATCCAATCAAAGAGTGCTCTTATTGTCATCACATTAAATTTTGGTACTCATCGAGTCAATGTTGCCAAGTCAGTTTTCATGCCTCATCATGTTCAAGGGAAGTTTCACTTCAAACCATACATCTGGTATATTACCAGCTTGCATTTCCTATGTCATTCCATACTCATTTGATTCACCATCTTACATCACTTTCCTATGTCAGTTTTGTGTCGCAGATGGGGGATGCATCAAGTCCCTCCTTCGACGAGCCTTTTATTGTTTACTTCAACACATCATCCATGAATTAGACTTAGAAACCAGTTAGTACATTGGGACCTACATGCCTCAATGGCAGGCCTCCTCACATATGACGATAGGTTTAATTCATTGACCTCTGATCGGATGATTCCATGAATGTTCGACTTCAACTCATCTATTTGCATTCATTGGATTGTACTGTGGTACCTTGGGAGTCATTAACATCACTGGTGATTTCCCTCGCACTTGTTAACGATTTACCTCAATGATCGGTTTCGACCATGTTCGACATCAAAAAATCTATTCACATGGATATATTCATACCACATCGTGATTAGAATGAAGTTCCTGGGTTGAGCGTTCACTCTGTTATCTATTTTTCCTAGGTTGCAAAGGAGATCATTTGTGCATGTTGATATATAGACTGTCACATAGATCCACATTGTATTGGTCTGTGGCTATGTTTTATCATCTCGTAGCTCCATTTTGTATTTTTTGTGGCTACAATTAGTTCATTTCATGGAGGTATGGATCCAGATTTTATCTTTGGTGGTCATATCCTTAGTCAATATTTTTCATTGATCCGTAGTGTATTGGTCAACGAACATGCTTTGAGTCATATTGTATTCCGAGGATAAGTATGCCTACTTTGGAAATGGAACATTTTTTAATATTGTTTGATGGTTGTTTTCATCTTCTTCCAGGTTCTCCAAATCCACACCCTTGCATTAAATATTTGTAAAGTGTTTTGGCCATCATTTTCTCTTCCGACATCACACTTTAAGGGGCATTCTGTTACACATGAAATTTTCACACCTAGGTACCTCACCCTAAGTGTCGTAAGTGTCATATAAGTGTCTCATACACCTTGACACCATGGAATAACCTATGCCACAATCCCTAGTCAATGTGGAGGAGGCATATATTACATGAAGGCCAAAATACCAAGTGCACATGAATTATTATTAATATTCATGAAAAAGAAATTAATTAAGTGTGAGAATCAAGTGCACATGAATTATTATTAATATTCAT
>JZKD02S2394819.1:99670-117478 GCA_000966675.3 Picea glauca
CTAATATCCAAGAGGACATTCACCTGTCCATAGGGGAATTTTTGTACAACAACATGTCAAGGCTTGGTTGGTCTACTTATGTGCCAAATGTTTAATTGTGACTGGACCATATCTACCACTTTTCATCATGTAACTGGGCCACCTAGAGGTATAATCTACCACATCAACTGCCAACAACCATGTGCCACATCACCTATACGGTGCCACTTGTCAATATATATAGCTGCCACTTGTCAACACTTGGAGTTTCCACTTGTCAACCTATGAGCCTACCACGTGTCTCTCTCAAAGACTGCCACTTGTCTCTTTAGAGTTGACTTGAAATTTGATCATCCATAACTTTTTCATATGAGTTTCGTTTGATGAACCATTTGCATTGTTGGAAATATGAAGACAAGCTCTTCATGTTTATTCCATGTTCAATAAATTTTGAGACGGTCAAATTTTGAGCAATTTTGACCCTTTCTGGATCACTATGAGTGTTTGGGTCCTCTTGGACATTAGTGAGTGTCATTGGATCCTCCTAGATCACCAATACTTTCAAGGATTCTCACTAGATCATTTGGTTGGCATTTTAAATAAAAAAATAATACATTTACCAGTTGTTTATGTCATTGAAACCATAATTCATGATTAATTACACATAATCATAGTTTTAGAAAGGGGGGTGTTACAATCCCCTCCCCTTTCAAAGGAACATCATCCTTAGTGTTATTTCTCAAAAACACCTTCCATTCCTTTAGTGTCTCCTATGATTGGAAATGGATCTACCTAATTTTCTCAACAATTTTTTGTTCTTTTAATGCATCTCCGGCGAGGTTCTCCCTTACTCCCTCCTTGTTGTCCATATACAACATCTAAGGGTGAATGTGGAAAATACCCAAAGAAAATTCCAAAAGGTGACTTACCAATATAAGTGTGGACTTATCTATTATAAGAGTGTTGTATATAGATCAATTTTTCATCCCAAGTCTTCGGATGCTACTAATTATAACCCCTCAAAAGTTTCACCAAATTCATGTTAACTACTTGCGTTTTCCCATCTGTCTATAGATGGAATGTTGTAGACCTATTAAACTTGGTGTCCATATTCTCCCACAATGTAGTCCAAAATGCACTGAGAAATATGGTATCCCTATCTGAGATGATGTTCCTTGGTATCCCAAAGTGCACCCAGACTTGTTCAAAGAACTTATTTGTTGCTTATTGTCCATTAATGGTGTTTTTACAAGGCATGAGAATGCACATTTTTTTGAATCTGTCAACTACCAAAAATATATAGTCATGTCCCTTCCTGGTTGTTGGTAAACCTCCCACAAAATCCATGGAAATGCTTTCCCAAGGTCGAGTGGGTACGGGTAAGGGATGGTATAGACCTTGCTTCCTATTGTTGGTCTTGATGGTACAACAAAGTATACATCCTATAATATAATGTGCTACATCTTGTTTTGTTTTAGGCCAATATACATACCTATGTAAGTTGGTGACTGTCTTCCCAGCACCAAAATGTTGTGCAACCTTGGAAGTGTCAGCCTCTCTGATAAGCTGTAATCCTTCAACTTTAGGAACATAGAGATTGTCAAGCTTATAGAGTAACCCACTCTGGAAATGATAGTCAATCTTGTTGCTGCCATATTCTATATGAATTTGGCTTTGTGGTTACTGAAACACCTCCTTGAATTCCTCATCTTCTATGTATGGCTCTTTGTATGCATCATAGGTAAAATTCTCCTTGTACATCAAAGTTACCAAAGTTGTAATCTTAGATGTGGGTGGCCATGAAATCATGGCTGCCAAATTATTTGTGCTACCCTTATTATACTTTGTGACCAAATGAAATTGTTGTAAGAACCCCATCCACTTGTAATGCCTAGTTTGTTGTAGCTTATTGTAGGCCTGCAAATACTATAGTGGTTGGTGATTTGAATGGATGATAGTCTCCTTTCCCATCAAATAATGATTCCACTTTTTAATAGCTTGTACCAAGGCATAGAGCTCTTTGTCATAGGTAAGGTAGTTGAGAACTCCCCATCAAATACTTCATAATGATAGCAGACAAACCTTCCTCCCTGCATTAATTATGCTCCCATAGAATACCCACTTGCATCTGTCTCCACTTCAAAAGGATTCTGCAAGTTTGGTAGTGCATGAATTGGTGCTTGACTGATCTTTCTTTTCATATCATCAAAGGACTTCTACTGATTCTTTCCCTATTGGAAACTCTTACCACTGGATGTTATGACATGGAGTGGTGCAAGTACCACTAAAAATGAAGCTATGAACTTCCACAAGTATTGTGTCGCCCCAAAAAAACTCCTAACTTCAATGACATTTGTAGGAATTGGTCATTTCATGATGGATTTCATTTTTGCAGGATCTATCTGTTGTTTTTTCATAAGAGATGATATTGTATGTGAATGAATGAATATATTATTACGATGATGAGTGTTCTATACATAAAGAACATATGGTGACCATGGTGACCATCCATGAAGAGATGTGTCCCTTGGGTAATAAATATATTTATACTTTATATTATTATTTATGCTTTATACTTTATTATATATATATTTATACTTTATATCATAAATGTATTATTACAATAACAATATTATAATTAATAATATTACTTAATAATTAATAATCTCGTTACTAATTATCAATCTAGTAGAATGTCTTTGTGATGCTGCCCAAATATAAACACTCCCTCTCAGCGAGGAAGACATTCTACATTATTCCAAGATTACCTCTGAAGATTACCTTTGAATATTACTTGTGGGTAGCTCTCAAATAGCTTCAAAATGTCACCATGAAATCCATTACCTTGAAATGCATATGTACTTCATCATGTGCACCCTTGTGACTTCACATCCAATGCATCCAAGGCATGTGAGTAGTTCTCAAATAACTACAACATGTCCCTAGGAAATCCACTACCTTGTAATGCATCTGTACCTCATCACATGCACCCTTGTGACTTCACACCATGCATCCAGGGCCAATAGGTATCTCTCCAATAGCTACAACATGTCATCATGAGACTATCTAGTTTCCCATAGAAAACTTGGATATCTTAAGCATGACATCCAATACCCTGCAATAACATTTGTACCTCGTCTCTTCAACATGCATCTAGGGTTGGTGGGTATCTCTCCAATGGCTACAACATTTCATCATGACATCCATTACCCTATGATAACATCTAAAGCCATTTCTCCCTATTAAGAGAGATTACACTGAGCTTGTATTTGAAGTACTCAAACTTTATCCTTGACAATGGATTTGTCAGCACATCCACAACCTTCTCATTGGTAGCCACATATTGGAGCCTCACTGCTCCCTTATGAACCATATTGGAGCCTCATTATTCCCTTATGTACCAAGTATCTAGCAACCAAGTGTCACTTCCATGAGACACAGACTCAAATTATTATACCGCAGGAGCTCATATCCATTGACTATTGAAAATGTGAATATATACATCCTCAGATATCCATAGTGCAACATGACTTCACCCCATGAAACCAAGGTATGTGGGTAGCTCTCAATAGCTACAAAATGTCCCCAAGACATCCACTCCCTGGGATGCATCATTACCTGATCATGTGAATATATACATCCTCAGATATCCATAGTACAACATGACTTCACTCCATGCAACCAAGGTCCGTGGGTAGCTCTCAATAGCTACAACATCTCCCCACGACATCCACTCCATGCGATGCATCAGTACCTTATCATGTGAATCTATACATCCTCATATATCCATAGTGAAACATAAATTAACCCCATGCAACCAAGGTCTGTGGGCATCTCTCAATAGCTACAAAATGTCCTCAGGACATCCACTCCCTACGATGCATCAGTACCTGATCATGTGCACTCCTATCTCAGTGATAACCCTCAGATATCCATAGTGAAACATGACTTCACCCCATGCAACAAAGGTCTGTGGGTATCTCTCAATAGCTACAACATGTCCCCAGAACATCCACTTCCTGTGATGCATCAGTACCTGATCATGTGCACTCTTGTCTCAGTTCCAACCCTTTTTCATGTTGGATGAGAACAATCAATGCCAACCCTTTTTCATTCTGGATGAGTTTCACATGTCTTAGTGTGAACATGACTTCACCCCATGCAACAAAGTTCTATGTGTATCTCTCAATAGCTACAACATGTCCCCAGGACATCCACTCCCTGTGATGCATCAGTACCTGATCATGTGCACTCCTGTCTCAATTCCAACCCTTTTTCATGCTAGATAAGAACACTTCCTCTAAAGAGGGACCACGCCAACATTGTCCCTGAAGTACTCAAACTTCATCCTTGACAACATCTTGGTAAACATGTCCACAACTTGATCCTTTGTAGTCATGAAACTGGAGCCTCACCACTCCCTTCTGCATTATATCCCTGATATACTAATATCTGATATCGATATGCTTCGACCTGTCATAGACCATGAGGTTCTCTGAAAACTTCATGCAACTTTGATTGTCACACCAATTGTAGGTCGCCTCCATTTTGAGACCAAATAACTGAGACAGAAGTTCTCGAAGCCACATTGCTACTACATATGCTTCCAAATACTCAGCTTCATCCATACTGAGCGCCACACATGACTGCTTCCTACATCTGGTGGAGCCTCCTACTCTTTACTGTAGTACCCAGCTCCATCTAGAACTTACTTTTCAGCTCCCTCTCAAGCACTGAATATCCACTGAATCTTCAACCTGCTAACTTCATCACTTATCCTCCAGAACAAGTCTCGTCATCCTCTTCTTGTAGGTCTTACCTACAAGTCAAATTCAATCCAATAGTCATCAATTTCTGAAGGAATATTGTTTCATGCCTTCATTCAAACGATTCCACATACTTTGCCTCATCCGTACTGAGTGCTACACACAACTTTTTCCTTCTTCTCCATGAAACCATACTGAATTCTAGACTGAAGCAATGTATCTAAGTACTCTTCCAATCAGGAACATTGTCGGCCCAATCTGAATCCGAATATCCATATAAACCAAACTCATGGTCTGTCACATACCATCTTCCTATATAAAGTAACATCCATAGTCTCTTAAGTCATGTCCTGTAGCAACTTTAGATTTGGTACCAAGGGTGTATCCATTGCCTGGCATCTTCACCTTACATAGTAAGTCCAAAAATTTAACCTCTAGTACAGTTGTACTTTTTTGCATGCTTCCTTCACCATCGAATCGATCTTGTCCTCTGTGTAGTCACCAATGCAAATAGAATCAACATTGCAATTCCACATGAGACACCTATCCCATGCTTTTCTTTTCTCCAGCACTTATCTCTCTTATTTTCTCGGGCCCTCCTGTGAGGGAGTTAAGCCCAATCTCACTCTAATACCATGTTGATTTTTCATAAGAGATGATATTTTATGTGAATGAATGAATATATTATTACAATGATGAGTGTTCTATATATAAAGAACATATGGTGACCATGGTGACCATCCATGAAGAGATGTGTCGCTTGGGTAATAAATATATTTGTACTTTATATTATGCTTTATGCTTTATACTTTATTATATTTCTTAATAATTAATAATCTCATTATTAATTATCAATCTAGTAGAATGATTGTCCAATGTTGCCCAAACATAAACACTATCTTGAGCTCCCTTCCACTAGTCACATACCTCAAATACACCAAAGAATGTTGAGAAAACTCACATTTCTTGAGATTAGCCAACAAATGGTGCTTTTTAAAAGTGTCTAACACCTACTTAAGATGTGAGATGTGCTCCTCCCATGTAGTACTATAAACTAGTATATCATCCAAATAAACAATAACAAATGAATCTAGAAAAGGGCATAAAACATCATTCATTAGTCTCATAAATGTAGTTAGATGCGTTGCATAAACCAAATGGCATAAGAAACCACTTATACAAACTTTGCCTCATTTTGAAGGCAGTGTTCCATGTATCTTCTTCTTTGACTCATACCTGGTGATATCCTGATTTCAAATCCTTCTTAGTGAAATACTTGGCATGTTGCAGTTGGTCCAATAGATCATCGATCCTTGGCAGGGGGTACCGATTCTTCAGTGTAATCTTGTTTAATGACCTGTAAGAGATACACATTCTCCAAGTCACATCCTTCTTGGGCACAATTATGATGGGTGACCCATAAGGTGAGGTACTTGGTCGAATCACACCTTGTTCCAACAATTGTTGCAACGTCTTCTTCACTTCATTTGCTTCAAGAACAAACTGTCTATACAACCCAATATTCGACAATGGGGAGTCTGACAATAATTGTATTTCCTTATCCACTTCCATCTTAGGTGGTATCCCTTTAGGCTCCTAGAACACTCCTTTGTATGTTTGTAGAAACTCCTCCAATTGATATTTCTTCTCTTTAGTACACCCCTCCAGGGATGCCTTCACTCTCATTGACTCATCATCAGACTAATTTTCTCTTAAGAAAAGAAAAACGTATTTCTTACTAGAAATAATCAACTTCTTATCTTGGTTGGAACTTATCAATGAGATATTTGACTTGCCTTTATGTGCATTAATGATGTAGGACTTCCCATCCTTGATCAGTTGGTATTGGTTGGATCTCCGCATGAAGATTGCATCCCTCATATACATGTAAGGGATTCCAAACACTACTCCACATACAACAAGGGGCACTACATCCAATTCCACTTCATCAATAAAATCATCTCTTATAGAAAATTTAATCTTACACTGTTTCATTACCTTTATCTCTGCATCCTTGTTTACCCAACCCAATGGATAGGGTCTAGGATGATAGTGAAACTCCAAATCAAGGTTGTTGAACAAATCCACTGCTACGAGATTATCCTGTGAGATAAAGTCGAACAGATCATCTATCTTGGTCTTCTTGACTTGAATCTTGATGTGGAAGAGCTTGGTCATCTCCTTCTCTTCCTAGTGATGAAGGCTACTCAGATTCACCTCCTTTTACATAGATGTGTAGAAAATATTTTCATCAACATCCAAGCTACTTTCAACATGATTGCTTAAATATTTGGATAGAAGGTTCTTTTTCTTTCCATCCTTCTTGCGATTCTTTGGGTTCAACTCAGGATGTAGTTTCCAGCAATTTTCCTCGCTGTGGCCATCAATGCTGCAATGATTGCAATGGTTGTTGGGATATTTACTTTGTTGTGCAGTGGCTACTGTCTTATTATATTTTCTCACTTTCCACTTCTTCTTCCCATCCTTGGAATATTCTCGTTTCTCTTTCTTCTTCGATCCCCTTGGATGCCCCTTCTTTTGGCCTATGTTTTCCAAGAACTGTTCCTATACACAAGCCCCATCCACTATCCTTGGCTTGAAGAGCATCACATAATTTCATAGATGACTGTGTAAACTCCCCATATACTTGAGGAGTACATTTGGGTTCTTGGGAGAGATACCCAACATGATGGCCATCTTTTTGAACTCAGTGGTGTACTCCTGTACACTATGTCCCTACGTCTACTTGAAGTAGTGCCACTAGATCTATAAGTCCTCTACATACCCAATAGGGTAGAATTGGGACTTGATGAGGGGTTTTGAAGTCCCCCCATCTAGTTATTGGTGGATCACCCTCCAACTTAAGTGTTTCTGTGTGGCTCTCTAACTTCAATCCAACAAATAAAATATTTTTCTCTTCTTCTATATGGTGAATGCTAAAATAAACTTCTAGTTGTTGCAAGCGATGGTTTCATTTTAGTGCATCGATATCACCTTGGTATGGTTTTATGTCCACTTTCTGTTCCATCTTGAATATGGATTGTGAAGGGTTCATGAGATTCAAACTCAACTTCTCTTTCTAGTATTCTTTATGTGACCCCTTTCTCGAGTCTTCCTAATCTTTCGATTTCCCCTCCGATATGTTCTATGAGTTAGAGCCTCCTTCATATTTGAAGGATATGATCTTACTTGATAGAGCTGCCATGAGGAGGTTCTTATTTTTACCGATGTCGACAACTTGTGCTTCCAACTGATAAAATATCTCTTCTATTGGATCTCAAGGGTTATTATGAACAAACTTGTCCACCATGGATAGGGTTTCTATGACTTTTCTTTAAGTTGAATCCTGGATCCCAAAAATTTCCAAAAATACCCAAAAGTAAAACCTCGCTCTGATACTATTAGCACATAGGCAGACCCAGGGTTCAACACTATAATAGTGCACCAACAAAGCCCTAGCTATTGGCCCTTTTGACAACACCTGCGAAATAGATGAAGTCTCACCTGAGGTAGAGCCAGGGGTGGTTGCAGGACTCAAGCATCTGCAACCTTAGTTGGGACACAGATATGTGATTACAATACTTCATAAATCACTTAGAACCATCAATTCCTCAATAAACATAGTTACCAACTTAACGAGAACTATGACCTCAAAATGAGAACTCTAGCTCTTAAAACCCATAATTTTGCGTAAAAAACATGAAATCAACTCCCAAATCAAAAATTGGTTCTACCGGTAGCACCATTTTTTTAAACGTGGTCAAAATTACAACATTTTTCGAACATGGCCTTCGAAACTCAGACAGTAGCTCAAAAAAACCTTAAAATCAACACCTAAATCAAAAAGTGATGCTATGTAAAAAAATAGTTTTTCCTAAATGTGAAAATCATAGTTATTTGCGACCTAATTGAAATTGCGATATGGACAAAAAAACTCTATGTAGATAAACAACCCAAAATTGGACTCCAAATGATCTCTTGAAAATTTATTTACAAAATTTATTTTTTATTTTTTTAATTTACATTAAAAAACAAATAAATAGAAAGAACAAAATCTTCACAAATAAATATTTTTTTTAAATGACCAAAAACCACATTTAAAAATTTATATTATAAAATCAATTAAAAAAATTAAAAAAAAGGTTTAAAAACAATGTGAAAAAGAAAAATAATTAAAAAGAAACAAAAAAAATTTAAAATTTTCCTCCAAAAACAATAATTTAAAAAATATTTATATTATTTTTTACAAAAGTATCATTAAAAAAACCTTTAAAATGTAATTTAAAATAAAAATAAAAATAAGCAAAAAATACTTTTAAAAGGAAAAAAAATAAAAAAAAATTTCAACAAAAAAAAATATCTAAAATAAAAAATATTAAAAAATCTTGAACTAAAACTTTAAAATTAAAATAAAAGACAAAAAGTTCAAAAATATATATTTTAAAAACAATATTTAAATGAAAACAAAACAATTTTAATAAAATCAATAACGAAATAATGAAAAGAAAATTTTAAAACCAATTTTAAAATAAACTTCTAAACATATTTAAACAAAAAAAAATAAAAATTAAAACCAATTTAAAAATACAAAAACTATCAATTTTGATTGAAACGAAAGTAAACAAATAGAAAAAGAAAATATAAACAAATTTAATAACATTTAAAAAAAAAAAAATACAGTTTTACAATTGAAATAACATAAAATTTTAACTAAAATTAAAACAAAAAAAAAAATTACAAACCTACATATTATTGGGGTGTCCTGGGGGGTGATCCTCGGCATCACCCCAGCCCCCAAGGGCTAAGCCTTGGTCCGACGGGGCACTGGTCCCAGTGGGGCAAGGCTTAGCCCGTGGGGGCTGGGGTGATGTCGGGTATCACTCCATCCCCCATGGGATAAACCCTGGTCCCACGGGGCTAAGTCTTAGCCCCTAGGGGCTGGGGCGATTCTCGACATCACCCCAGCACCCACAAGCTAAGCCTTGGCCCTGTCGGATCAGAGCTTAGCCATTGGGGGCTAGGGTGATGCTCGAAATCACCCCCAATGGCACCCATGTTGGTTGAGCGTCATGGGTGTTGTGGGGGTGATGTCGGGCATCACCCCCCATGGTCTCCCATCAATGATGCATATGTGTTTTTTAATTTGTTTGTTTTTTCATAAAATTTTACATATTTTTAAGTTTTTTAATTAAAAAAATATTTTTTTTTTTTATTAAAAAACTTTAAAATATGTAAAATTTTATGAAAAGGATTGGGGTGATGTCTGACATCACCCCCCATGGCCTCCTATCACCAGTGCATATGTTTTTTTTAATTTGTTTGTTTTTTCATAAAATTTTTCATATTTTTAATTTTTTTAATTAATTTTTTTTTTTTGTAATTTTATGTTAATATTAAGTTTTTATTTTTATTTTTTTCTAATTTTATATTAAATTTTGTAGTTTAAGTGTGTTAATTTGTTTTTTTTTAAATATATATTCTTAATTGTTGTTTGTGTTTTTTAAACTTTTCTAAAGTTTTGAGGCCATAAATTTGGTTTTTTACCTTTTTTTTTTTTTTTTTTTTTGTTTTTGCTATGTTTATATATTTGTTTTTTTTTTTTTTCTTTATTTTTTTTTTTTTTTTTTTTTTTTTTTTTTTTTTTTTAATTTTTTTTTTTTTTTTTTGTTTTTACTTTATATAAAAAAAATTGAATTATATTTTTTTGTTAAATATTAAAAAATAGTGTTATTTAACTACAATTTTTTACATGTTTTGAAGTAAAGGTAAACAATGTGTTAATGATGGTGTTTTCCACTTTATTTTAAAAGTATGGAACAATAAATTAATTAAGAAGACACAATTCTATGAAAAATTGTAACTTCAAAAAAGTAAAGGTAAAAAATATTTTTTTAATTGAAAGAAGCATGGAAAAATGACTAAAAACACCATTGAATAAAAATAAATAAATAAAATAAATTGAAAAAAATGGAAATAGATGAAAAATAAGCATTTAAAAAAAATTATGTAAACATTGTGGATTGAAAAATTTAAAATATCGAAAAACCACCTTAAAAGGTAGAGGGGTGCTAACGGTAGCACCATTTTTAAAAATGGGGTAAAAAATTGGACCCCCCCCCAAAAATGAGAACTCTGTAGATTTCTCGTTAAGTTGGTAACTATGTTAATATACAATCAATAATCACTTTGCTGATAAAACAGGGCTTCACAACATTCACATTGATATAACGTACTTAAGCACTTAGCATCAATAGATAGGTCAAATCTAGTAGATCAAGCACTCAACACATTCATATATATCAAATCTAACGTTCTTATACATCATTAGCACTAAGCATAAGAAGATATATCTAATCATTTCAAATCACTTAGAAAAATAAGTCATAAACATATTAAAACAAACACAAAACAAGACAACACAGTGTTTACGTGGTTCACCCCCACCCTGGGGCTATGCCCACCAAATCTTCTTCTTTATTGTCTTCAGTCAATCGGTTACAAGCACAAAGCCATCAAAACCCTTACTCCACACAGGACAAAAGATTTTCACAGCTCACTAGATCCTTCTTCCTTGTGTTACAACACAAAGCCTTCTACAGTCTCACACAAGGACTTGCACTCATCTCTGCAAGTCTTACACAAAATGCACAAAGCCCTTACAATCCATACTAGCACTTAGCCATTCATTAAGCACTTAGCACACTGGCCTCTTCCTACCTCACCTAGACATATATTTATACTTTACAAAATAGGCCTAATCATGGGTAAACCCATGGGCCGACATCTCATTCCCGTTACATATTCCCAAAAACCCAAAAAGGACCCAAAAGTGGGCTGAGATCCCTTGATCTCCACTTCATCTTGTGGTCCTCCTTCGACAGGCTATCGAAGTCCCAAAATAGGTCACTATGACCAAGAATCTCCAAAGACTTGGTCAAGGGCCAACAGACCCCCAACACTCACCTATGACTCATCTCGAGTCGCTCTGGTCTGATCAGTTTTGCCTTGAATGCCTCAAGATTGGCTCGAGCTGCTTCGACTTGCTGCGTTGTTGTGGCCTCTTTCTTGACAAACTTCTGGATCACTTCGTCATTTACTGACCCTTCTATGCGTTGTTTTTCTATGTTAACGACCTATTCTAGCTCTGCTCCTCGGATTTCAACCTCTATGAATAATTGGCACACCTTATCTTGTACTGGTTGAAGTCGTTGAGTAACTTCCATCACTCTACTTTGAATTGTATATTGGATCTACTGTTGGGCGGTGTGTTTCTCTTGAGACCTCTTCATTTTGTCTACAACTAACAAAGATTTCAGTTGCACCTGTAGTGTGTCTGCGTGCTACTTCACTTCCTGGAGTTGCGATTCTAGTGCCTGTAACTCTGGGTTCTCAGTGAGGTTTTAATATGTCTGGGCATTGCAGTTACTCAACTGCTTGCACTCCAAGGAAAGAGATTTTAATCTATCAACTATCCTGTGGGAAATTGCTTCCCTTTGGTCTGTTACATCTTGAGGGGTCTCCTGCATAGTACGGAGCTCCAAGTCTGCTATGCACTGTTGGAGCTGTTGGATTACTTATTCAAGTTGTGCCACCTATTATAGAACTCGCTCTTCGGTCTTTACTTCTATGACTGTCACAGAGTGAAGTGCTCTGTGAACCATTTCCTTGACTTCAAGTTGCTCTACGAGCAATTGTTCCTTGCTTTTCTACAGTTGTCTTTTTTCTTCATCCCACTTCACTTGTAGAGAAAAATTTTCCCGTTCTACAGTACTGTGTTGTTCTACAAGGTCTCCCTATACTTGTGCCAAAGCCTGGGTGGCTTGTGTTGTTTCTTCCTAAGATTGTCGAAGGTGATCTCCGACTATATCAGTGATGCGGTGGAGTTCAGTTGGCTCATCTCCCATTTCTGATGTTCCTACTGATAGAGGCGCAGTGGAGACTGAACGGATGGACTAAAGTACCTGTTTCATCCCTTGGAGTTCAACCTTGATTCGACTGTATATTTCTTCCTGCTGAGCTTCTTACTTCTCTTCTATCTCCAGCGAAGCATCGTTCAGTGTTGCGACGATAAATTTGAAGTCATCTGAGGTTAGGGTTGTCTGCATTGTGGTCATAGATGCTTTCAATTTCTTCCGAGAAGAAGGTTTTGGAGGGGAAACCTTCCTTTTCTTCGAGGAGTCTTCCTTGTCTCTAGGTGATGTAACCTTTCCTTTATTCTGTTTAACTTATGTGCCATCTATCTCTCCGCCATCTCCTCCTTGATCTATTGAGATGGAAGAGGTCTTCATGGATTCGCTGTCTAAATCATGGACCTCTTCGGTCTTCTTTATCTTGCTAGGTCTGGCTGTATCATGCACTTCTTTCAAACTGTCAATGTCGAAAATCTCTGCGGGGTCGGCTAGAATGAGGAGGTCCGCCGACTAGTCCTTGGTGATTTCTTCTAAGTCCTCCTCTGTCATATTGTAGTAAGATTGAAGTTGTTTCTTGTGCTCATCAGCACGTGTTGTAATATAAATGAAATGGTGGTCTGCGCTGAATTTCATTAAAGGTTGAAACCTGTGGAGAGTATTTGATGTGATGCGAGACTCGGACTGGATAGCTAACTTCAGCTGATTGTAATATGTGTGGAATACAACATTTGACTGCCATTGCTTGTTCATGTCACTGGAATACCACAGTTTACTGAACTTCATGGCCAGAGGTTCAAAGGGCTCTATGTTTAGGAAGGTCGCACCTTCCGGCATCTCCCATGCGATGAAATCAATCAGGATTAGAAGCCAACTGAAGTGGAACTCATATCCTTGATATTGTTCTTCCTTGCAGTCCAGTTCCAACTGGTTCACAAGGTACTTCACCCAATTCATTTGTAGGCCCTCCGTGCACTTCCCTGCGAGGTCGACTACAAAGCCAGTGACTTGGGTGGGTCGGTTCTTGTGGACTAACTTTCCCACGATCAATTGATAGGCTAGGTGCACTGCGTCGCTTTGGATAGAATATACCTTGTAGCCTCATGTGCCTTTATTGAAATCATCGTAGGTGTCTTTTATCCTTTGAGCTAAAGTGTGATCCATGGTTTTTTCGGGATAGAAACCTTGTGGGTCAGGACCTTGCATACTCAACCCTGTGATCTGACTGATCAATGTTGGTTCCACTGTGATACGACGGTTTAACCACAAGTATCTATCATGATAACATGAAAACAACATCTTGATGCATGCATTCACTTCTTGGTGTCTTCCGAAGTGAGGAATCTTCATGATGTTGAGCAGTGTGGACTGCGTGAGGTTATGGGTCCATGACTGAGGGATGATCTTTGAATTCTTTCCTTTTGTCCTGGTCAAGTACTTATGTGGGGCGATCATGCTATAAACATTCATGTCGTCGAGGTTGAATTTGCTAAACTTCAATGCTGCTATCTTTTCTTGATCTAAGAGAACTGTGCGTATCCCCTTCGGGAGGTACGCAATGACCAATTCATAATCAAATTTTCTGGGCACACTGTCTCGATTTATTGTGCCACTCAGAGGTGGTAGGTAGGTGGCAAATATGATCAAAATCAACTTAGCATTTGCGAGATCGTTTCTGTGCTTAGTTCGCTTCTCATCTGCGGGCCGTGATGGTCCGACTCGAGCAGTGGATGGAGAGGCCAACAGTCCTATCTTCAATGATGCGTGTAGACCTATAGATAATCGTCTCTCTGACATGACTCTTTCAGTCATCAAGTCGAGGAGTACTTTTTTTACTGATTCTTTGACTGCGGTGAGCTCGTCGGACATAAGCGCTCGACATTAATGATATCGGGTTCACAATTAACTCAGATATTGCACTAGAATAACAGCAAGAGGGCAATGATCACTGTGTACAATTCACTTGGTCTGTGGGTTCAACTTATTCATTTAGAAAAAGTGTTCTTCGTGCATGGCACGATGGGATAAGTAGGCAACTCGACAACGGTTCGCTTGTAACGGGTATGAAGCCTCATTAACTCTTGTTCTGTCCATTATGGCATGGTCCAATGGTCTGGTGTTGATCTATAAATTCTTTCTAAACCATTCGAAGCGACAGTCGAATGGATATATCGGTCCCAACGAATATATTGCTTCACCATGGAGAAGTGCCATGTGTCATTATTCTGATATCCTGACAAAGCTCCAATTCTGCAAATTTTCTATCTGCGAAGTTCCCTCTGGAACCTTTTGTAACTTTTCAAACTTAGCTCTCTTATTACTTATCTTCCTAGCCTTCTTCCCAGTGAGCTTTGTCTCGGTAGTCCTTTTTCCATTTTGATTCTTATCGTCTTTGGACATAGTCACTGTGCGTTGTTGAGACTCTCTCCTAGCACTCAGGGGTAACACCTCTTCTTTATTTGAGATAGGTACTTTAGTCTCCTGTGAGTCTTCTAATGTTTTTGCATCTTCGACATATGGGTTTCTAGTGTTAAATAGCTTCGATCTATTCTTGTGTTCTTCAATCAAGGATACAATCCTTCTAGTCATGAAATCTTTTAACTCTTGTCTCTTCTTCTCCAAAACTTCTTCTTCTCCTTTTCATCTAGCTTGATCTCTTTCAATCCAAGGTTTCCCTAGTAACATGGTAAACGGGGCACGGTCCTCAATAAATTGAATAATCTCAAAATCTTCTTCTGTCGAAGTTCCATTTTCATTCATAGTTATCTGAGCAAGCCTCCCACACGAGTTTACGAGTTTTCCTCTGAATAACCCTATTCATCCTAGAAGGAATCATAGCAGGCCTTCCTATATCTTTCCATGTTCTCTCTATCATGATATTCACCTGTTTTTCCTCGTCTAGAACACAGTCAATGTCGAAGTCTCCTATTCTTGATTCGATGCATTCCTTTTCTTTAAATATATCTAATAATCTAAAATGTTGGTGGTCATTCAAGGTTTCTTTCATCTGTAGTAATACCTTCTCTGATTCTTTCTGGGGTTTTTTTATAGCGTAACTTTTTGGATCTGACTTAGGGTTTTCTTGTCTTATGTTCATACTTTCAATCTTAGCAATCATTCTAGGGCAATCCAATACTTCATGGTCCATATCTTTGCAATAAAGACAACCAGGTCTTCTCCCAGGGCATTCCTTCGTAATATGTCCCGGTCTTCTGCAACGATAACAGAGGGTTAATCCTCTCTTTCTTTAAATGATCCCCAACTTTTCTTGTACTATGCGTTAGGATCATGGTGGCTAACCTGCAAAAATTTCTTTCTAGGATCCTACATCCATTTGTTAGTCCAAATATTCTTTCTATGCATATGTATAACATATCTTTCACTAGATCTATTCAGATCAAGTCTTCCTTCATTTATTAATACCCTAGTTTTCAAGCTAGGACAGACTTTATTAGACATACCTAGATCCACACTCTAGAAACAAAAATTTCCACTTATCTTACTCCTACAAAGCATAAAGCTTCCAGATCTAAAACTTTTAATTATTCTTACCTTTATTAAAGAACAAAGCTTGCATATCTTACCTCTTTTAATCATAGATTCTCACTTTTACCTTTCTTAGAGCACCAAGCTTCCATATCTCCCTTCTTTTCTTCAAATCTGACCTCTTTTCTTCAGATCAAGCTTCCTTCTTTCAGATTTGATCCAGAGTTACTCAAGCATTGCAGACAACACTTGTCTCAAGGGGAGGGTGATGTTAAGCCCTAATATTGGCTCATTAGCCTTTAATTGGGGCATATTACATTAGTAATGTTATTTTTTTTATGTCTTATTTATTCCATTAGTTGTAATTATACCTCCTAGTCTCCTATATATACCAAGGAGACATTTTCATTTGGAATCATCTTGGAATTGTACATTATGTCGGCATGAGGTTTCCCCCTTGAAGAGGCTTATTATATGAATTTCTCTCTTTTTCAAGGCATTGAGTACTTATTTTTTGGTTTTCTATGCTATATTTATATTTGGTTCTTAACATATGGTATCAGAGCTCAAGGTCTAGGGGTTTCGCTACTACATCTGAGACACCTTGTAATTTTCACTACAACTTGTTTTATAAAATGTTTCAGAAGGAATGGCTTGGAGGATATTTAGTATATGGATCAAGGTACTTTGGTTTAAAATTTAAGCTCCTAAGGCCTTATAATTTCAAATATAAAACCTGTGCAAGATAGGGCTCTGGAATCATCCTGAGCTGAGTCATTGCGTAATTTTCACTATAAACGTTTTTATGTAACGTTTCAGACCCTAAAATCCAGAGGATATTCATAGAAATTAGTAAGGTATCTGTGATAAAAAGTTCATCTTCTGGGTCATCTTACATTTGTATATACACCTTGTGGAAGATAGGGTATCTGACTAGTCCTATTGACTATTCTCAAGAAGGTGTTCTAGGTAAAAAAATCATAACTTATTCCTAGAGTATACAAATTGAGTGAAACTGATTGCATTGGATAGTGGATAGTCTGTAGTATTTCTGGTATGAGTTTCAAAATTTATATCAATTATTTTGTTAGGGGCACGCTATACAAGTGACATCTACTGGAAAGACTAAAAATCAGAAAGTTGTGGGGAAGTTACCATAAATTCCACTTGGCACATCCAATTTTGATCAAACCTATGGCATTGAAGAGAAGACATATCATAGAACTACAAAAAATAAAGTTTCATACCAAGAAGGGCCGAAACTTTGGAGGTACAGCAAAAGAAATATTGTCTAGCAGAACCACCTCAAAATCAAGGTTCAAAAGTGATACTTGGCCAACATGCCACCCAAAAAGGGAACTTCTACACCAAATAAGCCTCCATATAATCCTACATGGACTCTTAATGAAGGTGAAGAAATGCGTAGGGACATAGATGATTTACAAAAGAGGACTGTAACAAAAGATGAACTACAAGAGTTGATGGAGGGTTTAAAAGGGGAGACCATGGAAGGATTGAAAAATTTCATAATAGAGAGGACACCTGAAAGTGAAACTGTATCCCATGAAATTAATGATGAGGACACAAGGAAGGTGAATCAAGAATGGAGAAATTCCAACTTTGGGTTGAAGACCAACCACGTTCCTAAGATCGATATGAGGAAGTTTGAT
>JZKD02S2394819.1:119143-145596 GCA_000966675.3 Picea glauca
CGAAAAAGTGTGGACTCTCATTCAAAGGTTGCAGCAGGATTCCAATGCATCAGATACATTTACATGGAAAAATGATTCACTATGGTACAAAGATCGCTTATATTTATGTAAGAACACCCAACTCAAACAAAAGGTAATATTGTAATTGCACACCTCTCTAGTAGGAGGGCACTCAAGATCTTTGAAAACCTACCATAGATTCAAGAAGGATATTTTTGGGATGGCCTTAAAACTGATGTTCAAAGGTTTGTGGCAGAATGTTTGATTTTCCAACAAAATAAGGTGGAAACAATTAAGACCCCAGGTCTTTTACAACCATTAGCCATCCCAAGTCAGCGTTGGGAGGAGGTTTCCATGGATTTCATCACAGGGTTACCGATTTCATCACAGGGTTACCCAAGTGACATAGATCCCATCTTCACTATACATTTTTGGACATAATTATTTTCTTGTTTGGCTACTCAATTGGCTCATAGCTCATCCTATCATCCTCAATATGATGGACAAACCGAGATAGTGAACAATTGTCTGGAAGGCTACCTTCGTTGCTTTGTCTCTGATAAACAAACCCAATGGTTCAAATGGTTACCCTTGGCAAAATGGTGGTATAACAATTCCTTTCATACTGCAACAAAAATGACACCATTTATGGCACTCTATCGATACCACCCTCCTTCCATCACTTCTTCTCTAAAATAAAAATATAAGGTTCAAGTAGTGGAAGATCACATCAAGCATCAACAACAAGTTCTCCAAATCTGAAAGGACAACCTGACCATGGAACAAAATCGCATGAAACAACAAGCATATCAACATTGTAGTGAAAGAAGTTTTGAAGTAGGGGATTGGATGTTTTTAAGACTACAACCATACAAACAGATGTCCCTCAAACAAGCCAAAAAGGATAATAAATTATCACCAAGGTACTATGGCCCTTATAAAGTGTTGCAAAAGATTGGTACTATGGCATACTAATTGGAGTTTCCTACATCTTCACGAGTACACCCAGTTTTCCATGTTTCATGCTTAAAGAAGGTTATAGGTGACAAGATCCTAGTTCAAACTATATTGCTAGAACTTGATGAGGAAGGAAAAAACATATTGTAGCCTGAATGCATCACTGACACAAGAGTTCGCCAGCTAAGGAATCGATCCATTTCAGAGTATCTCATTAAATGGATGAAACTACCGGCTGAAGATTCCAATTGGGAAGATGAATATTTTATACAGAAGAATCCATATTTACTCAAGCATTGTGGACAACACTTGTCTCAAGGGTAGGGGCACGTTAAGCCCTAATATTGGCTCGTTACCCCTTAATTGGGTCATATTACATTATTAATGTTATTTTATTTATGTCGTCTTCATTCCATTAGTTGTAATTATACCTCCTAGTCTCTTATATATACCAAGGAGACATTTTCATTTGGAATCATCTTAGAATTGTACATTTATGTGGGCATAAGGAGGTTTCCCCCTCGAAGAGGCTTATTATTTGAATTTCTCTCTTTTTCAAGGCGTTGAGTACTTATTCTAAGGTTTTTCTATGCTATATTGATATTTGGTTCTTAACACATATTAAGACAAGCACAAAGCAAGAAAAAACAGTGTTTACATGGTTCGCCCCCACCCTGGGGCTACATCCACCAACTCTTCTTCTTTATTTTCTTCAGTCAATCATTTACAAGAATAAATCCATCAAAACCCTTATTTCGCACAAGACAGAAGATTTGCACAGCTCGCCAGATCCTTCTTCCTTGCGTTACAACACAAAGCCTTCTACAGTCTCACACAAGGACTTGCACTCAGCTCGACAAGTCTTACACAAAATGCACAAAGCCCTTACAATCCATACTAGCACTTAGCCATTGATTTAGAACTTAGCACACCAGCCTCTTCCTATCTCGCCTAGACATCTATTTATACTTTACAAAATAGGCCTAATCATGGGTAAACCCATGGGCTGACATCCCATTCCCATTAAATATTCCCAAAAACCAAAAAATGACCCAAAAGTGGGCCAAGATCCCTTGATCTCCACTTCGTCTTGTGCTCCTCCTTTGACAGGCTGTCGAAGTCCCAAAATAGGTCACTATGAGAAATAATCTCCAAATACTTGGTCAAGGGCCAACATATACCAATATGGTTTGTAAATTTATGTCAATATTCCACTGGAACAGTTCGTTACAACATATCTAATAAAATACTAAAATCCTTACTATGAAGGTTAATTTCCTTTAGATCTCCAGAATATTTAGTTACTGATAAAATAGATAAAATGTAGAAAATAGAGAAAAATAAAACACATTCACACCATCCACATATAAACACAAAATATGACGTGGGAAACCCAATACGAGAGAAAAACCAACTAGAAGGCGAGGTTGATCTCCTCTCTTTTCTCTAGTAAAGAAAATGCTACAAGTACAAACAAAGAGACACTGTTTGTGGAGTTGCCTTTGAATTGTGGCCTATGTGGCTGGTATTGAATATCTCATATGTTGATTAAGGTTGGTTGTCATTGATGTCAACCCTTGAAGAAATCCCCTTAGCACAAAGGTTTGGGTAATGGACCCAAGATTGTTTGATGTAAATATGACTCATTATTGTTTTTTCATGGTTGATAAGAAGTAAATATGGATGAACTCCAAAGTGGTCCCCTTATGGTTGGATGCACTTGTTTATGGTATAGGTTGATTACAGGTGATTTGGTACAGGTTGGTGCATGGTTGATGCACTTGTTTATGGTATAAGTTGATTACAGGTTGAGGTACAGGTTGATGCATGGTTCAGATATTTTGGTACAGGTTTATAGCGGTATATCTCACAATGATAGTGTGACAATGGTTCCATCATTCTACTTATACTTCAGGGTGGAAACACGGGGCAAGGACAGGTGGTTGTAGCCACCTTCCGGTTGTAGTCAGAGAACATAAGGGGTTGTAGCATCCCTCTGTTTCTATCCAGAGAATTGGGGATTTGGAGCTTCCCTAAGGTTGTAGCCTGAGAAACTAGGGAGTTGGAGCCTCCTTCCAGTTGCAGCTGGAAAAAAAAGGAAGTTGGTGCTTCCAATGAATGTAATTCTTCAAGACATGTAAGAAAAAGCATTCTGTGGTTTTCTCCCGATTTGGGTTTCCCTGTAAAACAATGGTGTATTGTGTATGTGTGTGATTGTTTATTTCTTACTGCTCATTATTGGATAATAATTCTACATTGATATAACATTTGAAGAAAAAGGATTATAATTACGCTATTACTAATTCACCCCCCCTCCCAGTAATCGAACATCATCCTCTATTTTTCTCACATAATACTACTCTCAGATGTCTCACTCAACTTTGGAACAATATACAATGCAAAATAATGGAACCCCTTCTCCTTCTAGTGGAACTATTTTTAACATAGCCTGATAGCCATCTAGGGATAGGTTTTTGACTTCCTCAACACTCAATTGTGATAGGGTTTTGGACCTTCTAGAACATTCTTGAAATTACATACATGGCTAGCACCATATTCATGAGTAGTGGAGGTTGACATGACATCCTCTCGTACCATGGTGGTCAGCATGATAGGTCAACTTGTGAGAGGCATAATTTTTTCATACAACCTCAGATTGATGCAATTTTTGCATTGTTGGTAAGGTCTCAATGTGTTGAATGGCGTCACGAGTCCTTGCTATGTTGGGAAATTTTTATCCCCAAAAAATGTCGTTTGATGCCTCAAAATGGCCCCGAAAGGTTCCATACCCCAATTCTCCAAACTAGGACCTGCCATTAAAATGGCCCTACAAGCTGATTCCTCCAATTTTTTCCACTTTAAAAGGATCAATTTAGATGAAAAACAATATAATTATCCAATCTGGATCAAGGAAACATAAAAGAAAAATCAGTTCTCATAATAATGTTGTTTTCTTACAACAAATACATTCTTAACACAATGGAAAGGTAGATGCAAACCTTCAATACAATAACAAAAAATAATACATAATTACAAGATAGGTTGACATATATGCATATAAATATTCGTGAAAAACATGAGAAGTCATAATTAATATTGTCATTACTGGTCATAAATTATGAATAGAAGTCTTTCCACTATGAAATAGATACTTATCTTCATAGATTCAAGGACTAATTTTAAAAATACCATTTCTCCTCCTAAATATATGAATTAAAAAATTCGATCTATTGGAATCCAAAAATTCCATCATTGAGTTAGGGGCTTGGATGTGACAAGGGAAAACTTTGTCAACAACATCAATATAGATATAGAAACCAATTCCAAAACAAGTAAATAATAGAATATGGTGGTACAACTAAACAAATGATAAATACCCTAGTCTACTATCTTTCTAACATGCAACATGATCTACTCATATTTATATTGCAACAATACCTTATTGGACACTACCATTGGCAAGAAATGAATGAAATTTATCCTCTAGAATGGAAGATAACCCTCCCACTTATAGTATTGTGTTTGCTCTGCACCCTATATACTTGTTAACATAACCTAAGACAATCCACATACTATGGCGGTGAGCAGGATAATTTTTAAGGATTCAAATATTTTACCTAAATATAATAGTCTAGGTGGTTATTGTAGATTTAAAAATAAATAAATAAATATCTCTCTATATATAAAACAAATATTCAATAAAAAAAAACACACTTTACTATTAAAATTTGTAATTTTTGAGAAATATTATCAATATAAACATATTTATATATAAAATAGGTGAAATTTCAAAATAAAAATAACTTAATAAATATATTTAAAAAAAAATAAAATATAACCAATTGAAAAAAAAATTACCTATTAAACAAATCCTGTGATGAACCTTATCCCTCTACATCACTATACCACCTCCACATAAACCAAATTAAATGTGACAAACAACTTATTGTTGAAACTTTATTAAACAAATCCTGTGATGAGCCTTATCCCTCTAGATCACTATTCCACCTCGCAAATAAACCAAATTAAATGTGACAAACAACTTATTGTTGAAACTTTAGAGTAAATGGACAATATATTGCTATAAAAAAAACTCATAAACTAAAATATGAGAAAGTCAATATACGACACAATTTTTTTTGGTATTGTAGGCTCTATTTTTCTAAATCAGCAAATAATATGTATGAGAGAAAAAAAAATTGAGAAGAAAGTGGTATCCAATCACTAAAGACTTATGTGACCATTTCAAATGCATTAAAAAAATGACAACTAATAATGGAAAAAGTATACAATAATAAAGAATAATGCCAACGGGATAAAAGATGATAACTGACTACTAAATACATATACCATGAATAATCATCCACTTTTGAATCACTTATATCCCAAAAGATTCAACACATCTAGTAGATAAACATCGAATCAACACATCTAGTAGATAAGCATCTTAGAATGTCAATTTGAAATCTTTACCTTATTTTATATATCATATTTTTTCTTTTTCAAACAATCTCCATTGAAAGAAAGGTAAAATATCACAAACTACATATATTAAAATAAAGTTAATATAAAAAAGGATTTTACAAGATTAAAAAACATAATGCATATTAAAATAAAGTTAATATAAAAAAGGATTTTACAAGATTAAAAAACATAATGCATATTATAGTAAAATCAAACAAAACCATGTCAACATAACCAAAATTGTGTAAAAACAAGAAATTAAATATAATCATATAATTAAAGATGTACATTCAATTTAATAATAGAATGTGTAAATTAATTTGATTTAAATTTTTATTAAATTTAAATTTAAATAAAATTCAAGTTTGGTGTACCATTCCTTTAAAACACTTTTAAATATTCTAGTTGATGTAATTGCACATTTTTTATAATTGGGTTCATGTTCATGCTTCAACATATGGGTAATTTAAGAATTGTATTTATTTGATTTTCTTATTCGTTATTACACTGTAATCAGATGATGAATTGATTTATTTGTTTTTTATTTTAATATTGTATTTTTTAAGTAGAAAATCTGTCATAAATAAATTTTCGATGCTTATTGGATATGGTTTGATTGGTTTTTGAATAATCAAATATTTTGTTCTTCCTTTCCATAACATTTTGAGTTACCTGATCTATGTTCCACTTGATCCACGTAAGAATTGGAAAGTGATTCATGTTTGCCAACAAAAGGTTGAACATTTACTTATGAAATGAAAATGTACTACACCAGATTCATATATACTTTCTCTACAGACACATTTAATTGAATTTGTCTAATCAACATGTGAGGAAGTGATAATTGATTTATTTTAATTTTTATTTTTAATAGATAAATATATCTTTCTATGCTATAAATGTCACCTTTTGGCTAAAATGGCAGAAGTGGAGAGTATTCATTCTCCCAACTTCACCTAGGACTTATACTTGTTTCCACCCATTTTTCATAAACACATGTGAAAATGAGGATGAACACAAGAAAAACTATATCAATGGAGAGTCTTGAACTTTGGTGAGTGTAATAACAACACCCCACTTTCACTATGATTACAAGCCACCATTGGCAACCATATATATATATATATATATATTAATTAGTGTGTTTATTAAGGGATATGTCCTAATTTGTGTTCATTGTTAAACTAGGGAGTGATGCCTCCAACTAACATAATAGTTGATTGGTTGCATAATGAGTTCATTTGTTTGCTTGAATCTCATGTCTCTTTCTTTGTGCTGTAAAAATAAAAAAGAACCTCTCATTATTAATACTCTATAGAAAGGGGTGGTAGGTGTGGTGAGGAGGGGTGGTCATCTATGACCCAAAAGGAAGAAAGGAAATAAAATTTGTTTGGAGTCTAGGAATCATAACCAACAATGAAGGAAAATAACAATCATTATTCTAGGGTCCAACTATGTTAATATACAAAGGAGTAAGTAAGGCCATAATTAGTGGGACTCAATGGTCATTTTATGATCCCTACATCACCAAACATTTCCATAAAATATAAATCTCTCTAGACTCTATCAATGGAATGATTTGTTAACAAAATAATCTAATCGACTTGGCTTCTTCCATGTCATGTGAAGGAAAAATGTGGGAGTTGACTAAATAACCAACTCGGATGTTGTGGGTGGGAAATCCACCTAGGGACTAGCACTATGGGTTCTATAATGCATGCGGAAATGACCCTTTAAAGTCTCCTACTTTTTACTATCATCCCAGCATAGACCCCACACTCATGCATAAAACACAAGGATAAAAGGATCTGGTAACCCTACCTTGAACTTCCGCGTTTGGTGTCGATCCTTTTGTGTTTGGTAGCTCTTTGACTACAAGTATCCTCCCAAAGCCAACCTACATTCATAAACAGACAAACAAAGAACTCCAAACATGCATCTTATATATGAATTAGTGGGTTAGAGGTTCTAATAAAATATAATCAAAACTAAATATTGAACACCTCATATGGTGGGACGGGAAAAGTAATTATTTCTTATTAACCTCACAAAAGTAACTTACAATGGTGAGATCGGCCACTGCTCCTCGAATCTGGTCCTGTGCTCCTCTTCAATTGTGCACCAACCGCTTCCACATATGCTTCTCCTCTTCAATTCTCACAAAATGGTTGCAAAATATTAGGGCAAGGGGAATACAAAAAATGGCAGAGTTTCTTTTCTCTTATTTTTCTCTCCTTGAATGGGACCCCTACCTCTTCTTTTATAGGCTAAAAGAGGGTAGTTATCTGGTTGAGTGCCCAGCTATGAGTGGTCAAATGGTTTAGGCAATTACCCAAAAATCTGCATTCCATCTGCAACTTTCTATTTTTTGTGCTTTTGTCAGTATACGTGGCTGTGATGGGTCAGCTAGAGTATACACACAGGTAGCAGTGGTGCAGAGTGCATACATCTTCAAAATGATGGTTTTTAGAAGAGTTGTTTAATGGTGGCTTGGAAAAAATGGCAAGTGAGATGGCCTGATGCCAGGTATGCATGTCTAGTGAAAATTAGGGTTATAATAGATGCCCCCTAATGTGTGAGGTCATAAGAGCATCCGATGGCCGAAATATATTACCAATATTCACCAACGTACAAAGCAAGTGAGCCTAGGGACCAAAGTTCGGGAGGTGCCATCTGCAAAATAACAATTGTCTCACAAGGAGGCCATACCCATGCTCGGAATGAAATAAAATCATGGATGCCAATCAAATACACTATAGATCCATGTCATATAACTATATAAACTGTAGCCGCGAGAAATACACAACGGATCTACATCTTGAAATAAAAAAGATATACTTGTATAGTATCCATCTTCAAGAAGATAATGATACATGGTGGCTAGAGATGAGGTCTTTAGAGCTCAAGCAACAACTTCAAAATATTCACAACTCGGGTAGGAGTGTAATATGAGTGTACAAATTCACCACCCAAAGGTCTTCGACAACTCGTCAAGAACAAACTAGAGGATCTTGATAATCAGGCTGAGGGCTTCAATGATTTTGAACAAATACTTGATTGGGATTTTGGGATGGTTGGGCATGAGGTCAAGAGACAAACTACAGAAGGGCTGACTCAAGCTTGGTAGAAACTTCCCTTGAACAATAGCACGACAAATGATGAGACTCAAGCAGCATGGTATTGACATAAGTTCACGATGCAGGAGGCAATGCAAACTCTCCATATGTTTGGAAGAATAACCAAATGGAGGAGGAGACAACTCTATGTAGCAAAAACAACTTCCTAAGGTCATATTAAATCCTAGAGCTTGAGGAGAAAACAAAAGGATGTGCTTTGTCCAAGGGAGACTCATTGTGCTGCCAACAAAAAGAAAATACTTTTCCCTTCCTCTTTTTGAGGTATATTTGTTTTTTTTTCTTTTTCAATAATTTTTGGGCAGCTTGAAAAAGACTAAAAGAATGATATGTTACAAAGGAGGAACAAGTGTCACAAACATACTAGTTCCAAGCACAAGGAACACATGAATGCTCAGAGAAAGGAGACATATGCAGGAAAAAGACACTTGGGAAAATCCCTCCATGGGTCAAGGTGTCAAGATGCAGAGGCAAAGTGCTACAAGGCTTGCATATAAGGCATGATGCAGATGGTTCAGTTGAGGGAAACATGGAGCCAACATTAGGCCAAAGAAGCAGGAATGCAAATGTGATTAATAAGACACAATGATAATGCCCTTCAATGTAATTTTAACAAGCCCATAGAAGGTAAGCTCAATGGGTTTTCATTTTTAGAGAGTCTGAAAAAAAATAAAAGGAAGCTCCACTAGGTTACCTTTTTCGAAGGTAGTCTTAGTCGGTTCGAAAAAGGGGTAAACTAGCACCAAAAAGATGTCGATTCAAAATCATTTTAACGAGTGTGACAAAGACAAGATCACTCGATAATCTTTTCACTTTCAAGGAGTCTGAAAAGAGCTTAACTATGGACTCCATATGGGATGTTCTTCTAGACCATTTTAATGATTCTGAAGGAACAAGGTCACTCGAAGATCTTTTTAGTTTCAGGGAGTCTGAAAAGAGCTTAACTATGGACTCCGTGGGGGTTCCTTTTTCGTAAATTTAGTCCCTTAAGTCTGAAAAAGGGCTAAAATTATACCTGAGAATACTCTTCTAGAGAACCGAAGCTCCTATAGTATACCTTTATTCGTACAGTTGACCATGTGAACCGAAAAAGGGGTAAACTACCACCGGACATATGTGCCTTCAAATTTTAGTTTAGTGAGTGTGAAGGGAAACAAGATCGCTCAACAATCTTTTCATGTTTAGAGGGTCTGAAAAGGGATTAAAAGAAGACCCATCGCTATTTGGGAGTCTCGAGGGTGAGGTCAAGAGTGATGATGAATCATGCAGATGAGGCTCAAACCCGTAATTAGGACAAGGACTCCCAAGCCTATAGTCATTAACGACGACATGGACGCCAAAAATGCAACCAGGATCTACCTAGGGCATCCATGTGAGGGTAGGCTCTACCACTAAATTACGAGACTTCTAAAGAAATAAAGATGGTTTTGTGTCACAACTCGGTGGGGTCGATCCTATGGCAAAGCGAAAAATACAACGATATATAGAAAGTGGAGGTGGAATCCTAACTTAAATGCAACAAGTTGAAAAAATGACTTTTTACCAAAGGACCTTTAAAAAGACCCAAATTTCCAAAAAACTTCCCAATACCCAAAGTGATACTTATCGTAACATTTCATAAGAAACTCTTGAACCATACTAAATGATTTTCCAAGTAGAAAAAACGACAAAGGTGTTCAAAAAATGACAAAAAGGGGCCAAAAAGTCTATAATTAGAAGCTGGTAGCTCATTATCACCATTGTTAACTGAGAAATTGACTAAGAAGACAAAAACACCACTTTGTCAAAAGCATTGATTCCGGGATCTTCAGTGGATGAAACGAACTTCTGCTTGGAGAAAGTACAAATTAACCCCTCTTGCATTTCCATCCCTCCTTTTTCAATTTTTTTTTTTTTTTGGGTGGGGGTGCTGACCTTTAAAAGGGTCGGCCCTAAGTGTATGTGGGATGTCCAAGAACAAACCGCATGTGCACACGAGCAAAAGAGAAACTGCCTGCATGTACATGTGACTGTCCTCAGTACAACCCATGTACACCCTCAATAAGTGGGAAAAAAATGGAATGCATGCGTTAACTCTCCATTTTTTTTTTGTTTGCAGGATGTATGTTCATTGGAGAGAGAGGGAACATGAGGAATTTTATTTTTTGGTCTCAGAAGACCCCACTGTTGTCGCTATCTTAGCACAATGTGGGTTGATAAAATTCTTCCAGTGTCCATTCATGAGGGCACAATCCAGGCTGCTAAATTCCTTGGTAGAGTACTAGCACCCGGATGCAGAGGCATTCATGCTTGAGGGATAGTTGTTGACTTCGATGACTCAAGACATCTATTTTATGAATGACGTCTCAAGGAGAGGGGAACCAGTCAACCTATGCACTTTCCCCCCCGGGCCACACAACATCGAGGAGTTGATTGGACTCCACTGCAAGGCTGGTACTGAGAAAGTAGGTTCTCAAGTTCCTATTCATAAGATCAACAACCTAACACTGAAAACTATTGTTTTACTCATTGGGAAGATCACTGGATCCGCAACTTTACATCAGGATTCTCGGGTGCACATGCATTGTGAAGTTCAGTGTTTAAATGCACAAATTTTTGACTGGAGTACAACCATGCTGGCATGCATGAAAAGACAGTTGATAGATTATCGAGTGCGGGAACACATAAACTTTGGGTTTGGGACAGTTTTATGCTCTTTCATCTTTGAGAGGGTACCCAATATCAGCTATAGAGAGACGATATGAGGGCACGAGGCCTCTCTCCCAACATTATGCAGGTGGGCGGTGCTGCTGCCGCGACAGGGGAGAGGGAGGACTATCGAGGCCTTTGATGACAAGTTTTTTTCTTGGTGGGAACGACAGATTCTGACCATAGAGGACTACCCCTATGTCAAGATAGAATTCTCTAGGAACCATGACATGGTCGTACCTCTCGGAGTAGAGCAAGGAGAGTTAGGTATGCTTGTTTGTTTTTTTCAAAGTTATTTAATTTTTATTTCTTTTTATATATATATCATTTTTTTTTGTATCAAAGTATCTGACAAGTATGTATCCATTATATGCAGATGTGGGACCAGTGCATCCAATAGATTTCGTGAGGAGTAGGTGGCGTCCTCGACCAGAGGCAAGACCAGCAGTAGCAGGGGGCCTCTAGCCGGAGAGGCTGATAGAGTTTTGAGATGGGTGGAGCAGAGGTTGAGGACCTGCTACCAACAATGCAACCTCATGTTGTTGGGGTGCCACAGACTTGGTTCTAGCCCTTTCAACACTTGGGTAACATCGTTATTCACTATGGCAGGGAAAACATGCCCCGCCCTTAGCTAGGCTAGACTTTTTACGTGCTGAGGGCACCTTTTGTATATTTTTTAGGGTATAAGCCTCGTGACTCTTACTAGACATATTTTTGAGGCGCTTGCACCCACTTGTGTACTCTGATATTTTCGATATATATATGTTTTTTACATCTTTTTATGCCTTATGGATTACATTATATTTGCAAATGTATTTACATGTGTGTGTGTGTGTGTGTGTTTACTTACATGCATGCAATATGCCAATCTAATATATGATTAGCTAGAGTATCTGTAACTTGATTCAATCTCCTAGGAACATGGATATACGTAATGTAATCAAAGATTCATTATAAGAGATGTACCCTAGGGAACCGTCAGTGTAGAGTAGGATCGTAAATGCGGTAAACCCCATTTAACTGAGACACAACCAGCTGAGTGTCTAAATAGACCCAAAGGTGAGAGATACGATGCGACAAAGCATCACGAAGAAACTCTAGAACTGCGATGTATTCGGCGACATTGTTTGTGGTGTCACCTAAACAAAGACCTCTTGAAGATAACAACTAGCCCTGAGGTGTGAAAATCACCCAAGTTGCAGAAGCAAGCCTCTGAGTGTGCCGGCTAGCACCGTCCGTGAACCCAATGAACACCTATGATTCACTTGACATATGCCACTATGAAAAAGATGACATAAAAAATGACATGTCCATAAAAACAAAAAGACAAAAATTAAAAAAAAAAATGTACATGAACTATACATATGTACAAGAAGTCACCTGAGGCAACCCACCTAAAAGTAATACTACTTGAGGTAGAGCCCATCTCTAGGCTTTTCCAAATCATTTCCCTCAAAGTCCACCAGATGATAAGCACCCTTATTTAGAACCTCTCTTATGATGAAAGGTCCGAACCACATGGGTTTGAACTTGCCTGCCCCCAGGGGGTCCTTATCTTGGTCATAGACCAAGACAAGGTCACCTTCAAATAAGATTCGAGGATGAACAGACCAATCATACTAACACTTGAATTTTTGCTTGTGAGCCTCGTTAGCGAAGGCCACTTCACGACACTGCTCAAGGTATAGTAAACTCTCTTCAAGCAATGAAGTGTCTGGAAATAACTGTACTACCAACTTTAGAGACGAGATCTAGCACTCTATGGGAAATACTGCTTCCAGCTTGTAAACAAGTTGAAAATATGAGAAGCCGGTTGCATTCTTAACAGACGTTCGGTAGGCCCATAATGTTGAGTGTAACATCAAATGCCAATTTGACTTGGCTGAATTGATCTTTCATTGTAGAATTGTCTTAAGAGATTTATTTATAGATTCCACCTGATCATTCACTTGTGGGTAGTATGGTGATGAATGTTCTTGCCTCAACACAAGATTTGATGTTAACTCAGACATCATTTTGTTCTGAAAGTTACTGCCATGGTCAATGACAATCTATCTCGAGACACCAAACCTTGCTATAATCTAGTTAAACAAAAAGAGAGTTACGATCTCTCCATCATATTTGAACATTGGCATAGCTTTGACCCACTTGGTGAAGTCATCTACTTCTACGATGATATAATGGTGCCCCCTTGCTGAAGGGGGGTTGCATGTAGTGTAATCAATCCCCCACTTGGTGAAGGGACCAACGATAATGATGGGAATCATGGGAGTAGGTTGTGCCCTCATCTTCCGAGAGAAGATCTAACATAGGTGGCACTTCTTGACCAACCCAAGACAATCTTTGATTAATGTCGGCCAGAAGTAACCAGCTCATAGAATCTTTTGGGTTGTTTCCAACCCAGACAAATGACCACCACATGCTCCAGTGTGGCAATCGTTAAGCACGATTTATTATTCTTCATTAGTGAGACATCGACGAAATATGCAATCTACACCTCGTCGATATAAAGTGTCCTCGAGTATGAGATAGTTCTTGGCCTGATGGCATATACGACGAGAAGCAGAGGCAAGGCACTTCAAAGTCTGGAGATAGAATAGTACATCTCCATACTAGGGGTCCGAAGACACGATCAAAAATATGTCTCCTTTAATAGGTGACTCTTCGGGCATAACATCACCTGACTCATCCAGAAGTTCCGAGATGAGTTCCATAAAAACCAACGACTTTTTGGATTTTGCCCAAACAAAATGTAAGTCAAATTCCTGGAGGAAAACTATCCATTTACTGATATTTCTGCCAATTACACATCGTGTCAACACGTATTGAAATGGATTCACAACAACAATGATGGTGGTCTTGTGAAACAAGATATAGTGATGGAACCATTGGACAACATGAACTGTTTCCAGTGCAAGTTTCTCAATGTCGGAATAATTGAGTTCCAGTCCAACCAGGCCTCGACTCAGCTAATAAATCACATATTCTAAGAGAAAATGATCCTCCTAAACAAAGACCATACCTATGGTCGACTCTGCCACAACTAAGTACAATAAGAAATCTTTATTATAATTGGGTGGTCGAAGCAGAGGGACAGTCGTGAGGGTGCATTTCAATGCTTCGAAAGAGCATTGAGTGACTTCGTCCCAATGAAAAGGAACATCATTCTTTAGTAAACACATAAAGCCCTTTGTGATCTTGGCATAGTTTGTGATGAAATGCCATAAAATTTCGCTTTTCCCTGTAAACTCTGAAGCTGAAGCATTGTGCATGGTGGAGGCAACTGAACTATTGCCTCAACTTTGAGAGGATCGACCATGATCCCTGTTGTCGAAAATATGAAACCTAGCAGACAACCTGACGTAACACAAAAACTGCATTTTTTTAGATTCAAGCGAATCCGATAGTAGCGGCATCACTCAAAGATAAGTTGGAGGTGTGTGGGATGACTAGTTCTCTTACAATATCGTGATGCTAAATAATCAAGGTAGGCTTCGACTATATGTTTGAGATAGTGGAAAGCAAAATACATGGCCCGCTGAAAAGTAGCTCTAGCATTTTTCAGACCAAAAGGCATATTCCAATAAGAGAATGTACCCCATGGAAAGATGAAAGTGGTTTTGTGTTGGTCTTCGGGTTTGATCTGTATCTGATTGTATCCAGAAAAACCATCCATGAAAGAAAAGGCATCGCAACCTGCGAATTCATTGACTATCTAGTCAATAAATGGTGTGGGGAAACTATCCTTTGGACAAGATTTGTTCAAATCATGGAAGTCCATACATATGTGAATCAGACCCTATTTTTTTTCGACCAAAACAAGATTTGACACCCGTTGAGTCAAATGAATGAGGTAGATAAAACCTGCTTGGAGCAGTTTCTCTACTTCAGCCTTAATAGTTGCTTCTTTCTTAGGATTGACCAAACGAAGCTTCTGCCGGACCGGCTTAGCATCAGGATAACTCATGATTTTGTGTTTGATGATTCTTGGATCAATGCATGGCATTTCCTTGTAATACCACGCAAAAATGTCTTAGAATTCTTTAAATAAATCTGTGTATATTCAAATTTCCTCGGGGGAACAGTCAACTCCGAAGAAAATATTCTCCATGATGCCAGGGGTTCTAGAGATGTCAATAGGTATCATTTTAGTGATGGTTTCCATATTAACCTCAGCGTAAATAGCATGAATAACCAAGGGATTGATAAGAAAAGACCTATATCCAGTCATAGTCAAAGTGAATTATCCTGCTTCAATTCTGCTTAACTCTGGGAGAAAATAAGATTTGTGATGGAGATCATCCCAGGGTCTGTCTGGACCAGTCATTGCTTCATTAATTTCTTCGTCTAAAGGAAAGAATAAGTCTAAAGAAGCAATATCAGTAAGGGAACCTTGAGCCCAAGTAGGATCGAGAATTGGATCTAACTCTTGTGCGGGAGTTGGATCGGGGTTGGCAGAAACTTGTTGGACTATTAAGTCCATAAATTCTGTTGCGGACAAGGGAATGGCTATACCATGGTGCCCTATCTCTTCCATCATAGCTGATGGGGAAGGAAGAGTCCACAGATCATTGAAGTAGGTCGCACTAAATGAAGAGACTTGAAAAATCTCAACCTTAGGCTAGCTTGATATGAACTTAACATCGCCGGAAGGGGATGGGTAATCAAAAGTACCCATCAAAGGTGGGCACAAACCAACTCCTATGTTGACGATGTCGGGTTGAGGGTTATCGATCATCAAGACCGTGGATGTCCCCAATGAAGGGTCACGATGGGAGAAAGACAACTGATAAATGGTCACTATCTGACCCTCATGTGGAAGCAACAAGACCTGGAAAACTGTAGAGACTACTGCTTGCATAGCATAGATCCAACTCCTTCCTAACAAGAGATTGTAGTTTAGAGATGCATCGACCACTTCAACCTCAATGCACACAGTCTTCCCCCTTAATTGCATGGGAAAAGAGGGGATGATTCCATGTGGTTGGTTGGCCCTTGGTGACGAAGAAAAAATGGGTTGGCCTATGGCCTTCCAACATGCCAATGAAATCATGCATATTCAGGCACCCTCATCAACCACTGTGCGAAAAATGTTCTGGGTAAAAGTTTTTGTGGTGTAAGCCACTACTATATGAAATGCCACGTGGTAAGGGAGACAAGGTTTTAAGTCGGTCGTATCAAGCATGATTATACATGGATTACAAGTCTCAGCAGATCCTAAGGCAACGAATAGAGCCTTTCTCTGGGAAGGGTAGCTTTGGAGGACCTCCAAAGAAGACATCGCACAAGGGGTTTGAGACAAATCTTCCACCACAGAGTATTTTTGGGCAGCCCTTGTGTTTGGATTATGAGAATATTTCTTGAACTCACCTTTTGGGATGCGTGTCATTGTTTCTCCCAGCGTCTTCTTGATCTGGAGAGGAAGAGGTGGGTTTTCAACTTCTTTATTCTTCTTAGAGGTGTTTGGCATTCTCTAATCATGCGATCTAGTCAATATATAGGCATTTCCTTTCATCATATACACATTCACGACTGAAGGATTACTCGAAGACAGAGGGGGCCATTGACTTCCCCCATCTGTGCTCGGAGAGGCTTGAGTTGAATTTTTCCCATGTTGAAATGGGTTCGTTAACACAACAGGTTGCTCAGAGAGTGCTTTCGGATCCATCGCATAACTTTTGGGCTATGCCAATAACTTTTGGGCCTCTGTAAGACGAGGGCATTGGTGAGTTGGGTGGTCTTCCATGCATAAGTTACACAGATACTTCGACTTCTTATTTTCTGTGTTTCCCCCACTAGCATTATCAGTAGGTTTTTTATCCCCCTTACCTTTATTTCATTGTTTCTTCTTTCCATCAGGCTATTGGGTGGCCTTCGGGTTTGTCGATTGCACAGTGTGTACATCTGACGTTTGGGTAGGGGGGGGTAGCCAGACTAGTGGTCTGGCTAGTCTCTTTCTGCTATATCACAAATTGTTGCAATTTTTTTGACAGTTGATCAGCGGGCTTTGTTTATGCTGAACCAACAATACCATCGGCATGTGGTCTAGCTCTCTGTCTAGTCTTGTAAAGTATTGACCGTGGTGCATCTGGAAATATTTTGTAAAGTAAACCAGACTGAGAGTAAATCATCTCTAGCTGTTGAGCTCTCATTATTGCATCTTCTTCGGAAAACACTTCCGAAGTTGTGACATCTTTGGATAACTGAGGTACCAAAGACTTAAGGAAGCACTCTAGTAGGAATGATGGTGGGACTGGCACTTTTATCAAACTCTCCCGATGTCTCCATTATTGAATGTGATCGGAGATATGGTCCACCTTTGTCTGTTCAAAGTTGGCCAGCAATTTGGTGCCGACGTCGTATTTCACAGGTAATTGGAAATGGATTAAGAAAGCCATTGCCAATTTTCCGAAGGAAAAGTATCTCAAGTGATCAAGCTCAATGTACCATTTCGTGGTGCTCCCTATGAGAGTGTGTTGAAATAGATGCAACTGGATGGAGTCATCTTTCAATGAATTGGACAAGCACCACAGATGAAAGGTAGTCACATGATCGCCCAGATCTTCATTAGGATTAGCTTTGAAGTTTGGAATGTTTGAAGGAAACTTGGTCAGCATAGGAGGCCAACGCAGATCGTGACAGATAGGGTCATTCAATAACCTTGTCAAGTTTGGCAAATGAAAATTTGCCAGAAATGGTACTTTGGGTTGTTTATAATAACCATGGAAAAATAGGCCTAGATTTTGACTGGCACCAAGTTGCTAGGAAACATTAGGTTGCTGGCCAGGGTTTTGGTAAAAACCATGGCCATGACCAACATACATATTTTTCACTTGTTGAGACATCATCGGCTGACTCTCCTAATATGATGTAGAATGTTGGGTGTGCGTTGCATTCCAAGGATTTTGGGAAGGGTTGCCCCTTGCCAATCCGATGGGAATAAGTGTTGAGCCTTTCCTGGGGTTCCATTGACTATGCAAGGGGTTTCCCTTGGTCGACATCCCTGACATGGATTCCATAGTCCTTGTGAGGAAGGAATTCCTGACTTTTCCCCTTGTACTGGAATAGTACCCTGTACAGGATTTTGTTTTCAATAACCGGAGTTGCCCCCGATTGAGACGACAGTTGAAGAGAAAGCGTTGTTACCAAATGCACTGAATAAAGAGAATGGTTTCGAGCCAACTAACATGCTATAATATGGAATTCCTTGACTACCTGCTCCAAACGAAATATAGTTTAAGTTTGGCCCAGCGGGTTGCTGGTGCGCACCGTCAAGAGAAGGGGACGAAGGAGGTATATGACCCCCACCATAAGGGAAATCATTATAAGGAGTTGAAGTGATCCCCATGGATCCTTACAAAGGAGTGTTAGAGCTCCTTACCCCCAGACCTAAATTTTGTAGAGTGGAGTAGTAAAGTACAGTGCTTGTACCAAAGCCAAGAATCCTGTATGAGAAAGGAGGGCCTATCACATTCTAGGTGAATGGAGTAGTGATCACTGCCGTAGATGGAATTAGACCATTGCCTGAGCTAGAAGTAGTTGATACCATAGTGTCCTGAATCTACAATGGTTGGTTAGGAGGCGGAACACCCCCTTGTAGTGACATTCTTAGAGGAAATATGAGTATTCCCTGAAGAAGTAGCAACATTCATTTCCATCGCTACTTGCGACACTACCTGACGCTCGTAAGGTTGAACCTGTACGATGATGGGCACCGATAGATCAATGATGGGAGGGTTATACGGACCAAGAGCTTCCACTCCGAGGTTAGAAATGATTGCTTCCTCCAGAATCAAATGTTCTCCTTTTGAAGATGGGTTAGGCACAATTTCCTGTAACCCACTTGTCTCAAAAGACCATTTCTGGTCTAGTCTTCGCCTTAGTGGTGGCGAGGGTGTCTCCAGATTAGCCAGCGACAGGCCAAGAAGACTTTGTGACTGGTGGAGCTCCTGATTCTCCATTGCGTGAGAATATCAAAGACACACTAGGGCTTTCTATAAATTTTCAAGAACCAAAACACACTAGAAAAAGTCCCTATGAGATAAGACAAGTAGATCACTAGCTAGTTGGAAGAATAGTTACACCATCCAACACTAGAGAAAATTACCAGTGCAAGTGAAAATTGAATATGGAATCACCCTAGCACAAACTCTTATATTTGTTTTTGTAGCCTTGAAGAGTTTCCTCTCCAATCCTAAATCAAGGCTCTATCCTAGACTAGTTGATGGACCCTACAAACATAAAGTCTAGTTTATTTTAATTAATCGTTAATTTTGGTGTTTGTCTGAAGTCAAAGGAAACAAAAGTGAAACCAGTGCTATTTTTAAGAGACAAAAAGAGAAGAGCATATAATGAAATTGGAAACAAACTACTTCTTCTTGACATACTCATATTTGCACATTTAAATTCTTTAACCAACTTTTCAAACTACTTTTTTTGTCTAAGATATTTTAACAGAAAACTTAAAACAATCTTTCACTCGACTACGAGCTATTTATTTTCCTAAGTCAACAGCCAAGAACTTATGAAAGGATTATTTTTCCTGATTATTAATGCAAACAACCAACTACTTGACCAAACAAAGAAAGTGAAATATATATATATATTTTATTATGCTTCCAAAACAAGAAATTTTGAAAATGTATTATTTTCTTCTTTTCTGGAGCAAAAAGGGAATAAATAAAGACAAGACAGGACCAAGAAATGACTTTTGGCCCACCGCAGACTGCGGGGAGTCACATGACAATACCAAACAGGCAGATCAGAATAGACTCACTATCTCGTCTGAAAACCGAATAAAGAAAAATGAAAGAACGGATTTAAAAAAAGAAAAGCTAAGTTGAAGTCAAACCTAAGTTACAAACTGTTATAACAGAGATCAGGAATAGATCAAGAAAACCCCTGGGAATTACAACTTTTGATAGGGAAGAGGATGACTGCTCCTTAAAAAAAAAATTCTCAACATAGGCACGCTACTGACACTTCAGCAGCTAGCGTATGTATGTGGGTTGTCCAAAGGTAGGGTGCATATGTACACCTCCAGACTCACTGTAGACTACATACACCTCTGTAACTTCTAAAAAATGAAAAATAACATTCCAACAAGCTAGGCAAGGAGTACTGGTATTAAAAACTAGAATCCCTTAAAGACATAGAAAATTACTTTGATAAAGAAAATGTAAGGAGAAATTTTGATAAAGAAAAGATAATATGAGGCTATATAAGGTACAGATTGCAACAACAGAGACTAGGACTAGATCAAGAAAACCCATGATAAGGATTACTTCTGACAGGGAAGAGGATGATTGCCTCTCCCTTTTATTTTTTATTTTTTATTTTCTGAACTCAGGCACGCTACTGACACTTCAGCAACCAACGTATGTACGTGGGTTGTCCAAAGGTAGGGCACGTATGTATGCTTGCAGTCTCACTGCAGGCTACGTACACCTCCGTAACTTCTCGGAAAAGAAAACAACATTCAAGCAATCAAAGAAGGAAGTACTGGTATGGAAGACCAGAATCCCCACAAACTCAAACTCTTGCTAAAAATCAAAAAAAGGTAATCAAACCAATTTAAAATACCCAAAAAGTATTCCCTAAAAACCCTAGATAATTTCCCCAGTGAAGTTGCCAATTTTGTTGTGGGTGGGAAATCCCTTGACGGACTAGCACTATGGGTTCTATAATGCATGCATAAATGACCCTTTAAAGCCTCCTACTTTTTACTATCATCCCAGCATAGACCCCACATTCATGCATAAAACACAAGGATAAAAGGATCCAGTAACTCTACCTTGAACTTCCTCATTTAGTGTCGATCTTTTTGCGTTCGGTAGCTCTTTGACTGCAAGTCTCCTCCAAAAGACAAGCTGCATTCATAAATAGACAAAAAATAACTCCAAACATGCATCTTATATATGAATTAGTGGGTTAGAGGTTCTAATAAAATACAATCAAACCTAAATGTTGAACAATTCATACGGCGAAACAGGAAAAGTAATTCTTTCTTATTAACCTCACAAAATCAACTTACAATGGTGAGATTGACCATTGCTCCTCGAATATGGTCCTAGGATCATCTTCAACTATGCACCAACCACTTCCATATATGCTTCTCCTCTTCAGTTCTCACAAAATGTCTGCAAAAGATTGGGACAAGGGGAATACAAAAATTGGTAGAGTTTCTTTGCTCTTATTTTTCTCTCATTGAATGGGACCCCTGCCTCTTCTTTTATAGGCTAAAAGAGGGTAGTTATCTGGTTGAGTTGTCCGGCTATGAGTGGTCAAACGGTTTAGGAAATTACCTGGAAATTTTAATTTCATCTGCAACTTTCTATTTTTTGTGCTTTTGTCAGTATACATGGGCTATGATGGGTCAGCTAGCGTATACACACGGGTAGCAGTGGTGCAGGGCACATACATCTTCAAAAGGATGGTTTTTAGAAGAGTTGTTTAATGGTGGCTTTGCAAAAATGGCAAGTGAGATGGCTTGATTCCAGGTATGCATGTCTGGTGCAAATTAGGGTTATAACATTAGGTGTGTTATCGCAAGAAAGAGTATATAAGAAAATTGAGAGGGAGGGGGTCAATGAATATCCAATGTTCCACCATACATCTACAATGATGTGTAAGTGTGCCATAGAAATCATATCAACTATTAACACTTATCTTCACATGCAGGTGTGAAAGGAGAGGACATTAATATGCCCCTACTAGCTCCAGACTGGGATATGATCTCCACAATTATTTTCTCTAATGAATAGTCCAATGGAATATATATATAACTTGTGTGTAAAATTATTTGGGATGATTTTGAATTATGGCTAGTCATGACTATATTCACTTTGGAGCATGTTGAGAAAGAATTACAAGAAGGGTGTCCTCCACCTTTTTTGGGCATATCCTTCTCAATAAATAATCTTTGGCATTTTTAGGTGTTCAATAAGAGGAAGGGTAGACATGGTCCTGGGCATTTTTATGTTTTCATCTAAAGTGAGGATTTTCATCTAGAGTGTTGTGCAAATTGAAGGAAGCCTAGGGATGATTACATATTTGTGAGTGGGAGGTAGGAAAGGCCCAATGTAGTGTCGTGAATTTGAACCTACAATGGAATAGGTGGAAATAGGGATTTGGGCAAAAAAAAATAGGTAGTGAACCATGATAGAGACTAATGCATAGTGGAAACAACAAACCACATCTCAAAACATAGGGAATGGGAGGAGGAAATAAATACTTTAATGCTAATTCAACGAGGAAAGTAGTTGGAATTTATATTTTAGTTTGTGTCCCTCTAGTTAGTAAGGATTTGAGTTTTTTCTTCCAACAAGTAAGATGATTAACGAGTAAGTTAGATATGTTGTTAAGAAAAGTATTCTTATTTTTTTTCCATTGGTTGAAGTTTAAAGTTGTTTATGTTTTTGTTTTCTAAACTAGTAGGTTATTAGATTTGTACATTTCTGATTGAGATTGAAAAAAACCCCAAGGATTCTTGCACTGAGCCTAGTGGTTGGGAATGTGATAAAGTCCATGTGACTTTCTCTCCTCTTCGGGATCAGGGGATGGGGGTTCTTGGTTTGGCTCAAGAGCCCGAGCCTATCTCATTTGGTAGTTTCTCTCCTATTCTCCCTGGAAATATTTCAGAATTTTTTTTCTTGAAGGCCTAAACAAACGAATGTCTCTCAAATAGCATTTTCTTTCTAGAGGAGTCTTTTGATTGTCTGGGGGATTTATTTTCCCCTTTCGTCGATTTCTCAAGGTTCTAAGAGTTGTATGGAAGCGACAATAGAAGCCACCCACTTTGAGATCGTTTTTGCCTCCCCTTTCTTCGGGCCTAGTAAGTTATCTAGTCAACACACACTCCAGTTTTGCTTCGGGTCAATTTTCATCTCTCGACCCTTCCAAATTTTTGGTGTCTACCCTTCCAAAATTTGAAAATGGTGCTAATGAGGAGGGTTTGAGGAAAGGTTCTTCCCACCCAATAGCACACCAAGAAGGTCGTGTGTGATCCCTAGTTCCAGGGGTTTCAGGGTCAAGGCATCATTTCTCCACAAGAAGTTAGAAGTCTCAAAAGTCACAATCAAGCATAAAATTGGTCTGAAAACCCCAAAAATCTGCACTAGGGGATGACATAATGCTTCCCCAAGTCTCATATTTGATGGAAACTGTTAGCACCATCATTTTTCTTGTTTAGTTAGAGTCAGTCTTAGTCGAGTCATGGTCTATGTGTCAAAGCATGTGAAGTTAGGTACTGAACAACAAAGGGGTCGAAGTCAGCAAGTGGTCGGTTGGCCCTTGGTGTCAGGAATTGGTGTCAGATTCAAAACATGTGTAAATGGTATGAGTTTGTTCCCAAAAAGTCGGGTCCTATCAGAAATGAAGTTTTACATGTTGAGGGTCAAGGAAAGTTGTTAAATAGAAGTCGCATCGGCAAGTGCAATGACTATCATCAGCTCATTATGAGGGATGAAAGAATGAAAAATCACGACGTTCGTATCACATATTCCCTGCAGCCCTTATCAGTTGTACTTTACATGCCCTGAAGTGTACTCATCATGTGGATGTGCTATGTAAAATATTCAGTTCGCTTCGAAACATCCATTCGCCATGAATTCAGTGTTCCCTGGCACGATTCCACCTCTCGCCCGCTCTGTTATAAATTATGGATGTTCTGCCTGAATTCTATTCACTAGTCAAGATTATGCACTATTTGTAGTCTTGTTGCAAACCCAGGTTGACCAATATTACTACCTCGGGCTCCTTCCAAATCCACCGTGTGAAGGAAAAATATGCGTTGTGCCATGGAAGCTTCCCAAAACATAAGGAAGGGAACGTGAAGTAGCAGAAGCACTGGGTTTGAGCCCCAAAATTTTTCATTGATCAACAATGATTTAGAGTTCAGAGCGTCCTTCAAACAATTCGGGTGCATGTATTTTTGCAAGAAAATTCAAGGATACAATATGAGACTATCTGAGCAGTTTGCACTCAGTTTCTATGGATTTTTCACGGTGATCTCGGGTGTCATTTTCCAGGTGAATGAGGATACTTTTTCAACCAAAAACAAGATCCCTCTGCGTGGATAAAGATGGTTTAAAGGATTTACCTTGGATGCACAGTGCTATGAAGACTTCATAAAGCGAGATTGTTTAGGTGGGAAAGTCAAGACATGACTTCCGAGTAGATATTTACAGGAACCTTTTCGAAAACTACTTGGCGTTATTAGGAAATATTTCACCTGTGAAGGGAGGTTCGACAGGGTACATTCGCATCACATTAGATTGTTGATGCACTTCACAGGAAGGAGACCATTAAATATACCCTTTTTCTTGCACCAGAACCTCCAAGAGATGGCAGACAATGCCCAGGATGAAGTGGATAAATCGAAAAGGAAACTCTCTCACATCTCACTGATTAAATTTTTGGTATTTGATGAATTAAGATGACTGGGAAGCAATTGGGATTCGTTCTTTCTCATAGCGAGCATCTCCAAGGATCCAAAAGAAGATTTCCCTCTATCTGTGGAAAGGGTAATATCACATTGCACGGAGGCTAGAGTGGAAGAGGCTGCGTAGGAAATAAATACATCAGAAGCCTTATCCTCCCAACAGGAAATACCCCGGAGAAGGGGAAGACCAAAGAATAACAAGGAAGCTGGGGAAACCCAAGTCCCAAGAGAACCGTGTGAAAGGTCGGTTACCGAACAATTACTTATGCACGTTATTCGGCTGGAACCTTTCGAAGGTACAAGTCGAGAAAGTTGGAGAAGAATCAGGAGGAAAAATGATAGAGGCACATATGTTCGAGAGATCTCTTAGCAACTAAAGAAAGTGTAGCTCGCTATCGTCTATATTTACTAGGAAAAAAGGAACTAAGATGATAGTTAGCAGCGAAGACCCTTGAAGTGTCGACATCACAAGGCCATGAAGGAAACGTGATGTGGCTCAAGAGACAACTCAAAGATGTGCAATATACAATCGTACAGCTCTGCGAAATGTAGAGGATGTCATAAGAAAGGAATTCAAATCATTTCATAGAATGTGAAGCGACCAGGGAGAACGTCTATGCATCTTTTGCCAGCGCGTAGAGGAAACATGACTGACAAATTTCATTCTTGTATTCTCAAATGTGGCATAGATCTTGAAATTTTTAAATAAGGTGTTTCATTTAGACGGTTTTGTCTTTTTAGTAACAACTACGACAGTCAATAGTCACTCGCCACGTATGCACTCTAGCAAATGAGCATCTGACAAAAATCAAGGTCATTATAGAATATGGAGGGACTCTGACAGAGCACTTGATCATTTGATACCCTGTCAAAGTAAGGCATCAACACATCACTCTCCCCATGATGATACCTTGATGATAACCAAATCCCTGTGGCAAGGAAAAGCAGTAATGATGCAACCGAATACAGTTAGTTTTCTATTTCAGGAAACATGTCATGTGAAAGGTAATTTAGAAATAGGGAAGTCAATTTCCTAAATTCTAGGGACAATAGCTAGAGAGTAGGGAAGTCCAAGTGGCACCCTTGCCTATATATTTTATCTTTTCATTGGAAGTCAGGTTGGTTGGAAAACTAGTGTAGACAGTGACTATTGAATGTAGTTTGAGCTCGATCAATGTTTAATGAAAAAGTCCTAAAGATTTGGTGAAAATATTCTAATTGTAGAAATTTGACGTATTGTTTCCTTTCTTTTCATACGTACTTCTTGTATTCTTTATTCATATCTATTTATGTCTGAATAGGAACATAATTTCGGACTTGAGATTCATTGGGAAATGCCCTGATATTCATGCCATTAGACAAACCATATTTAAATTCTAACCTTGTACAATATCTACTGCAAACTGATATTCAGAAAAGAACAGAAAAGATACAATGGCAAATATAAACATTACACAAAGATTTTTCACCTGGAAACCCAAACTGGGAAAACCAGCATATATTATATTGATACACATTGTGTTACATTGTTTACAATGCAATATACATATAGGAGCCAGCGGCATCCAAAACCCTAACCCAATGACCTGGATTAGTCCAAAACCCTAATTCCTTAACCGGAAATAGAAACCCATCGGCAAAAACCATGTGCCGAAAACCACCTAATATCATGTGGTCTCGGAAACATGTCGTCCCGGAAATATGTCGGCCCGGTGATAATATGTCGGCCCAAAACTGGCGAAAATATGTCGGCCCAAAATTTTTTTTTC
>JZKD02S2394819.1:145646-169265 GCA_000966675.3 Picea glauca
ACGCAAGCGCTCAAACACTACTACTCGTGCAAAGAATATAACACATACCCAACACCATATTTCCTCTAAGTTAACTCCGAATTCATCTTCAAAGGTGCTCTGAGTTGCTTCACATGTTTTTATCCCTGCCACACACAACGATTTTAAACTAAAAATTCTTTCTTACTTATCCCTTATCCTCTCAAGTTCAGCTACTGAGTCATTTTTTTCTATCGTTTTCTTAAATCGACTCCATAGCCCATGGTCTTACTCTTTTCTCTAATAGAACCAGAACTTATTATTCAAAGGTGTTAAATCTAACCGAATCCTTAAATCCATACCCTATACTGAGACAATGTCTCTCTCGAGAGCCCTCTCCAGGTCTAAAATGGTAGTTTCGAGTCTCAAAGTTGGTTTGTAGGTTTCCTCTTTCATTCGTTTCTCAGTCGAACAAAGTTTATAGAGAGATAACATTCTGGCACCATTGCCGAGGATGGAATTGAATAAATTTTCCCTGGGAGAATGATTAAAGTTATATTTTTGACCCCTGAGGGTAACAGAGGGACAACCATATATATTGGCTTAAATATTTACCATGGTGGATCCAGTCAAAATACCAATAGCAGAAAGTAGTGTGATTCATGAACCCCGGCTCCGAAGACGATATATACCAGAGAAAATCTTGACTCAAACGTTGTAGAGCCTATGTGCGACCCTGCGAAACTTTTGTGCAGGACTAGGGAGAAAGCACTGGACCTGTTCTATTACCTAAACAAAAGCTTGTCCTTACCCAAAGACGATGCGCAAAGCATTGACGACCTTGATTTTGATGTCTTGTTTGAGCAAACCTTGTTCAGGTCTAAGTTGGAAACTAGTTTGGATGATATAGTATTCGACCAGAAGAGGTTTCAATATATGATACCTAAGAACATCCCCCAAATTCCTAACCCTCCTAGAGCCATGGCCACTAGATTCACCTCCCTCATTCTGCCAACCCAACTGCATGATTTTCCCCAGAATTACAACTAGAGGATCAAGCTCTACGATGTTGAATGGAATGTTTCATCCCAAAATCATTTGGATTGGTTCAATGATTTCATCAACATAGAGGAGGTGTACTATGCATACGTGAAGATGATATTGTTCATGTAGATTTTTTTGGGGGAGATGAGGAAGTGGTTCAAATCCTTCCTAGAATCAAGCATTCAAGACTTCTCTACATTCAAAACATCTTTAATTAATAAATGGGGAGACAGGAAGAACCCCTTGTAGCTGCTGACGCAGTACAATAACATGAAGAGGGCGTCAAAGGAGACAGTGGAAGAATTCTCATCCCATTTCATAAGGGTGTATAACTCAATTCCCACAGAAGTCTAGCCACCTCCCAGGGCTACGCAGCTGCAATACACTGATTCCTTCGACAATGATTTCACCTTGTTGTTGAGAGAAAGGAGATCAACAAATCTAGACGCCATGATGAGTGAAGTGATCGAGGTCGAGGTAAATCTAATGGAATTGGGGAAGATCAAAAAAAGTTTCAACAGAGGTGATAAGAAACCCCAAGGGGATGTGCAACCATCGACGTCTGGGTCCTCAGACGACAAATTCGACTTAATGATGAAGACCATGGAGAAACTGATGGAAAGAATGTCCATGTGAAATAGACCCTCTTCCCAAGAAAAACATGACCCCTAGCCCAGAAATAAGAACCTCATAAGGGGTTAGGTCCCTCAGATCAGACAGAGGGAGAAAAGAGAACATGGCGACCAACAGACAAGACCTCCATTCCAAAATAATTACGCAAACGGGGATTTTGATCAGATGTTTCAAGACCAAATACATTGATGCAATGAAAAAAGCACGCGTGTGTTTTTGACGAAGGGAGAACATGATCAATATATGAGAGAAAATGATGATATTATGCTGGAGATGGATGACACACTTTCCTGGGAAACAAAAGAATTTAGGGAAGGTTATAACAACACCATCATGCAGTTTCAGAAACAATACAACCTTAGGAGCAAGAAGGTTCCTACCTAACCTCAGTAGACATATCCCATAAGGAAACCTTTGGAAAATACCCCTTCCACAAGTCACCTGAAACCAGACATCCTAACCAAGGATGTAGCTGAAAAGGAAAAGTCAAAGGAGGAGGCCCTGAGGAAAGTGCTAGAGGCAAGCTAAGAAACGCATGGCAAAGAGGTAGAAAAATTCTCTCCCCCCTTTTAACTTTGATAATGAAATGGTAGAGATCAAAATCTCTGTCCCATTCAACGAACTTATAAAAAAGGGCAAGTATCAGGAGCAGATTATTAAAATGCTAAAAATGGGAAAATCCCCCAACACTTTGAATGTCCAGGACGGTCACCCTACTATTTTATTTGGTTTGCGCATGGAGGAGACGAATGATACTAAGGATGTTCCCTTTTTCTATGTCAGTCTCAAGGTCCATGACATGACTCTACATAATGCCATGTTGGATTCAGGTGTGTTGCACAACTTCATGCCAAAGGTGATCATGGACGAGTTGGGTTTGGACATCACCAGACCCTATAAGGACCTATTTTCTTTCGATTCGAGGAAAGCCAAATGTTTGGGTCTCATCAAATACTTGGTCATGTTGCTAGCCCAAATTCCTTCAAAGAACATGGTCATGGACATGGTCGTGGCCGATATACCCTCTAAGTTTTGCATGTTGTTATCCAGGTCGTGGGCTGCAAAATTAAAGGGAACTCTACAAATGTCCATGTCTTATGCTACCATTCTTGTTTTTGACCAAGAGATACAGTTATATAGAGAATTAGTACTAAAGTACATGGTAAGCACTAAGACGTAGCCGAATAATCATCCTATCTACTCTATTGACACTGAGGTCGGCTCCTCCATATTCTATAATGACATGAGTTTTGAAGAGAAGGAGTCGATAACTGTCATGACCGTCAATGATAAAGCCACACGACGAGCATAAGAGTGCACCGATCTGAGAAACTGTGTGGATAACGAGATGTGGATCATGCGTTTCGACAACGCTCTCATCAAAGAAGATGCAGGGGCCGGTGTGTGGATAATTCCTCCCAAGGTGGGCATAAAACTCTGCTCATACAAGCTTGCTTTCGACTATACAAATAACATGGTTGAGTATGAGGCACTGATCTTGGGCCTGAAGGTTTTGAAATAATTGGGCGCAAAGAGGATAATAGCGCACAGGGACTCTAGGCTGGTTATAAACTAAGTGAAAGGCATATATCAATCCAAACACCCCAGGAAGAGAGCATACATGAACCTGGTGCTGGACCTCCTCAAAGAATTCTCAAAGTATAATATATCGGCTATCCTGAGGGGGAAAAATTAGATCGCCGATGCATTGGCCACCTTAGCCTTAGTATTTAAAATTTCCATTTTTCCCAACAAAAAATACGAGATCGAAGTCAAACACATGTCGATAGTACCTGATAATATCAAATATTGGCAGGTGTTTGAGGACAACAAACAGGTGGAGAGATTTCTCCAAATGAGCGACAAGTTCACTAGCATAAACATTGATGACGAGTGTTGTTGTGACGAAGATGGGAGTGCAGATGTGTGCAATGATGATGACCCTTTACAAAACTAGATAGGGGGAAGGGACATAGTACAACTGAAAAATAACATCATCCCGAAGGGGCTAGTTCCATTGGAAAAGCTGTTTAACGAAATTGATGTGGATAGAAATCCAAAGATCACTGCAAACAATGAGGATGTTGAAGATTGCAACATCAAGACTCAGGAGAACTTGAAAATAATCAAATTGTCTAAAATGCTCAATCCATAGGTCAAACAATATTACATCAAGCTCATGAAGGATTTCCTCGACGTTTTCGCTTGGAGTTATGATGACTTAAAGGTTTACGACACCAAAGTGATTCAACATGTCATTCCTCTCAAAGAATACCAGAGGCCCTTCAAACAAAAACTAAGATGAATAATCCCCTACTACTACCGCTAATCGAGAAAGACATAAAGAAACTCTTTGAAGCTAAAATGATCGTTTCTTTAAGGTTTTGAAAGTGGGTGGCCGACTTGGTGCCCATAAGAAAAAAGAGCGGCGAAATAAGATTGTGTGTGGATTTTCGAAACTTGAAAAAAGTGTCCCTCAAGGACCACTACCCGCTCTCTAAAATGGACTATATTATACAAAAGGTGGTGGGCTCTCAGAAGATGTCCATGATGGATGGTTTGTCTTGTTACAATCAAATCCTAGTACAGCCGAATGACAAGGAAAAGATGGATTTTACGACACCATGGGGGACATTCATGTATGCCAATATGCCTTTCGGCTTGATTAATGTTGGAGCTACCTTCCAAAGGGAAATGGAAATATCATTTTCTTATGAAAAAGGACAATTTTATTGTGATCTATTTGGATGAAATCATGGTGTACTCTGACTCTGACGAACAAAACCTCAGGCATCTGAAGAAAGTATTCCATAAATGAAAGAAATTTGGGATATCATTGAATCCAAAAAAGTCACATTTTGGGATGCAAGAAGGGAAGTTGTTGGGGCATATCATATCAAAAGAGGGTATTAAGTGGACCCCAATAGGGTTGAAGGAATATTGAAAATTGACACTTCGCGTAGTAAGAAGGAGGTGCAAAAGAAATTTTCTTGAGAAGATTCATCCCAAACCTGACCGAAATTATAAAACATATCACCTACATGTTTAGAAAAGGGAATTAGATTAAGTGGAATCCGGAAGCTAGGAAATCATTTGAAGATATCAAGGTAGCACTGACTAAAGCTCTCATGTTGGCTAGCCTGGACTTCACGAAAAACTTCATCTTGTTTTCATTCACCTTGAAGCATACAATTGTTGGTGTGTTGTTACAGAAAAACGATCATAACTTTTAGAAGCCTATATCCTATTTCAGTAGGACGCTAAGGGACTCTCCACTAAGGTATGACATTATGGAGAAACAAGCATACACCTTAGTAAAATCCCTAAGGATTTTAGAACATACATTTTACACTCCCACATTATCGCTTATGTGCCTTGCAACTCAGTCAAGGATATCCTAACTCATCCTGACCCTAAGGGAAGGACATGTAAGTGGATAGCAGCCATGCTGGAATATGACCTAGAAATCAAGCCCATGAAGTTGATTAAGGGTCAGGGCCTTGCAAAGCTGATGGTCCAGTTGTACTGCAATGCTTTGGGAATCAACTTCATCGTTGATCTGTCAGAGAATCCTTAGGAAGAAACAATTGCACAGGTGCCTCAAAAGTTTGTCGATTCACCATGGTATTTATACATCATCTATACGTTGAGGAATTTGCAAGACCCTCTAGGTTTGAGTAATACCAAGGCCATATTCTTAAAGATCAAATTTGTTAAGTTATGCATCTTGGATAATTCACTATACTAGAAAGATCTTAGAGGGATATTGCTGAGTTGTTTGCTGGAAAATGACGCGAAATGAGCTATCTAGGAATTCCACAAAGGTGACTGCGGAGGACATCACTATTGGAAAACCACTATGCACAAAATCCTAAGAGTGGGATACTATTGGCCTATCATCTTCTTAGACGTATACAAAGAAGTTTCTAGTTGCCACGAGTGTCAGATTTTTTACGGAAGGAGAAAGTTACAACCCCTGCTGCTGAAGCTAATCTCAGTCGAAGCACCTTTCATGCAATGGGGCTTGGAATTTATAGGGGAGATCCATCCTCCATCCTCGACACAAAACATATGGATACTCATGGCCACATATTACTTCACGAAATGGATAGAAACAATTCCAACGAAGCAGGCTATTGACACAGTCATCATTCAATTTTTGGAGACAAACATCTTGTCGATATTTGAATACCCTATCAATATCATAACATAAAACTTAGTCTCATTAAAGTCCAAGAAGATGGAGAATTTTTCTCAGGATTACAATATAACCATGGGACATTCTACATCGTATTACCCACAGGGAAATGGGTTAGCAGAACCGTCAAATAAAAGATTGACTAGGATCATCAAAAGACTTCTGCAAGACAACAAGAAGGCCTAGCATAAAAAGATTATTTATGAACTATGGGAGGATAGAGTCACCACCAAGAATTCCATCTCAGTGTTGCCATTCTAGATTGTATATGGTGCAGATGCAATTTTCCCCACCTCACTGGGGTTGCTTGTTAGAAAGTTGTTGTAAGAGCAGGAAGTCGAGCCAGATGAAACACAGAGGAGAATAAATCAATTGATTGACACACAATAGATGAGGGAACATGTGTATGATCGATCACAATTCCACCAGGAGAGGATGAAGAAAACCTTTGACAAACACTCTAAGCAGGAGGAATTTTAGTTGGGGGATCTGTTGTTGAAATGGGACACGAGAAATGAAGATAAAGGAAAGCACAAAAAATTCAATCATCTTTGGATGGGTCCATTCAGAATTAGTGCATATCATGGGAATAACGCTTATTTTATGGAAGAACTAAATGGAGAGTGCATTGGTTGGGGTCCTGTGAACGACAGGTTCCTCAAACATTATCTGGTGCAATAAAGTCCGTTTAAGTCACATGTCATTGTAAATAGTCATTTTATTTTTTTCTCGAGTCAATGTGTCAGCAGAAAATTGAAGCTCGAAGTGAAGGCCCTGAGTTTATGATAAGTCTGTTAGAAATTGTGTCAAATAAGTTTAGGTTGCATTTTTGTCTTTCGTATTTTAGTATCTGAAAGTTGAATAAGGCCCAATGGTCAGGCACCTGGTCTGTTGTTCTTTGCTACCTCACTGGGAGGATAACATCCCTGTTGGAGCTAGTTGTTAGCACTGTCATTTTTCTTGTTTAGTTAGATTCGGTCTTAGTCGATTCATGGTATGTGTGTCAAAGCATGTGAAGTCATGTACTAAAAAACAAAGGGCTCGAAGTCAGCAAGTGGTCGGTTGGCCCTTGGAGTTGGGAAGGGATGTTAGATTCAAAACATGTGTAAATGGTACGAGTCTATTCCCAAAAAGTCAGGTCCTATCTTAAAGGAAGTTTTAAGTGTTGAGGGTCAATGCAAGTTGTCAAATAGAAGTCGCATCAACAAGTGAAATGACTATCATCAGCTCATTATGAGGGCTGAAATAATGAAAAATCACGGCGCTCATATCACATGCTCTGCGGCCCTTATCAACAATATTTTACATGCCCCGAAGTGTGCTCATCGCATTGATGTGATTTTAAAAATATTCAGTTCACTTCGAAACATCTATTCGCCATGAATTCAATGTTCCCTAGCACGATTCCACCTCCTTCCCACTTTGTTATAAATTCTGGATGTTTTGCATGCATTCTATTCACTAGTCAAGCTTATGCATTGTTTGTAGTCTTCTCGCAAGCCCAAGTTGATCAAGATTACTTGCTCGGGCCCATGCTGAATCCACCACACATAGGACAAATATATGTTGTGCCATGGAAACCTCTCGAAGCATAAGGAAGGGCACGTGAAGTATCATAAGAACTGGGTCCAAGCCCCAAAACATGACATTGATCAAAGAAGATTCGGAGGTCAGAGTGTCCTTCAAACAATTCAGGTGCATGGATGTTTGTAGGAAAAGTAAGGGATACAATATGAGACTAGCTAAGTAGTTTGCACTTAGTTTCCACGGATTCCACGTGGTGATCTCAGGTGTCATTTTCCAAGTGATTGAGGAAAATATGTCAACCACAATAGAGATCCTTCTGTGCGGTGAAAGGTGGTTTAAAGGCATGCTCTTGGACGCATGGTGATATCAATACTTTATCAAGCGAGATTGTTTAGGTGGGAAAGTCAAGACAAGAGTTTCGAGTATATATTTGTAGGAACCTTTTCGGAAACTACTTGGAGTTATTAGGAAATATTTCATCGGTGAAGGGAGGTTTGACAGGATACATTCGCATCACATTAGATTGTTGATGCACTTCACATGAAGGAGACCATTAAATCTACCCTTTTTTTTGCACCAAAACCTCTGAAAGATGGCAGACAACGCCCAGGATGAAGTGGATAAGTCGAAAAGGAAACTCTCTCACGTCTCACTGAGTAAATTGTTGGTAGTTGAGGAATTAATATGGTTGGGAAGAAATTGGGATTCGTTCTTTCTCATAGTGGGCATCCTAAAGGATCCAAAATGATATTTCCCTCTATCCGCGGAAAGGGTAATATCACATCGTGCAAAGGCTGGAGTGGAAGAGGCTACGCAAGAAAGAAAGACATCGAAAGCCTTGTCCCCCCAGCAACAAATACCTTGGAGAAGCAGCAGGCCAAAGAAGAATAAGGAAGCTGGGGGAACCTGAGTCCCGAGAAATATGCACGTAAGTTCTGCTGCCGAAAAATTACTTATGCACATTATTTGGCTGGAACCTGTCGAAGGCACGAGTTGAGAAAGATGGAGAAAAATGAGGAGGAAAAATGTCAGAAGCACTGATGTTCAAGAGTCGTCTCAGTAGCTGAAGCAAGGGCATCTCGCTATCGCTGAGCTTTACCAGAAAAATAGGGAACTAAGATGACAGTTAGCAGTGAAGACCCTTGAAGTATTAGCATCCCAAGGCCACGAAGGAAACATGAATTGGATCAAGAGAAATCTTAGAGATGGACAAAATACAATCATACAGTTGCACGAAATACAGAGAATGTTGGAAGAAAGGAATACAAATCATTTAAGTGAATGTGAAGTGACCAAGGAGAACGACCGCACATCTCTTTCCAACATGTAAAGGAAACATGACTAACGAATTTCATTCTTGTATTCTCAAAGGAAAATATTTTAATTTTAGCAGTTGGATGTATTCTTTTCTTTCTTTCTGCACGTACTTCCTGTATTCTTTATTCATATCTATTTATGTCTTAATAGGAATGTAATTTTGAACCTGGGATTTGCTATGCAGTGCCCTAGGATTCATGCCATTTAGAAAAACCATATTTCCTCTAAGTTAACTCTGAATTCATCTTCAACAATGATCTTAGTTGCTTAACGTGTTTTTCTCCTTGCCACACACAACAATTTTAAACTGAAAATTGTTGCTTACTTAACCTTTATCCTCTCAAGTTTTGTTACCAAGTCATTTGTTTCTATCATTTTCTTAAATCAATTCCATAGCCTATGGTCTTAATATTTTCTCCAATAGAATCAGAACTTATTATTCAAAGGTGTTAAATCTAGGTGACGACTTAAAGCTATACCATATACTGAGACAATGTCTCTCTCGAGAGACCTCTCAAGGTCTGAAAGGCTAGTTTGTAGGTTGCCTCTATCATTCGTTTCTTAGTCGAACGAAGTTTACAGTGAGATAACAAAAATGATAGTAGTGGGACGAGTCGATGACTGACATCTGGGTATAAATACAATGTGGGAGTGGGAATATCAAGAATGGTCATGAAAGGTAGATCATTTTCCCTCGATTCAATCTCTATCAAATGGGTGTTTTATGTTTCGTTTTCAGACCTGGATGGACATTAACAAAGTTTTGAAAGCCCTGTGGTGTATTGATTTTTCACCAATATTACTTAGGAGTTGGACACCCATTTTTGATGCCAATCGTGAAAGGGTAGACGAGCTACCTATATAGTTTCGGCTGCTTGGGTTTCCAACAAAACTTTGGATGCCAAGGGGCTTTGAATTCTTGGGGAATTATTTAGGAAGATACATGGATGTAGATATGTCTTTCACCTCCACTAGAAAAATGTTAGTGGCCCGAGTCTTGGTATCTTTGAATACACATAAGGGTTTGGAGGAAGAAATTGAATTATCCTGGGGTGACAGGTCCTTTCTTCAAAAGTTGGACTACCAAGGAATACCATTCAAATTTTGAGAATGCCACAAGTATGGAAAGAATTCTTGTGAATTAACTCTACCTATGAGGATAAAGGTAAGATACTCAATGGGGTTAACACAGAAAAGAGAGATGCAACTCAGATTGGAGAGGTGCTTTGAGCTTCCTTGTTGAATCTTAGCAGAGAGGAGCCTGAAGATAGTAACGATTCACCACACAAAAAAGACATGCTCCTTCGGGACATGATAATTTCTTCATGCTATGTCAAAGAAGTTAATTCGGGCCAGGATAATCCATTTATTTTAGAAGAGGCCGTAAAACTTCTCCAACAATGTATCAAATCACATCCAGGTATGTCACCTCGTTTCCCTCCATATTTAAATTATATGTTTCAATATTTATATTTTTTGGGTAAATCCTGGGAAGGCACTTTGAGGAGTCTCCCTTATTTCTTAGATTATTTCCACAGTTCCCCTTCCCTCCCTTTGTTTCCCCCTCTGGAAAATATTTCATTAGCTTCTTAGCCAGAAATGGGTCTCCCTCAAATCCATAGTTTGTCCCATGACCCTTATTTAGTTTCAGAGGAGGGGTTGCTTGTATATCAACTAAGGAATAGACACATTCCATTTCTTGGGGATTTAAGCCATAAACTAGATGGGATGGGATTGAATCCATTACCATTCCCAAGTGGAAAGGGAAGGGGTAGGATATCAAACATTTCCAAAGAACAAACTAGGGCATCATTAGATATGGTAGTTGGTCACCAACTATCCATCACAGGGGCACTTAGAGAAGTGAAAACCCTAACTGGGGTTCCCGAATGAAGGTTTTATCCTTCAATTGTTGGGGTGTAGCGAGCCCAACAAAAAACTATCTCTCCACAGGCTGGTGGAGTCAACCCGGCTAGACATGATTTTGCAGTAGGAGACTCTAGGGGATTCAATTCTAGTAGTTCCCATTCTGGAGAAATTGTTAAAGGATGCTCTTTCATGGGATTGGATGCAAAGAGTATTTCAAGGGGTTTGGCCACTGGATGGTGCTCCATATCCATACAATTCATAAATTTCTAGGGTTTTGAGTTTGGTATGGGCATAATTGTTTTTATGGAAGATCTGGGTAGATGTTTCACAACATCAATATATACGGGCCTACCCAAGAACATATCTAGTTTTGGAATAATTTACTAAGAAAATCCCTCTTGAAAGAAGAAGAAATTATTATAGGGGGTGATATTAACTTCTCCCTAGGATCAACTGAGTCTTGGGGCCAACGAGCACAACTTGATGCTCTCTTAGAATACTTCAGACAAAAACTAGGGGAATCAAGGGTGCTATACATCACCCCTATAATATTGATCCCTACTTGGTGAAATAAATGAGTGGGGGATCACTACATTTCCAAAAGGCTTGATCACTTTTTTCCCATTGAGCATATGATGGAATCACCTCTAATATTCTGAAAATGGGTGCACATAGGTGGAAACTCGGATCACCACCCTATTTTTCTAGAGATAGTAGGAAGACCAAAAACATTTTCTATCCCCTTTAAATTCAATTCAACATGGCTAAGGGAGGAGGATTTCCTGGACCTAGTAAAACAAAACTCGATCCCCATTGACTAGGAAGACAAGGAAACAATTTAGTTTGCTCGAAATTTAAAAAATATAAAGAAGGCCATTGTTGAATGGGATAGAAAGAAGAAACATAATGATGAATAGGAGCTTATAACATTGAAGCAGAGCTCCAGGCTACACATGAATCAAAAGGAGGGTTTTTTCCACCCCAGAAGCGAAAGAGGGGCTATTATCCCTAAAGAAGAAAAAAAGGAAATTGTCAAAAGAAAAGGAAGCTTAGTGGCGTCTAAAGAATAGAGCCTTGTCACTAAAGAGTGAGGAAGAGAAAAAAAAAATATTTCAAGATTATGCAAAAGGGAGGAAATTGTAAAATACCATTTGGAGTCTAAAGGATAATAGCAGAAGAGTCAATTATTCTTTCGAGGATTTGGCCAGATTAGGATCAAGCCATTTTAGAAACTTTTTTAAAGTTGATGATCGAATATCTATTGATGTCATTATTCAGTTGGTGGTCTTTTTTCCTTGATTTGTGGATAAAATAGATAACATGAAACTTATGGAGGAAGTCTATGGAGGAAGTCTAGGCTGGGATGGATGGTCCATGGACTTCTTTACAAGGCTCTATGATGTTATTGGGAAAGACATCCTCATAGTAGTTGAGGAATATCAAATCAATGGATACGTGCACCCCCACTAAATGTTACTTTTATTTCCCTCATTCCAAAGAAGGATGATCCCCAATCTTTTGAGGATTTTAGGCCCATATCTCTATGTAACAACATTTATAAGATGGTGTCCAAGATCATTAGTAGAAGGCTAAAATGTTTCCTCTCAAAAACAATATCACAAGAACAATTTGGTTTCCTAGAAGGTAGATAGATTCATGAAGCCATTGGAGTGACTCAAGAGTCTTTGTGCAACATGAAGTCTAGAAAGAAAAAAGGTGTGTTTGTAAATATCGATCTATCCAAAGCCTATGATAGAGTTATTTGGATCTACATAAGGATGCTTCTAACTCACTTGGGTTTTTAGCTTCCATTTATAAATTGTTTTATGAGTTGTATATCAACTTTATCATTTGTAGTCCTCATAAATGGAGCACTGTCTGATTTTTTTTCTAGTAGAATGAGGACTTAGGTAGGGGTTCCCTCTATCCCCTTTACTCTTCCTACTGATAGCATAAAGCCTCAATAGTGCTATTGGTGAAGCAAAATCAAGGGGATAATTCCAAGGTATCTCCATCTCCCATACCCTAAGGATCACACATTTGCTTTTTGTGGATGATGTTATGATTTTTTGCAGTAGAATGAGAGGATATGTAGAGAAATTAAGTCACATATTGGACATTTTTGTTTGTGCCACTAGGATGCAGATAAAAAACGAAAAAATACACTATGTCGCCCAACCTTATGGATGAAGAGGAGACTAATCAATAAAAGGAGCTCTTCCATTTTTCTCTTATTCCTTTTGATGAGGACCTAAAGTATTTTGGATTTAAACTCAAGCCAAGAAAATACAAGGATGAGGATTAGATTTGGATGGTAGCCAAACTTGAAAAGAGATTAAAATTGTGGAGCTTCCATTGGTTTTATCGAGCAGGGCGACTAGTATTAGTCAAGTTTGTCCTAGAATCCATTCTTGTATATTGGATATCTTTAGCCTGGATTTCGAAAGGAATGTTGCTAGCAAAAAAATCCCCTTATAACTATACCAGGGTTTAAGATATAGACAAAGAAAATGATCGTCTAAAAGTCAGTCTAGTTTCTACTCTACCCCAAACATACCAAATTAAATGAACAAAAAGAAGTAAAAGAGAGGATCAGTAACTGTACCTTTTATCCCACATCCGGTGATGATCTCCTCAATATCTGTAGTTCCAAAGACTGCAAGGCTCCTCTCAAAGCTGACCTACATGCAAGACTAGGCAAATAAGGGCTACAAGCATGCTATTTCTATTCATAAATTAGGCTTAGATATCAAATTTTATGTATAAATTAAAGAGAAGGACACAAAACATCATCATTTGGGACATGGAAAAGAGATTCTTTTATTCATTAAACAAAGACGGAAACTTACAATCCTTGTCAATCATCATTCCACGAACCTGGTCTGAGATCCTGTTTACAATACTCCAAGTGCACCTTCAATAGGTCTCTTCTCTCAATATACTAGTCACCTCATGGAAATGGAATGGATTGAATGGAAGAAAAGGGGCTGAAGAGGGAATGTTGAGGCAATAACTCACAAAAGGTAGAAAATGCTTGGGCAAGGAAGGGAAGTGAAATTGGGCAGAGTTTCATTGTTCTTATACTTAGTTTTGAAATGAGACCACAACACCTCCTTTTATATGAAAACATGATGGTTATTTAGTTGGGGGACGGGCTATAGCAGGTGAATTAGTTGGGAAACCTCCAGTAGCCCGTGAATTCCACAAAATTCCTTACAAATTTAAAATTTTTGCAATTTTTGGAGGTATACGTGGGTTGTGTATTGTGCAGGAAGTGTATGTACGTGGGTTGTCTAGCATGCAACAAGCATATGTATGGGGTTTGTAGTGGTGCAGGGAATGTACATTCTCTAAACATTGGTTTTTTAAGTAGATCTTCTCAACGATGATTCAAAAAATTATGAAAGTAAGAGGGCCAATGCCATGTATGCATGACTAGGTCATTTTAGGGCTATATGTATGAGTTTATAATAGCAACTGATGGTGGAAATACATTACAACATATTCACCAATGCACAAAAATAGAGTGAGTCTGGGACCAGAGTTCGGGAGGTGCCATCTGCAAAACAACAATTGTCTCTCTGAGGTAGGCATACCCATGCTTGGGATGAACTAAATCATGGATGCCAATCAAATACACTGCAGATCCATGTTATATAACTATATAAAGTGTAGCCGCGAGTAATACAAAACATATCTACAACTCAAAATTAGTTGAAGATATACAAGTATAGTATGCATATCTTCAAGAAGCTAGTGATGCATGCGGCTAGAGATGAAGTCTTCATAGCTTGAGAAACAACTTCAAGATATTCAAAACTCGGGTAGGAGTACAGTGAGAGTGTATAACTCATGACCCCGAGGTCTTTGAAAATCCATCGAGAAAATACTGAAGGATCTCGATGATCAAGCAAAGAACTTCGTCGATTTTGAATCTAGAATTGATCAGACTCTTGGGATGGTTGACTCATGAAAGTAAAGAGACAAACTACAGAAAGCCCAAATCCAGTTGTGTAAAAAATCCCTTGGAAAAAATAATGAAAGATGATCAGAATCAACAAACATGACCTTGACATAAGTTCATGATGCAAGTGACACCGCAAACTCTCCATATGTTTGGAAGAGTAACCAAATGAAGGAGGACACAATTCTACGTAGCGATAAAAACTTCCTAATGTCATACTAGATCCCAATTCTTGATGAACAAACAAAAGGATGTGCTTTGTGCAAGGGAGACTATCTTTGCTGCCGAAAAAATAATAAATATTTCTCGTCCCCTCTTTTTGGAATATTTTATTTTTTTGTCTTTTTCAAATTTTAAAGAGATTGAAAAAGAATAAAAGAATTCTACGTTACAAAGGAGGAACGAGTGTCATGAGCAAGAAAACTGGTTCCAAGTGCATGGAACATACTAATGCCCAGGGAAAGGAGACATGTGCAGGATAAGGATAGTCGGGAAAAATTCCTCCATGGGTCAAGGTGTCAAGTCACAGAGGCAAGAAGTGTTGCAAGGCTTGCGTATAATGAATGCTTCAAATGTTCAATTGAGAGAAAAATGGAGCTGACATTATGACAAAGACTCAAAGATGATACCCGCAATGCGATTAAGCGTGACACAATGAGACCCTTTCTATGTACTTTTTACGAGCCCAGAGAAGGTAATCTTGGTAGTTTTTTCACATTTAGAGAGCTTGAAAAAACAAAAAAGAAGAGTACATGGAGTACCTTTTTTCAGAGTTAGTCTAGTCAGTTCAAAAAAAGGTTAAACTTGCACCAAAAAGAAGTCTATTCTAAACCATTTTAATGAGTGTGAAAAAGACAATATCACTCGAAAATCTTTTCAATTTTAATAAGTCTGAAAAGAGATTAACTATGGACTCACAACTTTTTTCTGAGTTTAGTCTCCTTAGCCTGAAAAATTATAAAAGTAACTGAGGAGAACTCTCCTGACGAGATGAATCACCCGAGGCATACCTTTTTCTGCTATGATATACTGGTTGGAAAAAGGGATAAACTCATGCCAAAATATGTTCTTTTGTACTGATTTAATGAGTGTGAAGGAACTAGGTCACTCAACAATATTTTTAATTTTAGGGAGTCTAAAAAGAGCTTAACTATGGACTTTGGGGGGGTTCCTTTTTCATAAGTAATCTCCAACTGAAAAAGGTGATAAACCAAAACCAAGGATAATGTTCCTTTTTTCGAATATTTAGTCCCTTGGACTTGAAAAAGGGTTAAACTTATGCTTGAGAATACTCTTCTAGTGAACCAGAGTTCCTAGAGCATACCTTTATTCATAAAATTAGCCATCCAGATTGAAAAATGGATAAACTACCATCGGACAGATGTGCCTTAAAATTTTAGTTTGGTGAGCATGAAGGTCAACAAGATCACTCAACAATCTTTTCATTTTTAGAGAGTCTGAAAGGGCTTAAAGAAGACTCGAGGGGGATACATTTTCAAGTAATCCTAACAAGATCTAAAAGAATAAATATGCTCTCGTTGGATGTTTCTTTTGAATTTCAAAGAGAGCTTGAAATACAACAAAGCATGCTCATTAGGGAGTCCCAAGGGTAAGGCCTAGGATGATGATTAGAAAGAAGATTGAGGCTTCAATATGTAATCATGATGGGACTAATCAAGGACTCCCAAGACTATAGTCAAAACTGACAGCATGGATGCAAAAATGAAGCAAAGGATATATCTAGGGCATCCATGTAGAGGTAGAATCTACCACCTAATTACAACACTTATAAAGAAACATAGAAGGTTCTTTGTCTCACTTCAGTGGGGTTGATCCTAAGGCCAAATGAACTAGGAAACAAATAATGCAAAAATGAAAGTAGGGAAAAACCTAACCTATATGTTAGTTTCGATGTTACTACATGTCAGAACGGATCGAAACAATGAACAAATGTCAACGAAAAATGTCTCCAAGATCCTGCATATAAGGCCAATAACACTCATCTAGAAGTTGATAGATCCAAAATAGATAGAAACTTTAGAAAATAAAAGGTACTATTGAATACAAAACTTGAAAACAACAAACTTGTATTGTACAATATGTATAAGGTACTACACAACCTTATGGCTCATGCATGGTAGTAGTTCAGGTAGAGCCCACTGCTAGGCTCTGACCAAGAGTCCCTTCGATAGTCAACTTGGAAAGTCTCCCAAAAGGGAAGAAAACACAAACATGGTGTAAGTCTTCCCACAGTATAGAAACCATAGTCATGGATTCAACGATAGCCTCATCCAAAGGAAATTTAAAATCTGAGAAATCATGCAAATGAAGAGGGTCAATAGTCCCAAAGGGTGAAACAAAGTGACCAGACTTCATATGATGATGAAGGTTCTGGCCAGGAATGACAAAGTATATCAACAAATAATCAAGAACGAGGGATTGAGGATCTACAAACAGTGAGATCGAACTCAGAAGGAGACTCAAGATCACTTGTACCAAGAGGGGGAAGCAAGGGATCCCATGCCCCCATTGGATAAACCAACAAATCAATTGCTAAGACCAAGTCTCGAGAAGGAAAACATGAGTGAACAAGTTCCTGCTAAGGAGAAATTTAACACCGAGGATAAGATGCCACATAATTTACCTATGGAAAGGTAGAGTCTACCCAAATACTAGGAACATATAAAGGGGAATCCTAAACTAACATCGAATTAGGATGGTGATTATCAGATGCTAGTTGGTCGATAGTGAAAATTCTTCCATTGCGATGGAAATGCATCACTCGGAAGAGCGTAGACACCACAACGTTCATAGCATATACATAATCATGCCCGAGAAGAATATTTAAATCTAATGGGCCTTACACCACTATAACATCAACAAGGAAAGTCTTCCCACCTAGCAAGATAGGAAACCAGGGAAGGATCCCCAAATATTCACTAGGAAGTCGATCAAAATCCAACAACTTATGTGAAGTAGTCACAAGCTCGGGAGAACCCAAATCTTGCGAAGCCAAGGAGGATACAATACTTGGGAAGCTCTTTCATCTACAATATATTGGTAAATTATATTTGAATTATCTTCAACCGTTATTTGAAAGGGTGCAGAAGAAGGAAGACGAGGCTCAACAAGGTCATTCCAATCAAAGGAAATCATCCTAGGACATGGAGGGGGTGTGCTCAAAGCGAGCATAATGCCCCCTTGTTTTGAAAGTACTGAACTAGAAATGCTAAAAACATAGTCGATAGACATATGACTCCCTAAGAGAAGAGTGGGATCATCCAAAGATTTCATTGACGTGACCAATTTTGTAGAATTGACACTCTCCAAGAGAAGAGTGGGATCAGATGAAGATTGCATTGGGATGACCAATTCCTCAAGCACTAGCTGAATAGGCTATGAGACATCATTGTTTGAAGGTGCATAACCCCCCCAAAAAGGAGTGGGATCGATCGAAGATTGCATCGACACAACCACTTTCTCAACCACTAGATGAATAGGCTGTGAGGAAACCTCAGAAGATCTTGCAGACATGGACCACAATATCCATACCTATCGAAGGCTAGGGCATAAATGAGTAAGGTGATCTCCCTTGCAAATATTACAAGGGAACTTAGACTTACATCCTATCCATCTAGTTTTTTCAACATAATCAATGCCGCCAACATGAATAGAAGTGGCTGGTTGTAGATCTCCAACATGACTTGTAGAGGTTGGTGATGGGTCAATAACATGACTCTCAGAGGCTACAAGCCTATTGCCAATATGACTAGCAGTGACTGAAATTTTACCCCCAACATGACTTGGAGAGGCTGGGTGCTTTCCCCTAGCATGACTTGCAGAGGTTGGGTGCTATTCTTCAACATGACTTGCAGAGGTTGGTGATTTCTTCTTCCTATTCTTCCTCTTTCTATTCCATTTAGACTTTTGGTTACTAGTAGTTGGACTTTCACCGGAGAAGGAAGAAGGAGGAGGAGAAGACTTTGTTGATGAAGGAACATAAATGACATAAGGTTCTTAACTGATAAGCATCAAGAGAATTCAGGAAATTTGGAATGGTACCCATCCAAACTAGTAGTCCCACATTCAACCTAGGAATGTCCAAAGTGTCCATCAAAGGGACACCAACGTTTCCAAAGAAAGGAAAAACACAAGAATCCCCTTGCGAAGGGATTCCTTGGTTGGTATCATCAGAAAATTTATCCATGAAGATCTTATGCAAAGGTTCTCCCTTTGTGGGATAGTTCAAGTCCGTAAAAGTCTCACACACTGACTTTGGTGAACCAGTGGTATAAAAGCAACGCCTATAAAGAGGAAGATCCACATTTCTAAGTGGAAGACCAAAAATTCCTCACAATCGATGGAGTGGGTAGTATACCACCTTAGGTCAGAGACCCAAAGAAATGATTGACTGAATCACTATGGAAAACTAGGGAGCACACACAAGAAGTTCCTAAAGACAAATATAGCAACAAACTAACTAGTGGGAAGAATAGTTACAACAATCGACACTAGAGGAACTAACTGGTGCAAGTGAAACTTGAACATGGAAGAACCCTCTAGGTATACTCTATGAAGTGCGATTCGACGTCTTCCCTAGGTACCACGATATACCCCCATAGTCACCTGTGTAAGTCTGTAAAATATGGGAAACTAGGTTTCCAGCTCATAGTCAGTTACCAAGTGGGTACAGTTGACGATCGAAAACATCGTAATGAAAAGGATAACAATTTCGAATCCCTTCAAGGCTATCAAAATAAATTGGTCTGGAAGACAACTGACGATATCAAATAGATCTGAGGTCCATGAATATCTGTAGGAAAATGAGATCGGTATTGTTCTCGATAAAGACCCTCAATATACAATCCCCACTACGTTTAGTCTAACTTTGGAGGGGTTATCTCCTCTTCCTTTCCTCACACGACCTCATGTTTATCCCTTATGTTGGAGGGGTGTTCTGGATAACTCTTATGACACTGGAATTAAAGAATTCCCTATCTCAGACTCCAATGTTTGTTTTAAAGTGGCCTTGAAGAGTTTTCTCTTCACACCTAATTCAAGGCCCTAAAACCCTAAACTAGTCGGTGAAATTTACAAACATAAAGTCTAATGTATTTTAGATTAAGCATTAATTTTAAGGCTGATTTACACCAAGGATACGATAGTGAAACTGATGGTGTTATGAATAGACGAATAAGGAAGAGAACTTTAAATAATTTGAAAGAAAAATATAATTCAAAATTAAATCAACGCATGTAAACAACTCTTTGTAAATTCAACTTTTCTAATTGATATTTCAAGATCTTGTAAATGAAGAAATCCTAAAACTTTCTTTTGTTTGACTACAAACTACTTATATTTCAGGAAATCGAAAAGAACTTTGAAATGAAGACTTTTTTTTCTTTTGCAAATAACAACCTTGACTACTTTACCAAACTAAATGCAAGAAAATAACATCTTTTTATTTTACTTTTCGAACTGCTTTAACAAGAAAAAGATGAAGTAATTTTTTTTTGTTTTTTCAAAGAAAGAAACCGGGACAAAGAGAAAACTAAAAAAAAGAATGATAAATACCTTAATCCAAATGCAGATTGTAGGGATTCAATCAAGGAATTGAAAGGAAAATCTAAAACTTGACAAATCACTCTTAAACCTTTTAGGGAAAACACAAGAATACTAAGGAACAAGTAAACTGAAACTTAAACCCAAGCTATGACCACAGACAAAGACTCTAACTGATTCAAGAAAGTCCCGAGAAGTCTGAACTTCTATCAAGAAAGAGACCAACTCTCTCTTTATTAAAAAATACTTTCATGAAACAAAGATGCAGGTTGTTGCATCAACAACTTGTGTATCTATGAGGGATTTCTACTGTGCAGAGCGCATATGTACATGGCCTGACCCAAAACAAGGCCCATACACCTCTGGAAATTTTCAAAAATAAAAAGACAAGACAAACTTACAGGGTAGGGAAAGATGGTATGCACCTTGTAGGTGACTAGAAACCCTAAAAATATTCAGTAAACTTGACTGAAACTGGAAAGGAAAAAAAAAAACCAATCAACAACCCAGAAGCCTCCATAAAACCCTAGAGAGATCCCCAGTATGGTCACCAGTGTTGCTTGAGGGAAAACCCCCTATAATTATACAAGGGTTTAAGATATAGACAGAGAAAATGATCGTCTAAAATTAAATCTAGTTTCTACTCTACCCCAAACATACCAAAATAAATGAACAAAAAACAATATAATAGAGGATCAGTAACTGTACCTTTTATCCCACGTTCGGTGAGGATATCCTCAAGGTCTGTAGTTCCAAATACTACAAGTCTCCTCCCAAAGATAACCTGCATCCAATACTAGGAAAACAAGGGCTACAAGCATGTTATTTCTATTCATAAATTGGGGTTAGATATCAAATGTTATGAATAAATTAAAGATAAATACACAAAACATCATCATTTAGGATAGGGAAATAGATTCTTTTATTCATTAAACAAAGACTAAAACATACAATCCTTTCCAGCCACCATTCCATGAACTTGGTATGGGCTCCTCTTTACAATGCTCCAAGTGCACCTTCAATAGGCCTCTTCTCTCAATCTACTAATCACCTCATGGAAAGGGAGTGGATTGAATGGAAGAAAAGGGGTTGAAGAGGGAATTATGAGGCAGTAACTCATAGAAGGTAGCAAATGTTTGGGCAAGGGAAGTGAAATTGGGCAGATTTTCACTGTTCTTATGCTTAGTTTTGAAATGAGGCCCCCAAAATCCTTTTATATGACAAACTGATGGTTATTTGATTGGGGGAGGAGCTATATCAGGTGAATTGTTTGGGAAACCTCCAATAGCCCGTGAATTCCACCGAATTCCTTACAACTTTTTATTTTTTGCAACTTTTGGAGGTATACGTGGGTTGTGTATTTTACAACAAGTGTATGTATGCATGTTATCTAGCATGCAACAAGCCTATGTACGTGGGATGTAGTAGTGCGGGGTGCATACATGCTATCAAAATTTTTTTATTAAGTAGATCTTCTCAGTAGTGATTCGACAAATTATGTAAGTAAGAGTTCCAATGCCATGTATGCATGAATAGGCCATTTTAGGGCTATAACAAACACTTGAAAAGATAAGGAGTACACTTTTTAGATTATTATGGGTAGGTTCAAAAGATCAATTTGTACTACCATGGGTCAAATGGGATGTCCTAGCTATCCCCAAATCGTTGGGGGGATGGGGTCTAAAAAACAACCACCATTTCTCCAGGGCTCTAGCAGCAAAAGTGGCTTGGAGGTTGATTTCAACAGACAACCTCTAGAATAAGGTAGTAACTCAGAAATATGTTAGCTCATAATCAATGGAGGAATGGATTATAAGTCCAATTAAGGTAGCAGTTAATTGTTCTATTATCTAGAAAACACTGATAAATTATTTTCATATTGTGGGGGAAGGTTTAGCATGGAAAGTTGGGAAATGAAGCAAAGTAATAATTGGCATTGATCCTTGGCTAGACAGTGGTAGAAGCCACCTAATCCCTCCGTCATTGATCGAATCCTTACATGATCGAGGATTGTTCTATCTCATCCAAATTGTTGATATCAATAGAACCACTATCTTGATTCAATCTTGGAAAAGTTCTACTCAACTAGGTTTGGGGGAGGATTTCGATGTTGCATGGACTGATTACACTAGGGCCCTTCCAATGGGTCACATTTGTATCACAAACAAAGAGGATGAGTTAGTTTGGAAGCATAACCCTGTTTGGATTTATACACCAAAAGCGTGATATAAACAAATTAACATAGATCTTCTTCAACATGAACCCTCTTAGTGGTGGAAAGCAGTTTGGAAATTAAAATTCCCATTAAAAGCCCACTTTTTCTTATGGTGTATGCTAAAAAATAAGGTTCCTACTTGGGATAAGATGCGAAGTCGATGCTTGGAAGGCCCACGTTGGTGCACACTTTATAAAGGGACAGAGGAATCAGTCACATATATTTTTTTAACTTTCCCTTTTTCTTCATTATATCTGGATTGAATGCTCAGCTTCCCTAAATCAAGTATTGATCCAGGTGGATATCGATGGCCACCCACCTTCTCCAACTGTCCCAAAACATGTTTCTGGCAATTTTGGTAATTTACTATTTTTAGCAGTTTTTAACTTCCAGGGCCATTTTGAGGCCCTAAATGATGTTTTTTGAGAAAACAGGGAGCAACATGGATCATAGATCAATGTTGCTCACCCAAAAGGTGTATTTCTTGGATATATCTTTCCAACGAGCTATTGAGCGCCCCAAACGGAGATCGCATGCAAAAGTTACGCCCCTAGGAAGTTGACGTATCAACTACCCCCATTGGGGCCCACAAACCTTTTGGATTTTCATCTTCCGGGGTTAGGGTTTTGGATTTTACTTTTGTTAAAAAGGCCCTTATAGCCTCATTTTAATGATAATCTTCTTGTGAATGCGAGTAACCATCACATCTCTTCTCAGAGATAAGTTTCCACCATTCTAGCGAGTCTTTCACTCTGTATTTTTACAGTCTCTGTACATTTCTCTGATTAATAGAAATCGTGTATTACTGTATATCTGTGTTTATGGTTGCATATCTGATACATTTTTGTTATATTATTGAATATATGCAATATCTTTGTGCATTTCTTTATTCTATCTCCGCTCTCATTTTGTGCCGAAAATAATCCGGATCAGTGGTATCAGAGTAGGCTGCTCTTGATCGTTTTTTTAGTGCATGTCCCCAACGAGGTCCAAGTATAGCAAGTTGGGTCTCGAGCTTGTCTCTCTTGAGGACAATCACTCTCGCACACCCAAGAAACCCTCAATGGAGGAAGAAAATAAAAATGACGGAGCAGATGATCCTATCAGTCTGTTGCTTGAGAAAGCTCTCACGCGACAGAGGGATGAAATGATGGAGAATTTTTCCCACATCCTTCAATGCCTACCAATAGCATCAGGCGCATATTCATCAAGAAACTACTTTGGAGGCACCTCAACTTTCAAGGTACAGGTTAATTTTGATATTCCCGTATTTGAAGGTCAAATAGATGCAGATGCCCTAGATAAATGGTTAAATCTGCTAGAAGGTTATTT
>JZKD02S2394819.1:169315-191060 GCA_000966675.3 Picea glauca
CCTTCAAGGATGAGGTATTATGTGATGTTTCCCCACTGGATGTCTGTGATGTTCTCTTGGGCCAGCCATATATGTGGAAATGCCATGCTATCTATGAGTCTCGACCCTGTAGTGTAATTATTACTCTAGGGGGTCATCTCTACAGGATACCAAAGGTAGTTCCAACTACTACCCCACCTAAACAGTTCCACAACTCATACTACAAAATTAATCTTCTCCACAATCTGTTCAAAAGGGGAACAAAAGGATACTGCAACCACCACAACTTCAGCCCAAGCACCTTCTATCCAACAGAAGAAGGTTGATAAGGTTGCAACAAAGAACAAATGTTTCTTCTGCACACAGTCATCTAAAACATCCAGACTATTTAAAAAGGTCCAAACCTTCCAGCCAAAGGTTCGTGATAGCCTTCAACAAGCTAAGCAATGCCACTTCTCCAGCAAGGCAAGTAGATCACCAAGATTCAGATTCAACAATCACTTTCCCCTCTCCCCCGAGAACTCAACGCAATGGATACCATTGCTTACTAAGGAGGGAGGATTGATCCAGGTGGATATCAGTGGCCACCCACCTTCTCCAACTGGCTCAAAACATGTTTCTGGCAATTTTGGTAATTTACTATTTTTAGCAGTTTTTAACTTCCAGGGCCATTTTGAGGCCCTAAATGATGTTTTTTAAGAAAACGGGGAGCAACATGGATCGTAGATCAACGTTTCTCACCCAAAAGTTGTATTTCTCGGATAGATCTTTCCAACGAGCTATTGAGCACCCCAAATGGAGATTGTATGCAAAAGTTACGCCCCTGGGAAGTTGACGTATCAACTACCTCCATTGGGCCCCACAAACCTTTTGGCTTTTCATCTTCCGGGGTTAGGGTTTTGGAATTTACTTTTGTTAAAAAGGCCCTTAGAGCATCATTGTAATGATCATCTTCTTGCGAATGCGAGTAGCCATCACATCTCTTCTCAGAGATAAGCTGCCACAATTCTAGCGAGTCTTTCACTCTGTATTTTTACAGTCTCTGTACATTTCTTTGATTAATAGAAATCGTGTATTACTGTATATCTGTGTTTATGGTTGCATCTATGATACATTTTTGTTATATTATTGAATATCTGCAATATCTTTGTACATTTCTTTATTATATCTCCGCTCTCATTTCGTGCCGAAAATAATCCGGATCAAGTATGCAGATGGCAGGGGCCAAATATTGAAGAATCGTGGAGGGAGTGGTCAACAAAACCAAAAAATTAAAATATAAAATATCTACCACTAATCATAAATTGGGGAGTCTAGATGGCCCGAAAGTTTTCCATATTTAATGAAGAATCTACTATTCCAGAGCATTTAGTGGCTCAAAGTCTTATAATACTATCACATTTCCCACAAGGGAAAGCTAAAAATCAGGGGAGGAATGTTGTTGCAGAAACTATGAATCAAACAAAGCCATGTAGCTATTTTGATGGGGCATCTCAAAATGAAGGACAAACCTATGGGGGTGGGGATATTCTATATCTCTATGATTCCCATTACCATAATTTAACTATGGGATTGGGCCCAGAATCAAACAATTATGCAAAATTGATGGCCCTTAAATTGTTTCTCACATTCACTGAGGAAAAAGGGATAAATACTTTGCAAATCTTTAGAGACTCTGTGGTGGTTATAAATTGGATCAGGAAAACCCAAGTTTCTCACAACATTAGACTATCTTCAATCCTTGATGAATTTTTTATTATCTTGGCCTCTTACAGACATTTTTCTATCCGTCATGTTTACATGGAAAGGAACATGACAACATATCTCCTCTCTAAATAGGGTATGCGGTTGGATTTGGGGTAGTGGAAAGTAACAGAATAAAGAACAGGGTTAGCACACGAGTTTTATCATAGATCATTTATAGATCCTATGGTTTCGGTGGGACAGATCCCTCATTCCCGATTCTCTTTCTATTTGGACCCCATGGTCAGGTCTCCTTTTTTTCCTTCTATTTCATGGATTAGTTTACCCAACATATCAACAGTTTTTGGCTTCAATTATGAGAGAATTTTTATCAATCAAAATATGTTCCAGCTCCATATTTTTTAGATACAGTATTGGCAAATCAATTTTTCCATAGTGTCAACATGATTTGTATCTGAGGATTCTATATATCTCATGAGTTATTTATCGCAACTCTTATGTATTTGTATATATATTATGTAGTTTGTGTCGAAGAGGTGAGTCAGTGGGACTCACGACTTAAAGACTTTTATTTTTTGATGATGAACTATGTTCTTTGGGAGTTCTTGAAGACCAAATGTAGGGATACATGCATTATGCAAAATGTAAATTTTCTTTCTAGAAATAACATTTACTCTTTTTTCCTGGGGAAAAAAAGAAAAGATCCAGTTTCGTTTGTCCCTATTTTGATAAGAGAACCTGTTATGAGGGATAATGATTTGTTCAAAAATTTATCTACTTGCTCATTTAGTTGTCTATAAATATGATTGAATGCTAGTATTTTCATGTTTCTATGGATGTTCATGATATTTTCGATAAGTGGACACAACAATAAGTGTCCCAACTTAATCTTCTCTATTACTCTTTGTATAACCAATTTACTATCTCCAAATACTTAAAAGCTTATTATTCCTCTATCGATTACCAATTTGGATAGAATCCACAAGGTATACAACTTAAATTTATTGTTTGTTCCATGACCAATTACTACTTTAAGATTTATAAAGTGAGTTTTGGATAGGAATAGTAGACCACTCAAGCCGCAAACACACATGGAATATTGGCGAGCTTCCTTGAAGTATCTCCAAGGGTTGGAATGATCAATATTTGGCAAGAGGATCAATATTATTGGTTTTCCCTTCAATGGAAATTAGATGCCATTGTATTCATATCTTATTTCAACTTTATCCATATCTTATTTCCTTACCTTTAAAGGACATCTCAATCCTTACTAACCATGTTACCCAAACCACTATACAAGAAAGTGGTTTGTTCTCTTTTACTTTTTTATTGTCACTCCAATTCTTGAAACAACCTAAGAGATCATCTCCTACGCAATTCCCTTCTTTGTTGACTAGGTTCAAAGCTTCTTTCCAAACTTCCTTTGTAAATGGATAGAGGACATGTAGATTATCAATTGTTTCTTCATTGATTTTACATAATATACATGTACTTGGCCCCATCCATGGCTTTTTTTGGTCATTGTCCTAAGTGAGAATTCTATTAGACATGAATAACTAGAAAAATCTTAGAGGGGCTTCCGCAGTGCAACATATTAGATATCATTTTCGAGATTAACTGTGTAGTGTAAGTAATTAATATATGACCCATATCCATGAAGATTAGTCGCAACTAACCAATAATTCTCATGATTTGAATAGTCCACTTGGCACTCATTGCATCGGGTGGTGCTCACAGGGGTGAAGAAATGGGATTGAAACAATGAAATGAATCACATAGCATCAATCATCACTTCCGGGGCTTGCACCCAGTAACTAGGACTTCCTAGGCGGTCACCCATTCCAAGACGCCTCTCGCTCAAGTGCGCTTAACTATGGAGTTATCCCCACAATCAAGCCCACTTAGCTTGCTACCCCACAATCTCTTGTTTTTTTTTAAGCATTTTAACTTCTAAATGTACTTCCACCATCATACTTTATTTACATCAACTTTATATTTTACCCTTGCCTCATAGATCATCCTATTAGTAAATGTCCTCAATGCTTTGTTTTCTGACCAAACAATCATATCATCTTCTTTCTTCAATTTTATTCCAATTAATTTGAGATTATAAATATATTGATTGCATTTATTAACTACTTACTTTGAATAACAATATGAACATTTTATTTATACACTTGACACTATATTGAGTTCACTTATGTTTTAGCTACATGAGCTAAACTATGTATCTCCCATTTATACAAGATATTGAGTAGAGAATCAATTAACCAATCATTTTCATGGGAAACTAGCTCGAGATATTCACTAAAATTTACCTTATTTCTTTTTTTCTTTTTTAATTCCATGGACTAACCATTTCTCTATTAGAAGGAAATCCCTTACTATTACTCTCTACACTATGGATATCCCTCCATGTCTTTTAGATTCTTTCTCAATCCACTCTTCAATTAATCATGTATTGATACATTTTTCTGTTATAATAATTCCTCATAAACCTTCGTTGTACAATAATCTCCATAAACATTTTTACTACTAGTAAAAGTCCCAACCCCAACCACGACCCTCTTTAAGACTAACCAATTTCTTCCATTTCACCAATAGGATGCTCTCTTTATCCCCTTTATAATCCAAAGAAAAATAACTAATATCCAATCTTTGGCGAACAACATATATAAATAACTTCTATTTAAAATTAGACAAAAGGTCAATCTAGTACTTTAGGTTATTAGACCAAAATATAAACTACAAATTACCCCAAAGGTCAAAAAAACATTAATATAATAATATTGTAATATTTTTTATTAATTGATTTCTAAAATGACTTTAAAACATTGAAAATTGTATTACATACATGACTTCCACGTCTAAGTAGCTGGTATACATGTTTTCGAGACCCATGAAGGCTCATCTCCTAATAAAATATGATGTAAAATGAATGCACACCACTATAGCATTAAAAAAATTACCAATCTTGAAATTAGTTGCAAATTAAAAACCATGTAATGACAAAGTAAGTTGAACATCTCGTTGTGGAAATGCCCCTTATGAAAATGTCCCTTTATTATAGGAAAAATATACATTTAAGTGGCCTTAAAATATTATCATGTTTGTATTTCACATTAAGCTAGATATAATATGTTCATTTTTCAATTTGGTAATGTGTTTGAGTTATAGTATTTATTATCTTAAAGAAGTGTGTCACAATATAATAAATTCTACAGATTTATTTTAAATTGATGAAGTTGTGAGTTGTTTAAGATAATGTTGTGGATGTTAGCATTTTGTAAATTTGTTTGGCTGATAAAAAAAACGACAAAGGTAACCTACAAATCCACTTTAGAGGTGGGTATTAGCTTGCTCAGCTCAGCGGCGACTCTCTTTTGTCACTTGGTATTTCTTTGACAATCAATGGCTAGGTTTTGTTGCTTTGAAAGTTTTTTTTTTTTTATAATTTTGTTGCCAAGGAAGAGGAGGGACACTTAGGGCTATGGAGTCAAACTTCTGAAAATGAATGGAAGCACTATCTAGTCAATAGAACTCTCCAAAGGATAAAGGCTAAATGAAGTGATAAATCTAAGTTATAATTTATAAATTTGCGGAGTGTAGGAAGAAAGGAAAAATATAACCGCATCGGAGCATTAAATAAATGAATCTTGGATTAGTTAGGAAGAACGTAACAAAATTTAAATTTCTTTAGCTGAGAGCATCATGAGATGAATTATGCTCCTTTGACTATCCAATTTAAATAGAAGATGGTGAAAATGAAATCATAAATACAAGAAATACATACAAAGAGAGGAGACAAAACTCAGATCACCACCATTAGAATCTTTTCATGGAAACTTCAAGACTTCTGCATGTGTATTCTATTCAGCTTCATAAAATTAAATTCAAGTTTTGAATAGCTAAAACTGTTCCCTTTCACTTCTTCCAACCTCTAATACATTTGAAACTCCTAATATTTATACAATCTGAGTTTCTTCGGTTTGAAATCGGTTACAATGATAAGCAAGAAAACATTTATGTTTTAGATTCTGGCTCTTTTGGTGTTTTGATCCCTCTCTTCTCTACTCTTGTACAATGAAATATACATCACTAAAGGTCATTTTTAGCAAACAACTTCTAACTCCAATGCCTTTCCCAAAATAGAAACAATTACAAATAGAACATGACACGTTTTAATTGATCTCCTGTTTTTCAGGAGAAAAAATAGGCTTCAAAACGCCACCTGTAATTCTCAAACCGTAATATATGTGTAAAATATGATAATAGTTTTTATAGATAAGATCGTTCTAAAGAGAAAACTCTCTCAGTTTCTTGAAATTTATCTCCAGTTGGCCAAAATACGTGTCACAAAAACATGTCTCAAACAAGAAATGATAACTAAAAAATATGTCTCCAAGATTCTTTTGATTCTCCCAATCCATGACACCTATGTGAAAAATGAACAAGGTTAATGTTCTAGGGTCCGTACTTGACAATAACCTCCTTTGAATTTTGAAAACTCATTCTGGTTCATGAAGAAATCATCATGTAAGTCTCAACTACTATGTAAACTAACTGCCGCATCCTCTTTGAAATCTCACTTGTGCTTTTTTCAAATATAATTTTATTTATTCATATTCTCTATAAATATTTGGGAATAATATATTTGAATAAAAATAATTTTCAAATATTTTTTGTCCTGTAAAATTAAATTTCCATAATTTAATTCATGCCCATGGTTTTGAAAAACTATTTATTGCTTGCTTCCCATGGTTTTGAAAACCATGTCTTTTTTTGCCCAATATACCATTTCACTGTGAAAACTATTTACTGGTTTGTTTCTCATGGTTTTGAAAACCATGTCTTGGAACCATCTTGGTAAACTATGAAAATATCCCTTGATCTCCCCCTTTCACTTCTATAAAAACCTTGGGTAAATAATTGTCCAAATCTTCTTTCACCTATAGTTTATTCTTTATGATTCTTTTCCATAGAAATAAACATTAATTTTTTTGCTCTGTAAAATTTAAAATTAACCTCTGTAAAAAAATTTCACCATGAGAAATAATTTCATTTATTGGAAATTCCATGATTACTATTGAAATGCACTCTTGGAAAATATGAAATAATTTCATTTATTGGAAATTCCATGATTACTATTGAAATGCACTCTTGGAAAATATGTTGCACATAAACCATATAATAAATGGTTGCAATATTATTTCAGGCTTGGGAGGAGTGGTATTACTCCACACCACTCTTACCCCAAAATGCATCATTTAAGGACACATACTCCAACTTAAAACCTAATGTTTTGGATTTCGGCCTGCCTTAAAAAATTAACTTTCATTTACTTTCAACCCTTGGAATGTATATGCGCCCTCCATCCACCTTTTGACTTTTCAATATTAAAAATTGAGATTCGTGTCCATGATTTGACGTGAGGTCATGAATTAAATATTGGATTAAATATTAATATAATTATTTTAATATAAAATTATTTATATTAATAATAATAAACATTTTTACATTTTTTAAGGACTTTGGGCATATGAGGCTCATCACATGACTTTGTGGATAGGATAAGGGTTCTTAAGCTTAATAAAAAGGAATATTTTTATTTTTTGATGAGAATATGATAATAAGGGTAAAAATGAATGAAGTGATGGAACTGAGAGATTTAGATAAGCATTAAGGCTAGATATAGGTTTGGGATATTTGTCGATTTTGACTCATGGAGGACATGACTATTTTGGATGATTAGTCGAGTGAAGGATTTAGTTGATGGGAGTTTGACAGAGCTGGTGAACTAGTTTTAAAATCTGAGTGGAAAGATAATACAAGCACAAGATACTTTGGAAAAATTAATACAAATTAGCATGTGATAACAGTGGAGACCCATGCATGCTCATCTCCTAATAAAATATGATGTAAAATGAATGCAAACCATTATAGCATTAAAAAAATTACTAAGCTTGAACTTAGTTGCAAATAAAAAACCATGTAATGACAAAGTAAGAGGAACATCTCGTTGTGGAAATGCCCCTTATGAAAATGTCCCTTTATTATAAGAAAAATATACATTTCACTGGCCTTAAAATATTATAATGTTTTTATTTCACAGTAAGCCAGATATAATATGTTCATTTTTCAATTTTTTAATGTGTTTGATTTATAGTATTTATTATCTCAAAGAAGTGTGTCACAATATAATAAATTTTATAGATTTATTTTGAATTGTTAATTCAGGGATTATGAAAATTTATAAGGTGTTGTATATTATTTATACAAATTAAAAAAGTTGAATTTCAATTATGTTGAGGCGATGAATGACTATATCCTCACTCAACCATTTTCAAATCTCACTAGGCTAGATGAGATAAATAGGATTATCACCTTGGGCTTATAGCTTGCTCAAAAATATTGAATCATCCCTCAAGAAATAAGTTCTTGGGCCTGATGCTATTATCAAATATATGCTTTGTTGTAAAATAAATTTAAGAAATAGGAAAAGTTCTTATAATTTTTTTTTATAATAATTGAATAAATAAGTAAAAGATAACATACATCTAAAAATTTAGTATACAAAAGTCTTAAATTGAAAGGAAATCAAAAAATGTTTTTATTGATGTACTTTCTGAGTTACAATCAAGTTTCTATTTACAAATCCCTATGAGGGTTTGGACCAGAATTAGACTTAGAAGTCTAACATGTAATTTTAAATCATACAAAGACAACTAGTGTCTTAAAGAAAAAGACTAAGAGTGAAAATAGATTGGATGAATCCAAGCTACAAGGGCATCATAGTCTTGACTCTACAAAATAACATCAATCAACACTGAAACTTAATTTATAAATTTCAATTAAGACTAAAAAGACTATCAAGATGAATGTATGACATTTTGAAGCATGCCAAAAGTCTATTCTTCATAGTCCTTTCTTTTTGTCACCTTTAGAGTAAACATGCTATCAACAAGATGACTTAGTTCTCAAGAAACTAAAAAATGAATGAATAAATAAGAATTCTCACTTGAGACAAGAGAAAACCTTATCAGAAGTATCTCTCTCCATTTTCTCATGTACTTCTTTGTCCTTTCTCTCTTGCTTTTATTCTTCAAAAGTAGTTCAACTAGTTCAACCACCTTTTTTTACTAAAGTTAAATAACTTTAGTTAAGATAGGACAACTTAATAATAATAAGTGTAAATAATAATAAACAATAATTAATAGGTGGGGCCCCTATATGTCTTTATTTGTTTTTATTTTATTCTTCAAAAGTAGTTCAAGTACTTCAACTACTTTTTGTTTCTAAAGTTAAATAACTTTAGTTAAGATAGGACAACTTATTAACAATGTGTAAATAATAGTAAATAATAATTAATAGGTGAGACCCTATATGTCTTTATTTGTTTTATTTTCAATATTCTCGTGTTGGTCCACATTTACTCAAATATCATGCACATATCATCATAAGAATATATATAAAAAACAACCAATGTAATCATGCCACATCATAAAAAACACTAGTATCTCCCAAGTCATAATAAAGGCATGATATAAAAGTTTTTCAAAATAATATCATGTTTGTCATCCAAAAAAATATATGCCTTGAATATCAAATTGAAAATGTCATCACATAATAAAATAAAGTGAGAAATAATGTTTTCTATTTGAAGTAGACTCTTTCTGTCTACTTCCTTTTGACAATGTTTCCCCGTGTTTAAGTAAATCTGCATTAGCAGATTTCTATTTTTCCAACTTTGACGTATTTGGGTGCATTTCATCAAAGGTAATTTTTCTTACATCATCCTCAAGTTTGGCAGGAAGTGATGTAGGAGCATCTTCCCAAGTCATCTCATTAATTGACCTCTAGAAGGTCTTAGGAATATATGAGAGGAAGTTAGGTACCTCATTGTTGTAGATGCTTGCAATTAGTTTTATTTTCCTAATTTGTAATAATTCTAGAATAGTTTTAAGTGTTTTCAAGAAGAAAATATTTTTCCATGTAATGTAAATTCTACGCCTATTTTAGATAGGAAGTGAAGGAGTTAGAAAATCTAGGGTGACTTGTTTGGATTCGATCCTATTCAAGAAAAAAAATCAATTATTATCAAGCAAATTATAAGTTTTTCTTTGGATTTGAGGATACGATCCAATTTCTGTTATTGGGATCGATTTTTTCTCTTGTTTGTATAAATAAACCTTGGGCGTTCAAACGCAACAATAATGGGAGTAATAAGAATGGAAGTTTGTTGTGAAAACTTGTTTTTATTGTCAAATTCAACCACTCATCGAATTAATTATCTCCCAACTTGGTTTCCACATGTATAAATTGTTTTGTTCATTCTTGTTCTATTGAAATTGACAAATTGTATGGTTGTAGGGAAATAGCAGAGGTTAAATTTTGATATCAAAATTAGTTGTAGATTCAATTTTGGTGGGTTTCCTATCTTTAGTGAGCTTCTAAATATAGCGAAGATGCTATATTTGATGATTACCAGCTAACCAGCCTGGATTTTCAAAACTTTTAAAGAACTCGTAATCATTTCCCTTTGGTGGCTGATGAGATGATTAACATATTGTTAGTTGACAAACCAGGACATTCCATCAATAAGAACAAACTTAATATTAAGAAGGTGCTTGAATCCTAGAATACCAATGGATTGGTGGTTGTTTGAGAGAAATATCAACTAACAGATTTTTGAATTGATAATTTTTGTTAATTGATGAAAAACCTGAAAAGTAGCACTATAATAAACCTTTGAAATTAAATCAGGATCGAAGAGAGTTAGAGCTGATATGGATTGGTGTCAATTGTGCTATTAGAGTGGAAGCCAACAATGTCTAAACATAGTCAAGAGATGGCATTAGGAATCAAAGGAGAAAGAGGCCAAGTTCGAAGAGGAAGACATGTTGCGAATGCATAAGTGATTGAAGAAATGAGTAATATCTAGGAGTAGTTAGAAGCTATGGAAGTTGCCTAAGAAAGAGGCGTTGACACAAGAGATGTCAATGAAAGAGAGGAAGAATCTTCAGAAGCAAAAGAAGAGCATGAAGAGGATAATGTTGAAGAAAAATTGGTTAGATATTTCATGGGAGTAAGCTATAAACCAAGGATGGAGGTACTAATGTATGGAGGAAATATGAATGTGGATGAATTGATGAACTGAATTAGTACTATGGATAAATAATTTGAGTATGAAAATGTAGTAGACGAAAAAAAAGGTAAATTTTGTTGTGACAAGAATGAAAGGACATGCATTGCTGTGGTGGGATGGAGTACAAGCAGAGAGGCAAAATAGAGGCAAGAAAAAAATCAAAAGTTGGGACATAATCGTAGCAAAGTTGAAATGTAAGCTCATGCCCTGAGATTATCAACTTAATATTTTTAGAAAAATGCAAAATTTGAAGTAGAGAGGTATGTTAGTTAAAGAGTACATTGAAAAGTTTTATAGATTGAATATTAGAGTTGGTCACATAGAAGAAAAAAAGTTTCTAGATATATCAATGGAATAATATATGAGATTCAGGATGAAATTGGCATTTTATCTCCAAATACTATTGAGGAGGTATATCAATTTTCTCTTAAGGTAGAGGAAAATTTGGCAAGGAAGCAAGGTCAAAAAGGAAGAGGTCAAAATACAACAAGAATGAGAGGACAACAAGGTGGCATAGGAAATTTTCCAGTTCGAAAGGAAGAATCCAATAGTTCACATCAACAAGAATAATTACCAAGAGGTGGTGATTTCAGAGGAATAACACCTTATAAAATAGGTAAGGTTTCTCTTATCATATGTTTTAGTTGCAATAAATTTGGGCATAGATCTTATGCGTGCCTAGAAAACACTTCCACAAGTAGAGGAAGTGAAAATGTTGTGCAGGAACAAGAAGAAAGTGTGGATTCACATGTGCATGAGAATGCACCAGAGGTTGGAGAGTCTTTACTGATGAAGAGAGTATTGCTAAATCTAGTCAAGGAGATTAAAGAACTTGCATAGAGGAAGACACTCTTTAGAACTATATGTAAAATCAAAGGTAAATGTTGTAAACTCATTATTTATAGTGGCAATATTGACAATTTGGCGGCTACAAAAAAGGTTGAAAAGTTGGGTTTGAAGAAAATGATACATCATATTCCATACAAAGTGTCATTGAAGTAGAAGGGACATCTGTTGTTGGTCAATGCAAAATGTTAGGTGGAATTTCAGAATGGAATCTACAAGGACAAGGTACTTCGTGATATTATTCCTATGGATGTGTGTCATATTTTGTTAGGTAGTCCTTGACAGTATGACAGGAAGACAATACATGATGAAAATATAAAAAAATATAACTTTGAAAAGGACGGGGAGAAGCACACACTCTTACCATTAAAGGATGAAGGTTCACCTAAATAAATCAACCCTAAGGTGTTACTTATCAGTGGAAAATAATTTTTGCAAGAAATTAAAAATGAGGAGGTACATTTTTCTTTAATTGGTAATCCCAACGTAATTATCACTAGCACAAATCGAAATGATCTATCTAAAAAAGTTCAAAAATTGTTGGATGAGTTTATTGATATTGTGGTCAATGATTTTCCAAGTGAGTTTCCTCCATTAAGAAGCACCAATAATCACATAGATTTGATTCCAGGGAGTAATCTTCCTAGTAAGGCAACATATTGAATGACTTCAAAGGAGAATGAGGAGATTAAAAAACAAATTCAAGAGTTTCCAGATAAGGTTTTGATTAGAGAAATTTTAAGCCCATGTGTTATTCCTACAGTTTTAAGTCCAAAGAAATATGTAAGATGGAGAATGTGCACAAATTCTAGAACCATAAACAAAATCACAATCAGCTACAGATTTCCATTACCTCGTAATGAGTATTTTATGATTGTTTGAGTGGAGCTAAATATTTTTCAAAACTATATTTGAAGAGTGGGTATCATCAAATAAGAGTTAGAGAAGGAGATGAATGGAAGACAACTTTAAAAAAAAATGATGGATTGTATGAATGGTTGGTAATTTCTTTTGGACTCACAAATTCCCCTAACACTTTATGAGATTGATGAATGAAGTGCTTAAATAGTTTGTTTTTTTTCATAGTTTACCGAGATGATATCTTGGTCTCCAATTAGTATATAGAAGAACATTTGAGACACCTCAGGTTAGTTTTGAATAAGTTACAAAAATAAAAGATACTAATGAATCTAAAAAAAGGCGTATTTTTGTGAAGATATAATTGGTTTATTTGGGTTTCATGATATCAATAGATGGTTTGAAGATGGATCAAGAGAAGGTCAAGGCTATAATAAATTGGCCTACCCCAAGGAGTGTTTTCTATGTAAGAAGATTTGATGGTTATGCAATATTTTATAGAAAATTTATCATAAATGTTAGTGGAATATGCACTCCCATTGCAAAGACAATTAAAGGAAATAAACAACCAATTAAATGGATAGAGGCAGCTGATAAGAGTTTTAAATTATTAAAGAAGAAAGTTATAGAGCAATCAATTTTAGCATTGCTAGATTTTAATAATCTCTTTTAGGTTGAATGTGATGCAAGTGGGACTGCAATAGGAGATGTTCTAAGTCAACAGAGAAAACCTATTGCTTACTTTAGTGAAAAATTAAGTGAGACCAAAAATATATATTATTCTTATGATAAATAGCTATATGCCATTGTTCAAGCATTGAAGAAACATACACATTGCCTCATGCCTAAGGAATTTTTTATTTATATTAATAACCATGCCTAGCAATTTATCAACAATCAAACGAAATTAAGTCAGATGCATGTTAAGTGGGTTGAATTTCTCCAAAAATTTACCTTTGTTATCAGACATGTAAGTGGGAAATCAAATAAGGTAGTAGATAAATTAAGCAGAGTCAATTTATTTTTTCATGGGTTTCAAGTGAATGTCTTACGATTTCATGATCTGAAAGAGATGTATAAAGATGATGTATATTTTAAAGATGCTTATGCAAATTGTGAGAATCCAATGAGAAGAGACAAAATTCCATGGTTAGAGTATATGATACATGAAACTTTATTTTTTAAAGGAAACAGATTATGCATTCCAATATTTTCAATGAGAGAAAAGTTTCCGAATGAAAAGCATAGCGGAGGACTAGCAAGACATTTTGGACAAGACAAAACATTTTCTTCGATAAGTGCATTTTATTTTTGGCCTAGTACGCAAACTAATGTTAAAATATTTGTTGAAAGATGTAGGGTTTGTCATCATGCAAAAGGAAGGGGTTAGAATGCTAGATTATATCAGCCATTTTCAATCCCAAGCAGACCATGGGATTATGTAAGTATGGACTTTGTGTTAGAATTTCCAAGAACTCAGTAAGGTAATGATTCAATTTATGTGGTTGTTGATAGATTCTAAAATATGACACATTTTGTATATTTCACAAGGATGAGTTATGCAACTATCATTGCAAATTTTTTCTTTAAATAGGTTGTTAGACTGCATGGATTGCCAACAAGTATTATCTTTGACAGAGACAGAAAATTTGTGGGTCATTTTTGGAGAAATTTATGGAAAACGTTAGGAACCAATCTCAAATTTAGTTCAACATACGACCCATAGAATGATGAGAAAACATAGGTGGTAAATAGAATTTAATGACATATTTTAAGATCCCCGGTAGGTGAACATCCCAAGTAATGGGATCAGGTACTTTCACATGTAGAGTTTTCTTATAATGATCCACCTAATAGAAGCACCTGATTAAGACCATTTAAAATTTTGTATGGAATGCATCCAAGAGGATAAGAAATTAGGTAACCAAGAAATGAAAAGTCTTGACACTAAATATTTTGTAGTAAGTATGCAAGAACTACAAGAGAAAGTAAAGAAACAACTACTGGACAATAGCAACAAGTAAAAACAGAGAGAATACTTGAAGAAGAGAAAACTAAATTTTGAAGTTGGAGACTTGGTTATGGAACACATCAGAAAGGAAAGATATCCTAGAGGGAAATACAACAAAATAAAACTTAAAAAGATTGGACCATGTAAAGTGTTGAGGAAGTTTTCCTGAAATGCTTATGAAATAGAACTTCCAAGTAACATTGGAATTTCTCCAATTTTTAATGTATCATATTTGTACCCCTTCAAGGAAGTAGCAAACATTTCAATAGATGCACATGTTTAAGACATAATTTATACCATTGAATGAGTTAAAACACTAATGTTATTGAAGCATGACATTTTGGGACTAGTTTTGGGAGTTGCACAATGTGCACAAAGGAAGGAAAGGTAGTTAGTGCATTTTCAGGAGTTGGTGCGTGCGAAAGAAGGAGTTAGTTAGAAGTTGATATGTATTTTGGTCCTTTGTATTGGGATAAGCCCCTTTTGTAAATGCATAAATACATAAGGGTTTTGGGGAGTTAGGAGAGAGTTGAACTCAAGTAGTGGTATGTGTGGAATATAAGTGAAGTATGTATGCAGGTAAACTAAGTCTGCATTGTATGCATGAACAGCTAGGGAATTTTGGGGTATAATTGAGATATCATGTATGAGCACAATGCACACCTTTTGTAATGGAGAATTATGAATGATAATATAAGAAGCCAACCATTGTGGACGTAGCCCATATTGTGGTGAACCACATTAAATATGGTTTCCTTATGTATGATTTGTTTTTCATTATGTTTACTGCACATATGATGAATGATTGGATTTTTTTATATGTTATGCTATGATGGCTCTATGTATTGTGTGCACATAATTTACTCTATGTTATGATGTATGGTTAATATGAATATGTTGTTCGATGATTCTGCACACATGAAATGATGTTAGGTAGAATGGTTATCATGAATGTCTCCCATCCCCTTAGCATTGTAGAAACAAGCAGGTGAAGTCTCACTAGAGGCATCTATGGGGACTACATGATATGATGTTAAGTAGAATGGTTATAATGAATGTATCCCATCCCCTTAGCATTGTGGAAATTTGTTTCATGTAGTCCCCATATATGCATCTAGTGAGACTTCAACTGCTTGTCGGTGATGCCAAAAGGGATGGTATCTTATGATTTTGTTGGTGAATTTATGTTGAACCTTCGACCTTCCCACTGCATGCCAAGAAATAGTTATGTTACTAGGATTGGGATCTACAAATGAGGGAAATTTGGAGAACAAATAAGGAAGATATCGAACAATGGTTGGAGATAAAGAACTGTGAGTTTTCCAGAGATCAAAATAGGAACCCACAGATAAACTCAGAGAAATGGTTATAGAGGTACATTCTTACATATTTAAATGACATTTGTTTTCATGATTTCGTGATAGTTTTGGCTAAGTGGATACAAAGGTTAGCTGAGAAGAATGGGACATTCCGCACTATTGTTTCAAGGAGTTGGACTCCTGAGTTGATTCAAAAAGTTAATACTGTAAGTAATTGAATATCATGCATAGTCAATTTCTAGATGGATAGTGTGTTGGCAGTTTATATTACTGAATTTTCCATATATTGTACCCAGTTATATAGTACTTCTGAAAGAGAGTTCTTTAAGGGTCTGTGCAGAAGATATTTTAAATCATTATCTACTTGGATCAAGATGGTGTTGTGTGATAAGGGAGTTATGAAGATGGAATCTGATTGCTCTAGCATCTAAGTGCTTTCACGCACATAGGGGTACTAGAGGATGATAAGGGGTATGGTATAAGGAGCATTAAATAGAGGGATGTAAATAAGGAACAAATGGGATGAGGATGCTAGGAAAGGAAGAAAGTGTGATGAAAGAATAGATCAGAGTGTTGCAGAGTGGAAACAGGTTTCAGTACAGTGATAAGAGGACTGTGGCTAAGAGAGAGGAGAAACACAACAAGTTTGAGAGAAGAGAGATTGGAATAATACTCTATATTGAAGGAATATCACATAAGAAAGAGAAAGAGAAGGAAAAGGACCCTCAACTCAGTCCAGTAGAAGGACATCCCATTCAGACCGGAATCTGTGTCGAACCCACGACCTTTTGTGTGTCTCTGAGGACTAAGGTAAAATATGATATTTTGTCACAAGAAATTATAGTTAGTGAAGGAAGTAAGAATAGTAGTCAAGGTAGTTAGAGTAGTGGAAGTAGTAAAACCACCCAGCTTCAAATAGTTTCACCAAAGAAGAATGTTGCACAAAACTTAATGGATGGATTAAACCCCACTTTGAGAATGCATGTCTTTCATGGTGCAAGTTTAGAAGATCTGGAAAAACATTTTTTTTTCTGTGAAGAATGTCCAGAATGACGATGCAAAGATCACACAATTGGTAATGACATTCATAGATGTGCATTACTATGGTATATGAAGTATCAATCTACTACACCGACAGGATGAACCAACATGTTGGCAGACACTAGGTAGGCCCTATTGAAAGAGTTCCAGAAACCAAAGTTTGAGTCACAATTTATTACAGAACTAAAAATGATCAATAAATTAGAGAATGGGTTTGTATGGGATTTTGATCATATGTTCAAGATCTTGATGGATAGATTGACCTTCCAGATTCTGAACAAGCATCATAGGAAGTGGTTTATTGCAAGATTATTGTCACATATATAATGTCCTTTAATGCAACAGAAGATTATGTCATAGTCAAAGGCCCTAAAAATCACTATAAATTTGGAAGCATCCCCTGTAGGAGGGAATGGTGCAAAGATGGCCTGGGTTTAGTCGTAGTTAGCCACATTGATGATTCAGTTGCAGGAACTCGCTAAATGGAAGAAAAAGAGTGAAGAAGTGTGGTTTACTACATGCAGAACAAAGGTACATTGTAAGAATGAGTTTAAAACTTTTAAATATTACTTGGCTACATGATCTCTAAACCCCTTGGGTCCAAAAGTAGGGCTATGGTGTGAAATATGAAAAATTATGGGTTATCATCCTACCACTTGTTTGTTGATGCAGAAGTATCATAGCACTGCTAGGAACCTGTTTTGTAATTTTTGCATGTCCGCGAGACATGATGAAAATGATTTTCACGCACATGATATGATGAGAGAAAACACATTGATTGCATGTAGAATTCAAGGAGAAGACATATAAGAAGGAGGGGTACCACAGTATAATACTCCAAGAGGTTATAATCAAGGAGGAAGAGAAGGATTCCTAGGTCATAGAAGAGGAGGATTTGGTATACGAAGAGGACCGATAATATGTTATAATTGTAACCAGCTTAAGCATTTGGTGCAATACTGTCTAAATCCTTTCATGACATGTACGTAATACATACAACTCGATCATGCGATGGAATATTTTCCATAGTGGATTGTGAAATGGGAATAAAATCACTAACATAATGTGCATATGATAACAACATAAGTGTGTGATGATCAATTAAGGGTAGCAACAATTATGCATTGAGGAACTAGAACAAGAGCCGACGTGACAAAACAAAGGGAACAAATACACCATTGGGTTAGGAAAGAAACATAACCTTCTCCAATGTTTTATCCTCATATTCAATACAAATATACATATAAGTAGACAAGGAAGGAGATGAAAAAATTATATTGGGGAGCCTTGACTTCGAATGCGCAACCTATATATGATAGGCCTATTTTGTATGACATGCCTCCAGTCTATGACCATTCAAAAAGATCAGTTGAGAAGGTAAGAACTTTGAAAATTTTATTAAGGAGTTGTTTAGAACTAATGACGTATGATATTACATTGAACACACTATGCCAGATGATCGATCAATTCATGGATGAGAAAGAAGCACCTTTGGCATAATGAGCAGTTAACTAGGTACATCACAAGAAGAGGATGAATAGGGAATGTTGACTTAGTGTGTAGATAGAAGACTATGATATGGATAATGTCATATTGGATCTAGGGTTTGATGTGAATTTTATTTCAAAGTAGACATGGGATATTATAGGAAAACCAAAGTTGATCTAGTCACCTATTCAGTGGAGGCTAGTGAATTAACATAATATTGTTTTGTTTGGAAGACTTATAGGGGTGAATGTCAATCTGGATGGAGTTCATAGTATAACATATTTTGAGGTAATTGAGATAGTGGATGACAATAAACCCTATCCAACATTACTAGGACTTGATTGGGAATTTGATAATCAAAATATTATTGATCTGAATAAGAGACATATGATCTTTGAAACATGAGACTTGAAGGTTACTAAACCATTGGATCCCACAGAAGGACGATGATATGTGGAACCGAAAAGGGGAAAAGAACTCGATAACTTGTATAATATGACTATGTGGATGGATGAATATGTCAATCCTATTGTTGATAGTGTAATCAGTTGGTAGAGCATTAGTTCTCGTGCGTCAGATTTAGAATATGCTATGTAAAATTTACAGCAGAGATTACATGAGGTTTCTGCAAGAAGATTGATTGGATTCCTTATGCATTGCAATGGATTGGAGCTAAGGTATGTGATCCTATGAAGTATGATGGACTAAATGATATAGATTTTCTTGTGAAATAATTCGAATTGTAGATACCAGGACTGTAGAGATTGCTATCCTTGGATGTCATGATAAAAGTGACTCGTGCGAGATGGTGGGGTGCACACAAGGATAGAATAGATGATTGGTAATAGTGTATAAGGTTGTTGCAGGTTAGATTCAGATTAGAGACTAGATATATTGTGCTAAAGTATGCCAGATTTAGTTTACCTCACCTTACGTAGTGCACCATGACATGGCATTCAGTACTTAAGGAGGAATTGACACACTTGTTTGTACATACCCTGGATGTGATCCCGAAGAGCTGGTATATATAATTGGAAGTATGTAGAGGAACAATAGATTGGGAAGAATTGACTTTAAATTCAAAGGTGACATTCAATTTTGAAGATGATTCCCCTTCAATTGACACAACTCCAAAGATTATGAAAGATAAGATTTTTTCTGTAAAAGACTCGATGGAATTAGTACCCTTATGTAGTGTAAACAAAGATAGTGTGATTTTTCATGATATTTTAGAATGCTATAATGTTGCTGGAGGAACAGAAAGATGGGAAAACACGAGAAATTTGCAAGTATCAGAAACTGAAGGAGAATGTGTACTAAAGGGTGTTTATCTAGAGTCAAAGGAGTATGGAAAGTGACTGGAAATGTCCAAATTAAATATTGGTAGGAAGGATAATCCTAATTTTTCACATATTGGAGACTATTGGAATGAAGAATCTGTCGAGAAAATTACTCATTTACTACGTGAATACCATGACCTCTTTCCAACTAATTTTTCATAAATGAATGGGATTGTTGGTGATCCAAGAAATCCTTATATGCTAATAATTTTAAATACACATAAACATCTACTTGATCTTCAAAATAAAATGATCTCTTGATGATTTTTCAAATTACATGTGAAATGCTTATCTATCCAAATCCACTTTAATTATAAATGATTTGTAAATAATTGAACTTGAAATGAACAACAATAATATAATCACATACACAACTTGGAAAAAAACGAAGTTCACCCAATTTGGGATACCTCTCGAAGTCCGCTTCCAATAGAGACTTATTTTATTGATGCTTAAATTCTTGCATATTACAATGACCTTTTTACATGTTTCTCAAATGTAGAAACATAGTGCATCGTTGAATTCCTGGTGAAAAATCATGAAAAATTGATATAAAATACTTGAAATTTCGTTAATGTACCCCTCGACACACTTTATGGTGTAGCCTCATAACTTAGGTACCCTTGGCACACTTTGGGAGAATAAAATCTGCATATAAATGTGTGTTCTATGCTTTGGGTCACATGCCATTAAATAGGGTTCCCTTGTTAACCAAATTCTGAAATTCATGATCGTCTTTAATTACAAATTAGTTTTCTTTCATAACCAAATCCACATTATAGGCAAATTGGTTAATACTTAGTACTATAAATGGTAGGTCGGGGGCTCAAGCTCCACTGAACACCATATTTTTGGAATTTTATTATTTTGTTGAGATATAAATATAATATATAGTTCCAACTCCTTGCACGAACTTTTTAATGGTTATATACATTGTTATAACCATATAAAATATGGTTATATTAAATACTGAGCAAATATTTGTGATATCCCCTTGTCTAGAGTAATGGTGTGGTTACATGGTATGTAAAAGATCAAGGGATAAGGGTTGAGGGATTAGGCCCTCATCCCTTTATCCATCCAAATGAAACTTTATTATGATTTAAATATATATGCAACCATAATATGTTAAGAATTGTTGTGGTGGCTCATTGGCATTGAGGGATTTGTTTAAGAAATTTGGGAGGTCATGGGTTTGACCCCCTTCGACTTCTAAACAGTTTACAAAACCATGACCATATATTCCAATGGTAGGTTGTCATATGGTAGCCTCTCATTGGCTCGTACATGCCACATGTTATCATATAACTCATCCACTTGTCAACCTGTAGTTGGATGTAATGATCCCAAGCCAAATTCTTTCTTGGAATCACTAACTACTACTACTTTATTGAGTTATTAAGTGCATACAAGATTCATCAGCACACGAAGATCACAATATATTCAAGATGTAGAAGCACAAGCAAAGATCTGACCTTTTTATTATGAGCAATGTAAGATCAATACAATAGATGGCTGATCTGGCATAAACCTTAGATGGCCGTACAAGCAATTGATATGAGCTGCTACAAAATGCTCCCGCTAATACAAAATAATGCCTCCAAAGGCTGAATAAGAAATGAAGATCAATACAACTAGATTTGAACGCCAAACTCTTCAGCTGAAGAATGCCACACTCTAATAGAAGGCTGAAACCCTCAATAACTCGGCCCTGTTGCCAAAAGTGTCCAATCACCCTAAGAAATATGCCAATTGATAGATCGGGTGATGGTAAGAATAACCCAGGTGCCTGAATCTCCAAGATCCCTTTCAATCTCCGTAGGTCTGAATTTCCCACTGAATGGGGTGCCCCATTGGATGACTGAAACCCTAACTGGTTCGACCCTGATGAAGGAGGCCTCCAAATGCTCTGAAACTCTCCAAGAATATATATCGGGCGATGGTAAGAATAACCCAGGTGCCTGAATCTCCAAGATCCCTCTCAATCTCCGTAGATATGAATTTCCCACTGAAT
>JZKD02S2394819.1:191110-209620 GCA_000966675.3 Picea glauca
CTTTTACTCCTTTCCTTTTCCTTTCTTAAGTCAACTTAAAAATATAACTTTTAACTTCTTGACTTTTTCCCCCCTTCAGTGTGAGACTATGACCTAGTGGGGGTGCCCAGGCCACGGAGTCTCCTCATTACCTCTCTAAGAGGTGGGGAACATTACATTGGATTATACCTTTCCTAGTCATCTGCCAATATTTAGGTGCCATGTGTCACCCTTGTAGTCGTGACATGTTTCACCCCTTTATTTTCCATTTTACTTTGACCTTTGACCTTTTCTCTAGGTTTGAAAGGAAATTTGACTGCTCATAATGTTTATATACGAACTTTGTTTGAGGTGAAATTTGCGTTGTTAGAAACTTATCGTCGAGATTTACACACTGATGGTGTTTTTGGGATGATTTGAAGCATTTGAATTTTGAGAAATTTTGAACCATTATGGACCTTTGTAGATGTTCCAAATATTTATGGACCTCTGTGAGCATTCATAGATCCTCCTAGATCATTTCTCCCCATTAGAAGACTTTTGGACCTCCAAAAATTTTGATTACTAAACAACTAAGTGAGGGTAGAGTTCCCTCACCCTTTCAATCTCCATCCATTTGGATTTACTTGGTTTTACCCCTTTACGACCAACTTGAATATATTCCACATCACCTCCCTATGAATTTTTGATCCTTCTGTCAAGAATGACATCTTCCTATTGCTCGTCCAAATACTGTGGAGTAAAATCATCAACTGTTGGAACCTGAATGCTTTCATCCTCATATAGAATCATAGGAGGCTCATAAAGATTCAAATTCTCAACATTTACCACTGAATACATTTGCATGTAGGTTGGTGGATCTAAACAAAAGAAATTAGTACCAATATTCTCCAAGAAATTGAACGGACCATATCAGATTGGCCTTATCTCTTTACCTTCACCTTTCATTCTATCTTTGTTGATATGTAACCATACTTGATCACCGACTTCGAATTGATGATCAACCAGATCTTTATTGTACCTTTCCTTATAGTTGGCTTGGCTCTTATCCAATTTTTCCTATACTACTTGATGTTGTTGATATTATGGTAGCTTCGGGAGGTATGAACCTATATTGTGACCTATGACAAGATTAGAATACTCTGGAAGGAAGCAAATAAGTAAAGGAAACCCTAGACTAGATGTTGGTTGCAGAAATATAATTAATGTGAATTAATTAGTACCCAGAAGGAGAATTTGGCCCCAGTAAGTCTGCCAGACCACTATAAATACAGGGCGTCAGTTCTCATTATTAACACTTCTTAGAATTGTAGAGAGTAGTTTCTGCGCACTGCAGTTGGCAATTTTGTGCACAAGTTTCTGGGGAAGGTGTTGCACCAGTTTTTGGGTGGGACTATCTGATCATCTTGGTTTCTATTCTTGCTTGGTGCATTAGCCTTGCTTGGCTATTGATTGCTACCAGTATTCTTATCTTTCAAGGTCAAGGTGCTTGGAGGGTGGCTTCAGCCTATGGTTGGGTGACAAGGGTATTGTTAATGGTAAAAAAAGCATAATATTTCATATTCTAATAGGTTATGGGCCCACACCTCCTTCATTCAGTCTAAATGCTGGAAGGAATCATAACCGCTAGGGTATTGAGCTTGTTGAGGAACTACCGCTAGGGTTACTAGCAGGAGTAGCTTCCAAAGACACTGCCGCTAGGGTTACTAACAGAAGTTGTTGTAGAAACCTTGCGATGGAGAATCTCTCTCAAAAAGAATATATTCAGATGTGCCCTAACTCAACACACATTTTGGCTCTCTCAGAAGATATAAATGACGAAGTTGAATTTTTGGATCAAGGCATGACTAGTTACTAGTCAACCGAAGACATGTGTGAAACAATCAGTCTTTTACACTACTCAACACTTACTGGAACGATTGAAGATGACATGTGGATAATCGATAGCAGAGCTTCTAGGCACATGACAGGAGATCAAGCCAGACTCTCAAATATAAATGAGAAGAAGACCTCGTACAAGGTAGAGCTTGGAGACAAAACCACTTACCCCATGGAAGGATTTGGACAAGATGCCATCAAAATGAAAACAGGTAATTATGTTCACTTAAGCAATGTTTTATATGTACCAGGTTTATAAAATAATCTTGTATCAATATCTTGCCTAGAAGACAAGAGAAACATAATAGCTTTCGTGGATGGAAAAGTGTTATCATGGCATAAAGACTCTAGCATAGAGAATGCTAGGGTTATCTGAAGTCGTGAAGGAAATTTGTACAGACTACTAGAACAAAATGAAGAAGCTCTTGTACATGACGAAGTCAACCCTAATTAACTTTGGCACATAAGGTACACTCATATTAATTATCAAGAATTACCCTTTCTCAAAAGAATGGTTGAAGGAATACCAGAGTTTCAATCTATACATGAAGGAATCTACAAAAGATGTTCCCTTGGGAAGAATATCAAGAAACCATTCCCAAGCAACAATAACAGATCTAAGGAGATTCTAGATCTAATACACTCATATGTTTGTGGTCTGATGCCAGCAAAATCTCTAGGAGGATATTCTTACTATGTAATCTTCATATATGACTATTCAAGAAAGAATTGGCTATACCTACTGAAGACAAAAGATGAAGTATTCAACAAGTTTCAAGAGTTCAAAGCAGAAATAGAAAACATTGCAAATAAGAAGATCAAGACTCTAAGAACCGATAATTGTGGAGAATACACATCAGAGGTTTTCATTGCATTCTGCAAATCAGTAGGAATCAGGAGGGAGCTGATTGTTCCTCATAATCCTCAACAAAATGGTGTAGTAGAAAGAAATAACAGATCCATTGAAGAAACCATAAAATCCTTACTAAATGATCAAGGTCTATCCATGTTCTTATGGGGAGAAGAAACAATGACAACAATATATGTGCAGAACAAAATTCCTCATCGTATATTGAAGAACATGACACTAGAAGAAGCTTTCTCAAGTAAGAAACCTAATGTGGAAAATCTAAGAATATTTGGATGTCCTGTTTACTCCCACATTCCCAAGGACAAGAGGAATAAACTAGAACCTTCAGGAAAGAAAGGGATATTCATGGGATATAGTGATTCATCCAAGGATTACCGAATATATATTCTAGAAAAACACAAGATTGAGGTTAGTAGAGACGTAACATTGAATGAAAGGATGGCCTTCAAAAAATCCATCAAAGAAAATATAGAACAAGAAGATATTGAAGAACTTGATGAAGAAAGCAAAGAAAACGTAAATGATGAAAAGGAGCTACCTGATCATCCTATGGAGCCATGTGAAAACATTGATTCAGATATCATACATAATACCAAGAAAATACCATCTTGGCTTGAAGCTACCTTACAAAACGCAGAAAGACTCAAAGTTCCAAAAGGAACATTCAGAAGGAGTAAAAGACATAAAAGATTCTCAAGTTATGCAGCATACACGACAAAGCTTTTAGATGAAGAACCTACCACATTTGAAGAAGTAGTTCAAAAGGAATAATGGAAAGAAGCTATGATGGAAGAACATCAATCCATTATGAAAAATGAGGTATGGGAAATCATACCAAGATCTAAAGAAAAATCGGTGGTAACTTCAAAATGGGTGTACAAGATCAAACATGCAGTAGACGGAAGCGTGGATAAATACAAGGCAAGATTCGTAGCTAGAGGGTTCTCCCAGAAGGAGGGAGAATATTATGATGAGACATTTTCTCCTGTGGCTAGATACAATTCCATCAGAGCTATCATATCTCTTGCTGATTCCATGGGATGGAACTTACATCAGATGGATGTAAAGATAACTTTCCTCAATGGAGCTATTGAAGAAGAAGTATATATTGAACAAACTCAAGGGTTTGAGGTACATTCCAAAGACACTCATGTTTGCAGATTAAAGAAAGCTCTATATGGACTCAAGCAAGCTCCAAGGGCTTGGTATGCCAGAATGGACATTTATCTAACGAGACTTGGTTTCTCCAAGATTTATGCAGATCCAAAACTTTACTATAAAGTCATGGACAATGCACCTGTAATCTTACTACTATATGTTGATGTTATATTCATAACAGGTGAAGAGTCTCTCATTATCCAATGCAAGAAGGAATTAGTTTTTGAATTTGATATGAAATATATAGGTCTCATGCATTATTACTTGGGACTAGAGGTATGGCAGAAGCGTGGTGAAGTATTCCTTGGACAAGGAAAGTACGCAATAAAGATCCTTCAGAAATTTGGAATGATGGATTGTAAGTCCATGGACAATCCTATGAATGCAGATATAAGGAAAGTGAAAGTTTGAGATTCTGATCCAGTAGATCCATATCTATATTGACAACTAATTGGGTCATTGACGTATTTGGTAAATACTCAGCCAGACATTTTCTTTGTCGTGAATACACTAAGCCAGTTCCAGGTGGAACCAAGACATGAGCATTGGATAGCTGTAAAGCATGTATTAATATATATTCATGGAACAATAAACTATGGTTTGAGACATACCGGATCTAACAATATACATCTTCATGGATTCACAGAATCAGATTGGGCAGGAAGTGTAGAAGACATAAAGAACACTTCAGGTATGTGTTTCAGCTTGGGCTCCACTATGATATCTCGGGGCAGTAGGAAACAAAAGTCTATCGCACTTAGCACAGTAGAAGCAGAGTATATGGCAGCATGTGAAGCATGCACTGAAGCAATATGGTTAAGGAAGTTAATCTCCGATTTATTTGATCAGATTCCTAAATTGACGATAATATATTGTGATAATCAGAGTTGTATAAGATTATCAGAACAACCCATGTTTCATGAAAGGTCGAAACACATTGATATCAAATACTACTTTATTCGAGATAAAGTCCAAGAAGGAGAGGTAAAGCTCGAGTATATCCCCACTGACGAGCAGACAACAAACATTCTGACAAAACCTCTATCTAGAATAAAGTTTGCATATTTCCAAGAGAAGATGGGGATCATTGAAATAACTCCCTTAGCTGAAAGGGAAGACTCTCTAGGTTAGGAGGGAGCACTAAAATATTATTGAAAAATATTGTTGAAACAATTATCTTTTTGATTGAAAAATAGTCCATATTGGATATATTCTTTCTTGTTCAGAAAGTGGATTGAGATTTCTATCTGACAACAATTTCCCATTATGGTTAACATGGGAAATGGTCCAGATTGTTGATGTATCATAGACAATGAATTCCCATTGTGGTTAACATGGGGAGTGGTCTAGGGAAGTATCTCTTCTTAAGGGTTACTCAAGAAGACTAGCCTGCCTCACCGGACAATGATTTCTCATTGTGGTTAACATGAGGAATGGTTTGTTTTGGAGGTTGATGCAGGACAATATTTTCCTCTTGTGGTTAACAGAGGAAATGGTCCGAATAGGCATTCCTTAGGGTTTATACATTCTATCCAAGGTGCACTTTGATTAGTGTAGGAGGAATGGTCCAGGGTGGGGAATGGTCCAGGCTCAACAATCAGGGACAGGCATTCCTTAGGGTTTATACATTCTCTCCAGGGTGCACTTTGATTAGTGAAGCAAGAATGGCCTGGGGTGGGGAATGGTCCATGTTTAGAAGATAGGATAGTTATTCTTCCTTGTTTGAGAAGAATAGTCTAGATATCTCATTGTTCTACTCTGAGGGCATATATTCTTTCATATCTCACTAACGTGAGTGAAAGATTGGCCCAGATGATTCAATTTATTTTAACAATATTTTTCTGTGCAGTTTGGCATCAGATGATTGTTATGGAGACTGCTTGTCTCTAGATAGTAGATATATACTGTTGTGGTGGATGTGTTCCACTGTTTGTGACTATGTGTCACGGTTTGAGTAGTTGCGCACTACCATGGATACACACAGGTGTGTTCTATCAATTGATATTGTACCAGTTGTCATAGGAGATTATCTAGTTGGATAATAATGATGGTGCTTGTGATACTACCAGTTGAATGGTCTGTTTGTGCTCAAGACCATACCTCCCTAGCTAGGAGGGAGTGTTGATATTATGGTATCTTCGGAAGTTATGAACCTCTATTGTGACCTATGATGAGATTAGAATATTCCATAAGGAAGCAAAGAAGTAAAGGAAACCCTAGACGAGATGTCGGCGGCAAAAATACAATGAATGTGAATTAATTAGTACCAAGAAGGAGAAGTCAGCCCTAGTAAATCTTCCAGACCACTATAAATACAGGGCACCAGTTCTCATTATTCACACTTCTCAGAATTGCAGAGAGCAGTTTCTGCGCACTGCAGTTGGCAGTTTTGTGTGCAAATTTCTGGGGAAGGTGTTGCGCCAGTTTCTGGGTGGGACTATCTGATCAGCTTGGTTTCTATTCTTGCTTGGTGCATTAGCCTTGCTTGGCTATTGATTGCTACCAGTATTCTTCTCTGTCAAGGTCAAGGTGCTCGGAGGGTGGCTTCAGCCTATGGTTGGGTGACAAGGGTATTGTCAATGGTAAAATGAGCACAATCTTTCATACTCTAACAGATGTACCTGTTGAATATTTTGAATGAATATTTTATATTTATCTATATCATCCTATCCATATTATTTACCTGCTTATCCAAAAAAAAATTCATAGGGGATTTAGGAAAGTACCCAAAACATACTTCAAAAGGAGTTTTTTGAGTAGATGAATGTATGACATGATTATAAGCATGCTGGATATAAGGAAACTATTCATCCCATAATTTAGGATGCTTTTTGCAGTATCCCCGAAGTAGATGTACCACTTTTATGTTTACCACCCATTTCTGTCCATCTTTCTATGGATGTAAAGTTGTGCTCTTTTTCAACTTAGTGTCCATTAGCTCCCATAAATGAGACAAAAACTTTCCCCAAAAATGAGAGTCTCGATCTGATATAATATATGTCGGAAGTAAAAAATGAATCCATGCATTAGCGAAGAGCATCTGTGTTGTTTTTTTAGTTGTGAATTGTTTCCTGCATGGAATTAGAATACACATCTTGCTGAATGTGTCCACTACGACATATAGATAATCATGAACTTTCCTAGACATCGAAAAAACCTCTACAAAGTCCATGGAGATACTTTCCCATGGATGTGAAAGTACCAAAAGTGTTGTATATAACCCCAACTTTATGTTGATAGGTTTACTTGTGGCACACATAACACACCCTTTGATATACTTGGAAACTACCATGTTCATCTAAGCCCAATAACAATACCTTTGTAACTATAAAATTGTCTTACCAACCTCCAAATGACCAAAGATGAGAGATGTATGATATTATTTGATTACATTCACTCTTTCATGTCTTGGTATACATAATTTTCCAAGATGATATAATAAACCGACATGCATATAATAGACCGACTGTTGATTATTGTGAGTTAATGCATCATATACTTCTTTAAAATCATCATCCCTAGCATATTTTTCTGCATAAATTTCATGTGATAAAGGATTATGCCTGAGTATTGTGGATGCATTAATTACTTGTATTGATAACATATCTGAAACCTTGTTATGAATAACCTTTTTATACTTGATTACCAAATGAAACTGCTATAGACAGCCCATCCACCTGAAGTGTTGTGACTGTTGTAGATTGGTATGTGACTGCAAATACTGTAATGGTTGATGATCTATATGAATGATTGTCTCCTTTCCCATTAAGAAATGTTACATTTCTTCACATTTTGTACCAATGCATACAATTATTTATCATATGTTGGATATTTAATCACAACTCCAGTGAAACTATCAAAATGATAACATATAGTTTTACCTTGTTGCATCAAGATTGTTCCCATGGAATATCCACTTGCATTGGTTTGAATATCAAATGGATATTGTAGATATAGAAATACCAGAACTGGTGTGGTTCTTATCTTTTCCTTCAATGTCTCGAAGGTTTTCTATTGCTTACCTCCCCATTGAAAGGCCCATTTAGCACTTGTTAATGCATGTAGAGGTGTTTTTGTGTATGAGAAATTAGTAATGAATTTCGTCCAGTACTGTACTTCTCCTAATAAGATCCTGACTTCGGTGGTAATAGTTGGGTTGGTCCATTTGAAAATGACTTCTACTTTTGTAGGATCTATCTTCAACTAATAATTCCCTACAATGTAACCCAAACATACCAGAGAAGTTTTTCCAAATTCACATTTAGATAACTTGATATCCAAATTCTCTTTCTTCAAGAGTTCAAATATTGTCTTGACATGATTTATATGATATTCACATATTTGACTATGTTGATTTTTCAATGAGAAAGTTTTAAGCATGAAGTTCATTCCATTTTAGCATTTTACTTAAACCATAACCAATTATGTTACAGCTGTTACACCTCAATATTGCTCACTTCGATAAGTGTCATAAGTGTCACATGTTCCTTACAACTTTTGCAAGTGTCGCAAGTTGTTGACAAGTGTCACAAGTTGTTCACAAGTGTTGAAAATGTTGTTCAAGCATACTGCCATAATGACGACACTAAGGAGGCAATTAAGACATCTCATACACTTGATTTGGAGGAGGAAAAATGATTAACTGAAGTCAAGGAACTCTTATCACCTGAGAGGAGCTCTTAAACAAAGGTTTTGAAGGTGAGCGCTCCCCTACATCAACCTTAGGAGCACTGGCACTCCCCTATAAGTTCTTAGGGAGTGTTATAACACTTATCTGCCCCTTTGAAGGAACGTTATCCATCCTTGGAGTGTTGGTGCCTGCCTCAAGCTTCCTCGGGAGCGCTATAGCACTCTGATACCCCTTCTCAGGGAGCGTTGTCTAATCTGAGGTAGTAGTTGGCCGGTTGAAGAGAATAAGGGGAGGATCTCTCAAGTTTAGGAGGCAGTTGCATTCAAATTCTTGGTTCCATTAGGAGATCCATGATCTAAGGAGGGGATTCCTCAACTTGTTATAAAGATAAATCAAGAGTTTAAGCTCCTCTTAACCTATTTAAGAAAGCTCTATGATGGTGAAGAGGAAGAAGAATTGCTAGCATGAAACCTATGATCTCATAGGAAACACACAGTTAGTCAAAGGAGAGTGATCAGTGAAGCTGCTATTATCCAGGTTGTGGATCTTTTGAGCAAGGGTTAGACGAAGGGGACTTGATGAAGCTTTCGCATTCGCATCTACGATTGTAAGTACTGTTGTCGTTATTCTCATTAATATGACATGCTTGGCCTGTTTCTTTCTAGTTTGTGTCTGATCTTACATGAACTTATCATTGATAGATAGATCTGTTTTCAAGATAATATCAATAGAGTAGGAAGTGGTTGTGCTTTGTTTGTCTACAGGACTCAGCGAGGAGCGAGAGTTTGGAGCTTGATTTGGAGCATGCAGGGGAAAACGTCGATAAAGAGGTACTGCTATTCTTCTTCCTTCTCATGTATTAGTTTGTATAGATTTGAAAGGAAGTCAGTGTCCACGTTAAGCACTTTCTGTCTTAGAGTTAGGGTCTAGCTCTTTGAGGTGATCTACCTGTCCGCAGGGAGATTTTCCTATAACAGAAACTGGCAACTCCATTGGGAAGTCCTCAAATCGAAACTTCTTGTTTTAATCTCTCCTCATAGACCTTGTTTTACCCCTTGATTGTTTCATACCTGGTTCACTCCTCTTTTGATTGGTTTCATGAGCTGATTGACTCCCTACCCCATCACACTTAGCCTAATTGTCGAAACTGAACTACAATTTTTGGATTTTTGACACTTTTAGGAGCTTTTTGAACCTGGTGCCCCTATCCCTGTGTTAACAGAGCACCAGTGCTCCTTGAGTGCCTTACACAAAGCACTATAACACTCCTTGTCCTTGACAACAGAGCGTCAACCCTCCTTTGGCTAATAAACCTTCCATAATTGTTTTTTCAGGGTTTTACCTCTGTGTTTCTCTTGCTGGGTCACCTTGTGAGTCAATCCTTCTTCCTTTCCAGCTTTGACATCTGTCTTTTTTTGAAGAACAAACATCTTGCTGTTTGGATTTTGTAGCCTTCTTCACTATTGTTGTTGAGTTTTTCTATCATCTGGAGTTTGAAGCCCATGCATTGTCTTTCTCTCCTTTTTTGACTGAGAGAAAAACGTTGGTGAAGGTCATCAGAGGCCTATGGATATTTTCATTTGATTTTAGTTAAGGACATTGTTCTTTGACATTTCTTTTGGTGTGAAGTTCTTGATTTTTCCTTGATTGTTTATTTTCTTTCACTTCTTGTTTTTATCGCAACAAGAAAGTGTATTGTTTGTATGATTCTTGCTTGTGTTGGTCTGATTTTCATTCATCCAAGAAGATAATTAGCAAGACGAGCATTGTTTTGAATTAATCATTATTCATATGCAAACAATAAAGAAACATCTTCATGATTGATTGTGCATATTAGAAGATATCTCAAAAGTTTTAGCGCCACATCGGATTTGATTCGAAGAAAATTCGTTTGAGGACATTCCTTATTAGTGCTTGTTAGTGAAAATAACTCTCTCTCTCTCCCTTAGATAGATGTTCATCAAAAATAAATGAATGCTTATCATCTTTGATGCATTTTTGGGGATGAGTCATAATTCCATCAGTTTCACTTCCATGCACCCCTTTTGAGTAAAGAACAGCTATAAAATGAACGCTAATTAAAAATTATCTAGAAAATTTTCTTTTCTAGGATCCTCCACCAATAGTAGACTAGGATTAGTAATTTGGATTAGGCTATGAGCATAACTCTCCAAATTTTACAAAACAAACATTAGCATCCTGAGTTAGGGAGAGGAAAATCCAATTATCATATAAGTCTGCCTGGGATCCCCCTCTCACACAGGAGTTACGCACGAGGTCGCATTTGGGTGAGTTACGGAGATTATCCCTCTGTGGTTTAACTGATTGTGGTGGTCAGATCATATTATGGGGATCGTTTAAAGGTAAATCCACAATTACTACATGGAATCCTTTTGGTTGATTTCAGGCTCGATACCTTGCTCGTATGTTCGGATTGGACTGTCGACTGTTCCCGCCTAGGGGCTGACTACGAATTGGTAACCTTAGTGGCCATAATATTTAGGGTATTACACAAGGTGACAGTGAAGGGAAGTATCACTGTACTTGGAGCAGACATTGGTCAAACTCACTCGGGCTCCTTAGAGGGTAAATCCACAATTACTATGTGGAAGCTTGCACCAAGGCGTAATTCCGTTAAGAAGGTCGCCATTGTAACTGTTCCACCCTATCCCCGCCCCTTCTTGACTCGATCACGCGATGTTGGATTTCATCACCAACTAGTACGGTCATCGAGAGAAGGCTCTGTTTGCTTGGTTGTGATTCTTAGATTCTATTAGCATATGCTGTTTCTTTTCGGTAGTTGGCCATAGACCTATTTTGCCAACTCTTTTTCACTAACATCGACCCTCCACACCGTTCACGGAGGCTACCGGGACTTCCTCTAGAAAACATGGAAGGAAACACCCCTTTACCCCCTCATTCTACGAAGGAATCTCCTCAACAAAGTGAGGTTCAAGACACTACAACTCCCTAAGAATAAGTTCCCACTCCTTTAGAGAATTTTGGAATTGTTTTAGAATCTCCGGAAGCTTTCCGCATTTCGGAGGGATATTAACAACGTGTCCTCCAACTAAATTCCACTGGTGAATTTGTCGTTGTCAATCCTTCTGACATTCTGACTGGGTCTCATCAAAACCCTTTAGCCGATGACCCTTTTTGGACCGCAGACATTGTTTGAAGTCCACCGCGCATGGTGCAGGATCTTTATGGAACAGGGATGGGTGTTGATGCACCTATTTCCTATACCGTACCCCTAAACCATTTTACTGGTACCACCATTTTTATGGCCACACCGCTCGTTGGTCCGAGCACATCGTCCATTGGCCCAAGGTCTACTCTTCCCCTCTAGACGGCCCATTCTACAATAGTCCCTCACATTCTGACTATTCCCACCGGTAATGTGGTGGTCAGCCAAGCTACAATTGGCACACCTATAACACCAAGACCTACATCATCACTCCCTTTTGGGAACAAAGCACTGAATACTTTCACTGCCACTACTACCCAAGCCACTACTACCAAAGTTATGCTGGGAGGTTCCATACCTATCCAAAAACCCAGAGGGACTGGTCTTGGTGGTCCTAATCCGCTTAGTGGCACTAGTCAGTCATTTACGTCTGGTTCTCAAATTCTGGGAACTCTTCCTCAAGTTGGGGGGCATCCTCCCACCAGAGGAAAAATTCCATTTGGGGGGAACCCTCATGCTGGGGGGAAGCCTCAATCCAGAGTCTACCATCAGCCATATGGACAAAATGTGTTTGCCACACCCAATCCATGGAACGTCCCTTTTCTAGGAAACCCACAGTTCTTGGTAGGACACAATTCTCAGAATTCGAAACAACCTCCTTATGGAAAAATGCCAAACCCATCCGGTTATCCTCTGCTCACATATGATTCTCAAAACACCTCAAATCCTGTGTACCCTGGTCAACACCAACCTCATACAAGAGGGACCACTAGTTACAATTATCCACATAACCCAGTGATTGGCCCCACTGGTGTCCCCATGACGCACCAACATTACCCACAGGTTAACGGACAACTACATTTTCTAGACACCCTGGACCTTCCAGACTTGTCTCGGTTAATGAATGATCCTATTTATCATTTTCTAGTTTGGCCAGCTATTCCAGCTAAAATTCCTTCTGATATCCCAAAATTTGACGAAAAGTCTGGAGAAGACCCAAACAACCACGTGATAACTTTCCATTTGTGGTGTTCATCCAACTCCCTCATGGACGATTCTATACGTTTGCATATTTTCCAACGAACGCTTATGGGTTCCGCGGAAAAATGGTATATTGAACTACCACATGCATCTTTTCATGATTTCAACTCCCTTGCCATGTCCTTCCTCACACACTTCCAACTACCCATTCGATATGAGATGGGTACTGAACTATTAACCTCCCTTCGTCAGACAACTTCCGTACATATCTATGATCATATTCATGAATGGAGACGACGACGAAGACTAATCAAAGTGGTCACTCCTGACTAATTGTTAGCGGAATGGTTCACTAAATCATTGTTACCCCAGATCGCTCGTGATGTTGCCATGGGTGATGTGGTCACCGAGGAAGAAGCTATTGCCCGAGCCCAGTACTTAGACTTAGTCTATTCATAGTCCGGTACTCTGTATGAGTTAATACTGAATGCTACCTGTGCCACTAACGATCCATCCAAACCATCGTCTACTTCCCACACAGATGGAGTTATTGGCTCTGTCAAAACCCAATATACTTCTCATTCGATTGGAACGATTCAGCAGCCCGCTTCGATGGCTACTCCCAGCCCGACTGCACCCTCTTCTATCCCCCCCCTCAAACTCAGGTCTCTGAGGTGAATGCAGTCCAATCGACCCCTTCAAAAAAACTTGGGGGCAATAAGAAAGTGAGAAATAAACCAAAGAAAAACAGTAACAACGAATAACCAAAAAATCAACCGCAAGCCCCTGCTGCCGGAAAACAACCACAACGAAAACCGAAATTCCTATGTCTCATTTGTGGTGATGATCACTTCACCCGAGACTGTCCACATCATGATGAAGTGGCCAAGCTTTTCAAGGGAAATTCACAACCCGTTGTGCTTACTCAGCCTTTTCCACAACAACAATATTTGGTTGCTCAAACCCCCACCACAGGGGGCAGTTCCAACCAATCTCATGATGAGGCCTCGACAAGTGCCCACATTTACATGTTTAACGGGGTTAATATAACCACTCGCTCTGCAACATATGACACACTAGTTAAACCTGATAAGCCAAAGACTACTAATGGTCCCATACTAGACCCGTTACCATGTTTTGTTAGTCCTCCATCTGCTAGCCCTCCACCCGGGCCGCTTCAGATTTTGAAACCTTCGTTTGACTCCATCTTACGCCCTCCTAAGAGCACCATCTGGAAATCTACCTTCAATCCTAATTCATGGGTTGCCCAAAACTACAACATTGTAGAAGATTTGGCCCAAGCACCGTGTGCTATGTCCACCTTGGAAGTTCTACAACACTGTCCCAGCCAACGTAGAACGCTCTTAGCTGTTATCGGCACTTTCGATCTCGAGTCATCAAATAACCTCACATTTAATCTGGATGATCATCAACTGCGACTCTCCCACCAGTTTTCTTTTCAAATCGATGTTGTTGTTCACAATCAAAAAATACATCAAACTATCTTAGATGAGGGAGCCTCCACTTGTGTCATGTACTTAGCTTGTTGGAAAGGCTTAAAATCACCTGCCCTTAACCAATCCCCTACGATGTTACACGCTTTCGATGGATGAGGTTTTCATCCTCACGGATTATTACAATCCTTATCCGTTCAGTTGGGCAGCAAAAATATTATCGTTGATTTTGAGGTGGTCGATGCCCCTCTTGATTACAACCTACTACTCAGAAGAAGTTGGTTCTACGCTATGACTGTCATCACCTCGTCGGTGTTTCGATGTGTACAATTCCCCCACCAAGGAAAAATTGTCACCATCAATCAGCTTGATTTTTGTACACTCGATGCTCACATCCCTACCACCAACAACATTCCCTTTTTGGAAGACCACCCAGTTACATATGAAAGCATTGGTGTTGGCTTATTGAAAGATTCTAGCCTTGTGGGTACTTTCTGTACACCACTTCCACCTACCACGCATCATATTTCCACCATCAATATGATCTCAATTATTCCTTATCAATCCTTGGAATCATCTGACCCTTGGATTGTACCTAGTCCTCTAGAATTCGATGTGCTCGGTGACACTATGCCACTTAGCCCAGCCAAGACCACATACGTAGCTATTCAATATGCCTCTCCCTCTTCGAACAATTCACATTTATTGGCACCAGATGCCTACTCGGTGCCCTCATGGTAGGATTCCCTGTTGTCCGTCGTTGATTATATTTCCCAAATTTTTCCTTCTGACGAATCTATTATGGAAATGCTTAGCATTGACGATCTACCTTGGGATGATAACCATCATCGATCCTCTTTTTTTCTGCCTTTGGAAGAAATTCACCAAGACATATGCTCTGTCTTCCCTCCCGATGTTACCAATGCTCTACAATCTCCTATCCTCACACAAGATACTCTCTCTGAGGGGAATATGGGTAACATCTCTACTACAATCATTATTGGTATTTCGATCAAAGAAGGTGTCGTGGAAAACATTAACCTTTGTGCTAATTTCACACCCGAGGAAGTGGTCTCTCACACCGCTTTGTTTAAAGAATTCCATGATGTCTTCACTTGGATCTATGAGGAAATGCCAGGGATCGACCCTTCAATCATTGTGCATGAAATCAAGACTTACCCTGATGTGAAACCTGTTCGACAAAATCTTCGCAGCTATAAAGGTAGAAGTTGAAAAACTTCTAAAATCTGGCTTTATCTATCCCATCCCTTTGACAGAATGGGTCTCCAACCTTGTTTCGGTTGCCAAAAAACAAGGGACCATCTGTGTTTGTGTTGACTATCGAGATCTCAACAATGCTTGTCCCAAGAACAACTACCCTATGCCCTTCATCGACCAAATTATTGATAATTGTGCAGGGAGTGTAATCTTCTCTTTCATGGATGGCTTTTCTGGGTATAACCAGATTGAAATCTTACTTGTTGATCAACATAAGACAGCCTTTATTTTCCCATGGGGGACTTTCGCCTATCGAAAGTTACCATTTGGCCTCAAAAATGCTGGTGCTACTTTCTAGTGGGACATGTCATACGCTTTCCACGATATCAAGCATATCGCAGAGCCTTACCTCGACGATTTACCCGCCCACTCATCCAATCGATCTGATCACATTGATCACTTGCGGACAATTTTTCTTCGATGTCGGTTCTACCATATTCGCTTGAACCCACACAAGTGCATTTTTGTTGTCGAATCTGGTTGACTCCTCAGTTTCATTGTCTCCAAAGATGGAATCCGAGTGGATCCCTTAAAGATTAAGGCCATTCTAGCCTTACCCCCACCTACCAATTTAACCCAACTCCAAAGTTTGCAAGGCAAAGAAAACTTCCTTCGCCGTTTCATCTGCAACTACGCCAGGATAACTAAAGGATTCATGCGGTTACTGTAGAAAAACACCCCTTTCATCTGGGATGACATTGCCCAACAATCATTCGATGCTCTCAAGCATGCCTTGATCCACACTCCCTTGTTACACCCTCTGGAGTATACAAAGGACTATATCCTTTACTTGGACACCTTCACTTCCACTATTGCGATGGTGTTAGTTCAGGAGGACCCCAATGGCGAGGAACATGTGATTTATTACCTGAGCAAGAGTCTATCTAGACCCGAACTCTGATATTCACATGTCGAGAAACTGGTTCTAGCAGCCGTCATCGCTGTCCAGCGATTCCACCATTATATCTTATTACGCACCACCATAGTGATCGCGGACTCCTACCCCATGTACCACGTCTTGACACATCAAGTACTTGGGGGCAAATATTCTAAATGGATCATTATTCTTCAAGAATTCGATCTTGAGTTTACGAAGGCGAAAGCCAAAAAATCCCTGGTGTTTGCAGAGCTTATCTGTGATCTCCCTCATGCTGATGAAGACATTGAACCTAGAGATTCTCTCCCTGATGAATATATCTTCCTCATCAACACCTCTAATCCTTGGTATGGAGACATTCTCCTCTACCTTCAAACCCAACATTTTCAACCCAACATTTCTTGCAAAGAGCGTCGATGCATTCGTCACCACACTTGTCGTTGTCTCATCATCGGCGACACCTTGTATCACCATGGTATTGACACCATCCTTCGACAATGTCTGATTCATGAAGAGGTTGAATGCATTTTGAATGATTGTCACCTTGGTGCCTGTGGCGGTCACCTTTCTGGGATGGCCACAGCCCAAAAAATCCTACGTGCCGGCTACTTTTGGCCCTCGATTTTCAAAGATTGCATCGATGCCATCAAAAAATGCTCACCCTGCCAAATATTTAATAAGAAGGCACGCACCCACCCTACTATGCTACACCCCATTATTGCCATCGGCCCCTTTGCCAAGTGGGGTATCGATTTCATGCAGTGTAAGCCTACCTCAACCGGGGGCATGGTTATATAATCATCGTCGTTGACTACTTCACCAAATGGGCTGAGGCTATGCCTACCTTCCTGAACGATGGTCGTACTGTAGCTCTATTTCTTTTCAACCATATCATAACTCGTTTCAGTGTACCACGTGCCATTTTCACTGATCATGGTGCACACTTCAAGAACCAAATGATGAGCAAATTACATGTCAAATTGGGTTTTCGCCATAAAAACTCATCCCCTTACTACCCTCAGGCCAACGAACAAGTTGGGGCCATCAAAAAAGTCCTAAAAACCATGATCCAATGCATGGTAGGGGCAAACAAGACATCGTGGCATTTACAACTTTTCTCCTCTCTCTGGGCTTATCGCACTTCCATGAAAACCTCAACTGGATTTACTCTTTTCTAGTTGGTGTATGGCATTGAAGTCATTCTACCAATCGAGTGTGAGATTCCATCACTCAAACTTAAAGTAGAACTCCTACCCTATACTTCTGTTGAAGAAGAATGATGCTCGTATCTATCCAAGCTGGACAAAACATGTCGTGATGCTGCTCTCGTTAATGAGGCACATCAAAAACGAATTAAGAGTCAATATGACAAATCCATCCATCCTCGAACTTTTACAGAAGGAGACTTAGTCCTCGTTTATGACCAAGATCATGATAAATTAGGGATAGGAAAGTTATAACCTCTGTGGCACGGTCCTTACATCGTGAAGCGTATTCTACACAGAGGTGCCTATGAATTAGTAGATCATGATGGAATTTCCTTGGGAGAGCCCCGGAATGAGCTTTACCTTAAAAGGTACTATGCTTAAATTACCTATCATTTGTACTTTGTACATTATTGTATTTTAGTTTGGTGTGTCTATTTCTTTCGCGTGCTCAAGTCTTTACCATTGCCACTCATGATTGTGCTCGTGTTTTCATGCGCAGATGACATCTTCCTTTCCTATCTTTTTTGGGTTTGCGGATGGCACTAGTCGACATACTCGGAACATTGCTTCGGCAGCATGGGTTATTTACCAATTTGACGAGGTGGTGAGTTCAGGAGGTATCTTCTTAGGACCAGCAACCAACAACATGGAAGAATATCATGTTGTCATCGGACTGTTGACCCAAGCCTCCTCCCTAGGTATCTCTCGTATCATTGTTTACTTAGACTCCCAACTCGTGGTCTATCAACTCAACCGTATCTACGCTATCCATAGTCCTATCCTGCTACGTCTCCACCTACAAGTTTGCCATCTTGAATGAATGTTCGATTACATTGAATACAGACACATTCCAAGAGAACTTAATAGTGTTTCAGATTCATTAGCTATTACATAATGGATCGGTATCTCGCCCACATATAAGATTTAAGGAAAGAAAAATTGTACATCACATGTAAATTAAAACACATCACAGACATCATCATGTACAAATCATTGGCACTGTAAAAAC